>VXBL01007584.1:566740-667713 GCA_013400195.1 Aramus guarauna | reverse complement strand
TTTTTTTTTTTTTTTTTTTTTGGAGAGGGGGGGAAGCATCTCCTTTCCCCAAAGGAAACCTGTGTCTACCCTCCATTTTTCAAGGAACAGAATAACTGTTCTGCATCGACACAAATTTCACCTGGTTTGCCTTCTGCACTCTGTGCTTTCTGGGGTGTAAATCTCCACACTGACCTCTCCATAACTCCTGCCGTGTTGAAATTCTTCCCTGTGGCATGTAGAAAGCAGAGCTTTGGTGAAGCTGTGTCATCTTTTACTATGTATAAAGTTTCCAAATAGGGACCTCCTTTTTTTTCCCTGTGCTTTTCTTTGTCTTATATAAGTTTTATCTTGAATAAGAAACTGCACTATAAAAGGAGAGTTAAGAAGGTATTGCTGTCCAGATATATATGATTGGTCAGGTATAGACTCCTGGCTGGTTTGTCTCATTCATATAAGCAGGAATATTTTATTATACGAGTTAATTTACTTTCTGCTGGAATGTGCCTATACTTTAGATACTTTCAACCATGCATGAATTGCCAAGAGCTAAATGGAGAGTAATTTTCTGTTGGAGAGCTGTGCATCACCAAAAGTCCCTTATGCATCTGTAAAACAAAGAACTTGAAGGGCTTCAGAATACCCCAGGCTCTGGAGCAGAGCCCGAGGCAGAGCGCTTTGCTCTTACCTAGCTCTCCATCTTGCTGTGATGGAGAATAAAGATGTCATCAGCAGTCATGTGCAGAAATGGAGCATTTCTCCGTCCCAGCTGAGGGAGAACCACTCTTGTGACATCAGAATAAAATTAGCAGTTCCCAGTGGTGTATGCTGCTACCCACTGCCCGTGGTTTCAAGAAAAAACCTCCCCTGCTTCCATGAAGTGCTCTGCTGCCAGTGGACCTCAGAAAACATTATTGGAAGAGGGTTTTTTTTTGGTGAAGTTAAAAAACCCTCATGTTGAAATGCCAACTCAAAGCACTTTTTACAGGAAAGAGAAAAGAATCCTGTTCACTTTCCTTTAGATATTTTTTCAGGTTTGTGCATTTTCTTATTTGCTTCTCTAAAAGAAAAAGTGTAGCAGAACAAACCCCTTGGTGTTACATGACCAGCCTCCACATCACATTCTGTACCTTTGACAGGATGAGTAATAGGTTACTCCCTAGTGCAATGCTGCTCTTGCATAGCAAGCTCCTGTTAGTTCTCTCTATTTATTCTGTCTTATCTTTCTCACATTTCATCACTTTCTTGTTATGTTTGCTCAGTTAAGTCATTAAAACCATTTTGTTTTTTTCTCTTTCCATGTTTAGCCCTAGGAAATCAGCTAAGCCTATGTAATCGATTTAGCATTTAATTTCCCTAAAACACTCTTTCCTACTATGTGTCTGTGGCCCTGAAACATTTCCATTTCTGGGTGGATTAGCTGGTGTGAGAAGGAAATCTCTGAGTCAGCTCATAGCTTTGAAAGACAATGGGGAAGGCTTCTCCACCTACAGTGCAGGTACTCTCTGCTACTTGTACTTGTGCTAATGTGTTAAATGCCTGTTCAGTGCTGCATTGGGCAAAACGGGCAGCAGAAGAGATAAATATCTTGTAACCAACTTCTGGTCTTCTACATTTCAGTTCTCACCTACTGTAGTGCGAAGAGCTGAGCGCTCTGTTGTTTCCATGTTATAAAAATACTTGATGGGGAATTGGGAAAAAAAAAAAAAAAAAGAAGAAAAAAAAAAGAGAAAAGCAGACATATTTAAGTAATTTGGCTTTACCTCATTTCTCACAACCCTGATTTCCACAGAGACATTAGCACAGCTTCAACATGAAGGTACAAATCAGCACTCCAACACAGACAGCAGCCCCTCTCATGTGAGATCCCCAGGCTCTGAAGACCTTCCCAACTCTGCTTGGGTCCTTTCGCTCCAGGATCTCATATCACATGATCCTTTTCAGGAAGCAGCCAAGCTCTGCATTATAATGAGGTGGGTCCCACCACTCCTGACCAACCTTTTCACTGCCCCAAGTTCTAGAAACCTCCTTGTAATTTCGTGACGCATTTGTACTCATCTTTTTGCGTCACTATGGTCCTTAAGTTTAAACGCCTTGCAAACCTCCCTGGTCTTTTACTCCCTGGTATATTTGCATAAGATTTTAGTCTTTGTTCTGGCGGATGAGAGGAGTCAAGTTTTTTGACTTCTCTTCTGGTGACAGCTATGAGCTTTGAGAGCTGCCTTGCCAAATCTAACGCCAGTTTTCAGTCTGACAAACCTTCATTTGTCTTGCTTAGACTAGCCAGACTAGACCAAAAGCAAGTACCCTTTGCCTTGGTACATCCCCTCTGCAGAGCACCTCCACGCTGCTGTTAGATGAATGAGGGCATGATCTCAAACTAAACCTTCCCAGAGATTCCTCTCACCTTTGCAAGCTCTGAGACCTCTCGTGGCTTCAGCAGGTGAGCAGAGCCCTTCCCTGTCCCCCATCATCTTCTCTGTCTCCTCAGACAGAGGGTCTTTGTTGAAAATGGATTTAAATGGATTTTAAAGAGGATAGTATTAAAAAAAAGCCCAGACAAACAAAAGAAATCCCAGCTGAGCCCATTACACATTATTGAGTTAAATAAGAGGGATTTTACACAGCCTGTAATTGGGTTTTAAATCATGGTTCTAAACAGCTGCTGATCTCTAGAAAGCTTCAGAAAGAGTGTGCTTAGGCACAGTCCTGCTAGCACGCCATGAACAGAGCTCCCACATGCCATGAATGGGCACATTTACAATCCAGATTTTATATCTGAAGAAAGAATTTGCTGACTGCTAATCTCTGCTGATTAACAATGTTTTCACAAAGCCACCGCAGAAGGTTTGCTAGTCTTGTCTAGAGAGTACCAGACTTTGGCCAAGCAAAGCCCTTTATCCAAAAATATATTTGTCTAGAAAGTGCAATTATTATTCTTAGGAATGCCAGGTATGGATGCCCATATTTCTTGTTCTTATTAAGTGCAAGTTGTTCTACAGATAAGAAGGTTAAAGAGTACAAGATAGGCAAGGTTTGTCAGGACAGATAATATCTTCAGCTAGACCAAAACCAGCATTAGAAAATTCAGAGAAACTTACAGATACGGAAGGAGACGTGAAGGAAGCCTATGTGTCCAATAGCTGACAAGTTTTATTTCTGCCCATTTATCACAGGAAAGATATCACACCTCACTAAAAAACCTTGCTTTGTTTAGTTAGTCCCATTAAAAGTGGATTAAGCTAGAGAGAAACAGGGCAGACTTTTTCACAATGAATACGTCTTCAGTGTGAATTACTTGCTGTTTTCTGAGTGAGATAGCACTGCTTTTATCATTACCAAAGCCAAATCACTTGTGCTAAAATTATTTCAACTTTCATCTTTGTGTCTCACTGTACGAAAGCAGTATTACTGAATGATCCAGTTACCAGGATAAGGCTCCCTCTGAACATGTGGGTAAGAAGATCTGCCTTTAATATATTGGAATGAAATAGGATTTTTGACAGTTTGAAGTCCAAATCCTAACAGGAAAGGTAACATTTCTGCAGTGTTGAAATCTGGCACCTTTCTCCAAAGATTATCATGTTACTCCCAATAATCATCAAGTAGTTATGAGTAACAAATGGGTTCCTAGAAATCAGGATTGAGTATGTCAGTCAGTATTCCAACAGGCTAAATTACTTGGCTACAGAGCTCATAAGAAACAGTCAGGCTGTATCCAGTTTCTAATAATTACAAAGGATGATCAAACCTCTCTGTTACGACAGATGCAGATGGAACAGATTGTTCCTTCAAATCTCAGTTCTGCCAACAGAACTGGCGTTTCACTCTACAAGACTTTTACCCTCATGCAGTTGTAGCAGATATACACTTCATTTTTAGAGTACAACAGGCAGATGGGCTGTCCTGAAGCATTATATCTGCTAAGTGACTACAGGTAGCAACAAAATAAAAGTGAGCAGAATAAAAGAGCAAAATATTGGTATGAGTGGGTGCTGCTTTGCACTGCATTTATAAGTATATAAGCAGTTCATTAAATTAAGTCCAGCTGCACATGTGAATTTGCACAGGGAAGTTGTCTTACACTTCTCACGTCCTTCTCCATTGGCCACAACAGGGCCATGGCAGAGCTTGTGACTGGGATTTTTGAAACTGGAGGCTCACCAATGGAGCTGGTAAGAAGCTGCTTAGTCACTAGAAAACGCAAAGAAAGTGGCTGGTTTAGATTAATTGTAGGAATCTAACATATACCATATTCAACTTTCAACATCCCACCACCTCGTGGAAGCTCCAGCCTGTGTCAAACGCCCTGTTGGTGAGTGATGGAGGTGGACACGCACCTTAGAGTGAGGTTCACAAACATGGTCATGCTGAGCTTGCCCAAGCCCGATGGTAGGAATTTGTGAGAATAACAATATCAGCCACAGTTCCAAAGGAATTTAGGTGCCTGTCACCACACAAAGTCTCCACCATTCTGCCTGAAAAACTCAGTGGTTAGGGTTCATCTTGACTAACTGGATTCAGACATTTCCTCTGCTGAATGGGACATGGACCATGTGTCTCATCTCCCAGCTGGGGCCTGAATTCCTGAACTCAGGAGTGCAGGAAAGTGTCTTTCAATCTCTCCTGCTGAGGCAACTCCTCAGGAAAATGCTCAGATGCTCATTGATGCTCAGGCTGATATGCAGTTCTCTCTCCAGCTACACAAGTGTCCTAGCACTGGGCAATAAAGTCACATCCCCAGAGCCAGTAAGTATCACTATTTCCATGCCAGTGGACTACAGGTAGCCTGAAGGTCTCTGACACTGCCTCTTTGGCATAAAAGTGAACAGCATTCACTTAGCAGATGACCGACAGCTTTCCCACATCTCCACTGCACCCACGGTGCTGGGTGCAGCAGGGAAAAGTGAAATCGTGCTTCAAACACACTGCAGGGTGCACACCTCAAGCCACAGCAGCACAGATTTCCATCACATGTGGGACAGGCAGTGGTGGAACAGGGAGAGAGAAGGGCTGCCAAGTTGGACACCATACAAAAGCAGCATCAGGGATGTGGCGAGGCGTTTCCCACTTGAAAAGCAAACAAGGAAGATCTCATGCTTTTGCATCTATGTCAGCGTGACGGGACTGCCCCCGGCTGAACAAGTTGCCAGCCCCTGACGATTATAGCCCTGGTAATCCGCATCATCCAAGGAAGATGAAGCACTCAGGTAAAAATAGCAAGCGGGTCAGAAAGAGGTTATAGAAATACCAGAGGATTATTCATATTCCTTCAGGTAGCTATAAGAAACAGTTTAAACACAAGAATGACAGATTAAAGGTGTCATTGACAGAGAGAAATGGCTGCTCTGAGGTCTAAGCCACATTAAATCCTCTTTCTTTGGATGTGCAAGTCAAAGTCTTTTTCAAAGGGAGCCGGCCATAAAGAGGTAGCAAAAAATAGCACATGTGGTCCTTCTGTGCCACTGGTGATCTGAGAGCAAAGATGTTCAAGTTGCCTCATCCCAGGCAAGCTCCTCTACAACGCTGCAGTTTGCCCTTTCTTTGCACACATGCATCTGAGCACGACTATGGACAGTAGCAGACTCAAGTCACAGAGAGTGCTAAAAACTGTCTCCTGTTTTCAGAGCAGAGTTTGTTGGGGGGACAGTGTCAAAGTGCACTTAAGAAATTGTATTTCATGCATCCACTGTCCTAAGTGAAGATAACAGGTAGCCACAGAAAACATAGACCACGTATTTAAAAATGTCTGCCAAACTTTTCTGCTTGTGTCTTTTGGCCTTGGTTTCTCAGTCCCTTTAATTTCATCTGTCACAGGAAGATCCATCTGTAAACCTTATTAGATTAAAGCTAGCATAAGACAGATGAGGCCAGAAAATTGCTTTTCTGCTTCCTCAGGATACATGTATAAAAGAGCAATGTAGGTTTTTTAAAGCAAATGTGCTTATTTGACTACAAAAGAGCACAGAGCTGAAGCTACCAGAACTGCTTATGCGTTGGGGCAGGACACAGTGGCCTCCTGTCCCAGCTGAGCTGCACCAAGGACCTCCCTGAGAGCCAGGACTGGACCCCCAGTGCCACCAGCATCCCCGAAAGGGACCTCCCCAGCTGGGGTCCCACATGCCCAGGCAGGGCCATAGCTGTGGTTGAGCTGGAGACCAGCATTCCTGCAACGTAGCTCAGGCCAGAACTGAAGGCCCATGGCTGAGATGAAATGTGTCCTTGGACCCCAGGGTAAGGGGTGTGAGTGGGGACCCCACATCTGTCAAGGCCATTAAGGTCAATTAGTGTCCTCAGGGTCCTGACAACCCAACAAGACCCTGACCACTTTTTGGTTGCTGGAAATCATGAAACATTGATCACGGGGGCTGTTTTATATTTGCAATACGACATTCAGTCTTCTTTTAAATTCTCCCTGCATCCACCTTTTGCAGACAGTCCTCCTCGCTTCCTTGTCATCAGCCAGTGCATGACACCACGCTGTGACTCACAGCAGCGTGAAGGAAAGTGGCTTTTGGGGTGCTGGTTTGCTGCGGGTGGTCACCGCTGACACCTCTTGTTGGACAGTGATGAGCTGATGAGCTCCCTGGGGCCGTCAGAAGCCTTCTGGGGCCCGCACCATCTGCCAGAAAGTGTTGAAAAGCAAGGAATGCTGACAGGCCAGACCGGGTCTCATTTGAATGTTGGCTAGGGGAGCACATGGGGCATCTTTGGTACTAATAACTTTTAATGCTTTTGTGTATGTGCAGCAGAAGGTAATGTATGATCTCTGTGAATGCTGGGTAACTCAAGGATAAGCAAGTAAAGCTCCTCCACATAGGACAAGGTCAACTTGTCAAGACAAAAAAGACCCCAGAGAAAAGAGAGATACTCCATCTTGGATTATCTCCCATTTGAAGTACAGAGATGACCTTTTAGGCCCTTGATTTCCCTAAAAGAGGTGAAATATCGCCAGAAGAGTAACAGTGACCTGGAAAAGCACTGTCCCCTAAACGGCAGCAGGTTTCCTTGGTTGAGTGCAGAGTGATTAACCCTGACACAGAGAAAGGCAATGGGAGTACTGGAGGGGATGGAAAAGCTGCCTTAGGAGGAGAGGTGGAAAATGTCCTTGCTTCAGTCTGAAGTCTGAGAGACGGAGCTCTGGGCTACATGGGCCATTGAGCAGGACTTCTCTTGTATTGATGAAATGAATGTCGTTATCTTTTTTTTTTTTTTTTTTTCCCTCCAGGAAGGTATGAAGTGAAATCTCCAAACATGATTCGACAAAAATCCCTGGCACTCTCATCTTCTGAGTGGGAAAATGGCTCAGTGAATCCACAAAAAACCCTCTGGAATTTGGGCTGCACCAAAACTATACTTGAATTGCAAATGTTTCTGGTGGAGACAAAGTACTTCAGAGGAAATCATTCCTGGAATGTTAGAATACTTTGCTCTTTTTTTGTCAGTCATATATTTTAATGTTTCATTTTAGAATGGCTTTTTTTTTTTTTTTTTTCCCAGAACTTACCTCCATTTCTCTTTAAAGGGACGAGAAAAGATTTGAGCAACCCAAAGATAAAGTCTACCATGCTGAGCTATACCGAAGCAATTCTCAGACCTGCCTATTATTTGCACATCTCTGTCCTCAAGCAGCACAAGGGGCTGGAGCAGAGTCTAGCCCCCAGAGAACTTGCTCCAGCAGGACCCAGTAAGAGCTAACAAAGTCTCCACAGTATTCAGTGACTTCCTTTCCTAGACCAGACTTTCTATAAAATCTTGGGTTTAGATCTAAAAAACCTATCATCTCTGTGTCTTCCTGTCTTCCCATTCTCAAAGACTTTACTCAAGCGGCAGGCTTCACTGTAGGGCAGAGATGGGTTAACCTAAAGTGAGCTAACTACAGCACTGGGAATAGTTTGGCTGTGGTCTCCCAGTTGACACTGTGGGCTAATTCATCTGACCACAATGCAGAATAATGTGACCTTGAGCTCCATATGCTTGCAAAATGTTGCTCCTACTACCTCAGTTTGCTCATTTTAAGTTAGTTCGGGTGTCTCCAGCCACTCTACAGCTGGTAGAGTGGCTGGAGTCAGAAAGTCTCAAGATATTAAACATGGGATCATTTTGGCGTTTCCTGTCCTTGGTTGACGGGAATAGATAGCAAATTGAGCGGCACCTTCTAGGCACCATGCAAACCCTTTGAACTCCCTAGCAATAGAAAAGACATTAAATTACTTCCTTCATTTTTCTCATATTTATCAGGTCTCAAGAGAGATTACTTATCTGAGAACCTAGTTGAAACGAAGTAGACACACTACAGCTAACCACCTGGCAAGTCACGGTCAGTAGGGAATAGGTCTGTTCGTATCACCTCCAGCCATGCCTTGGCTGGAGCTCAGTATACAAGACGTGGTTCAATGGAACTACATAATGACAACTTCCCTCAAGACTACTACCAATTATAGAAAGATTTATACAATCCGAAGAGAAACCAGAGTATATTTGCGGCACTGTAATGGCAGAATTCATTTGCAGGAGTAACTTCAAACTTTGGAGATGAGTCACTGGCTCTTATACCAAGGCCAGAACTGAGAGAGACTTCAGTGGCACCAGAAACAGTGACATACAAGGCATTTTCAAATATCCCTGGCCCAAACCCCCAAAGGACTTTATGTCTTCAGTTCGGTATCTAAATCCTGCTGAGATTTTAAAAATGTGCATTGTCCTTCAATGGCTAAAATACTTCTCTTCAGGAAGGATGGGACAGCATCACTGTGGACGTGCAGAGAACAGTGCATGGGGACTGTGTGCTGGTGGAGTCTGAGACCCAGCAGCAGCCTCTGAAATACTGAAATACTTTGCCCACCATTTTTCAGTGAAATACTTCAATGTTTCATTTTAGAACAGTTCGGATTTTGCCACAGAACTGACCTCCATTTCTCTCAGAAGGTATGAGAAAAGGGTTGAGTAACCTGAAGCGCCTGGGACTGAAAGCCCAGGAAGAGATGGAGATGTGCTATCCAGATCTGAGCCTGAACATCAGCAGTGCTTCAGAGAAGGCGCAATGGGGCTGAGGAGAGCAGAATCTCTCAACACCCTTGTTGGGCGAGGAAGGAAGAACAATGACATGCTTTTTCCAGTGAAAATGAAAGGAACAAGGGAGACAAAGGGCACAGGCTTGTTATCAGGGAGTAAGCAGGGGTGTGAACAGAGGCAATACCAGCCAGCCCCTCTGGCAGCTGCTAATGGGGACAGTCTTATCTCCTGTGAAATGTGAGCTCAGCCCCTCCTGCTCAAGTAAAAGCTGTCCCAATAGGGTGTTCCCCACATTCCCTCTCCTCTTCCACAGTGTGGGTGCATGAACACATGGCACAGTCTCTCTGCTCTGCCTGCCCCATGGAATGTTGGCATGTTCTCTCCAAACAACTCACAGATCACTGAATACAAGTTCTGGGCATCTTCATTTCAGATACCAAGTTGCTTAGACCCTTCAACACCCCCATCAGGCACTCAAATGCCCTATGCAATCCATAGGCAGTGAGGCATCCACAACAATGTTGCTTTAGGGCTGCAGGACCACATTTCCCATCACTGGCAGTTGTTCAAGAGGTTCCTACACAAGGAGATGCTGGCTCTGCAGGTCTCCCTGTGGCAGTGCATGCTGCAGTGTCACCCTGGGACAGGCCCTGGTGACAATGCCAGCCAGCACATGGAGCACCATGCCAAGCACCGCACTTACCATCACTAATGATGTTAGGTATTCAAAGCAAGACAACCTGGCAGTCCAGCATCAAGAACGCTCTTGTCCCAACAAATAATACAGATGACAAAGACGCATCTATGCACAGGTGACTGTGTATGTGTAAGTTCTCTCCTCCAGTGCATCAGTTCATGACAAGCATCTGCTCGGAAGTGTGTGTGAGTCCATGCTAATGTCTGTGTGCCTATGCCTACATTGGTGAGCTATGTAGGATAGCATATGTGTCTGCTTGTGTGGAAGGTACACGTCCATACGTGTTCAACTGTCCATCCAGGTGGTGGATGGTTATTTGGTGAGATCCTTAAACAACATTTTATATCTGTTTCCTTCAGCAAAATATATATATTTTTAAATTAAACTGGAAGCTAAATGTAATTCACACATTGAAAACAACTTTCAGCATGTCTGTGCTTCAGGACAAGCCTTGGAAAATATGGACTTTCATCTATAGGCAGGACTCTCTTTGGAAAGATATTTTGAATTGTTTTTTGATTTCCCTGTGCTCTGTGGGAGTTCAGGCAGCAGACTCCAGTCCCTTCTCTCCTGATGGCAAACGTGTAGCTTTCAGCAATGTTGGCTTCAGATTTTAAAATACCAGTTGGATATGCCATCTGAAATTATCTCACATTTGAATATATTGGTATTTTTAGTTACTCATTTACATGTGTGGCATCCAAAATTGTGCTGGGACCTGCTCAGAGCATTATCTAAGGAGCACACAGTGCAGAGTCCAGGCCCGGCAGGGTATTGCATCACACAAGCTGTTAAGTCAGGCACCTCTTCCTGTGTCTGCTGCTGCAGTCAGCAGAGAGACCAGCACAGGCAGAGGCAGGGCAGAATGGGAGACCTGCTCATGTCTTGGACAACCGTCCAGAAGAATCCCACTTTCCCCCACAGAGTGCAAAGAGAGGAAGCACCAAGCTGGCAAGCTGGGATGGGAGAGAGTGGACAGGGGCAAAGATCCCAGTGAGACTCAAGGGAGGAGGACTCAGGGGAACAATTTAGACTGGACATCCCTATGTTGGTCCTAAGCGTGCACGCACAGCAGCTGAGGTGACAAGAGACATCCTCTGAGGAGGTAGGGGAGAGTGCAGACAATATATTAATTTATTCTCTCCTTGACATCTCTCAACACAATTATTCTCTCTGCACCCAGCAAAGGCTGTGGCACTGGGACAGTGTACATTTAGAGTTTACCCTTTATTGCTTCAGTTTTGATTTTCAGATTCTTTCTTTGAATGTCCTCTCTAGATAAGAGTTTATAACAGCATGTGAAGCATGTTACTGTCCAGACATAGTTCTGAAAGATACGATTCTTTGGTACTCATCTTGTCTTGGCCAAAGGTTTCCTTTATAACCTCACCTTTGAGCTCACCTGTAAAATTATCTGATTTGAGCCATTCAGCTGTTACTGAACAGAAGGCTGGATCCTGCCTAACACTTTGCTGAAATTAATTTCTGTAGAGTCCCAGTGTTAGCCCAGCACTCCTGAAAAGTTAGGCAAGACTTGCAGATTTTTGTCATAGTTAATGCAGGGGCTGGTGCAAGACTAACCATGTTGATGCTGACATAACTAGGTTGGATAGGAAGGGGGCAGGTATGGTGCTTGTGCTCAGGCCAGGCAGAGGTTGTTTTAAAGCATTTACAAAAACCAGTAATAACTACCCAAATATATTGCCTCCTTGCCACATGCTGTACCCAGAGACCCCTTCTCATGCAGTCCTCCCACAGTTCTGACCTTCTGGTGTACCACCTCCATGGTTTCTATCCCAAACTCCCAACAACAGGTTAGCCCAAGGGTGACAGAAATTGGCCAAGCAGCCCATGGAGGATATGTGCTTTCCATGCACCTCCTTCTCCCATGGAAAGCTGAAAATTAAATTATTTCAAACCCTGAGAGAATCTCAGATGAAAGACAAATATGGAAACTAGCCCAGAGGCTTGGGACAGCATGCACAGAAATAATTTGGTTTTGAACTAGGTTTCACTTGTGTTTGTAGTTTTTAGCAATGCTTCAAAACCTGGGTGCAGAGACAGAATTCCAAGCAACAGACAGTGTTTGAAACAAATCTTTGAGGGCTGCCTTTAAAGATGAGCCCTCCAGGTCTCTATTCCTCTCAGAGTGGGAGAGGTGACTTGAATTACGTCTCCTGGAACTAGTCATGTACGTACCTGTATGTTTATAATCATAGACTTAGAGCAAAACACAGTATTATATCATTCTCTGTGTACTCACATTGCAGAGCTGTCAGTATTATTCTGTCTTGACTCTATGCATTGGGCAAATGGACAAGAAAATTTTGTGATAAAGTTATTTACAGCTTTTAAGCTTCTATTTTTTTTCTTTCTTCCTGAATGTTGCGAGAAGTGCTCATAGCCTGATCAGCACCTGATATATAGGAGCTCACTTCCCAGATGACAAATTCTTATACACCAGAACCTCTTCACTATCAGGGACACGAGACCTCCTGTGGTTATAAAGCACATGACTACACTACCCAGGACTTTAGGGCCAGAGCTGGTGTATGACATCACCATGATCTTAATCATCAGCCAAGAAGAGTCAGCATAGCCTGCAGCATTGTCCTCATCTTGGCTCATACTTTTAGACTGGTGAGCTGTCACCATGATACCCATTAAGCTGTCCCTCTGTGAAATGGGTATAGAAATGCTTCCAGAAGGTCTGTATAGAGCCAGGAAGTATTTTCAGCCAGCTGAGAAAAAGCACCTCTAGTTTGCTTGCACAGAGCAGCAGCAACCTGTGCTTTGGTGCTGTGGCCTTCGTGTTTTCCACACTCCTGGCACTGCTGAGGTTCACTGATTTCAGAGCACGTCCTTTCATGTGTATAGGTGCATGAGAAACCCAAGAGTTTCATCATCTTACAGGGAGAGAAACTCATACAAGGTGATGGAGAGGCTATCTACTACCCTCTTGCACCACAAGGATGGCATAAAAATACATGTTAGAAAGTCTTCTCAGTGGTATAGAGACTGGAGCATGGGCATTTATGCATCTCTCCCTGGCAAAGTCACTGCTCCCTGGCTATTTGATATGCTTCATCCAGAAATCTCATGTGCCAGGCAGTACAGAACCTTAAAAAGACATCTAGCCAGCCAGCCTTGGTGATCTCAAATTTAGGACAGCAAAACCCATTCAATTGTCTGAAGAACAGGGCACAAGAGAGGATTTCTCTGAGGGAGAGACGTCTGTGGGCCAGGAGAGCTGATGTGAAGGGAAATGTCCATAATGGCAGAACTGGTGTGGGCAAGATATGCTCTTGGGTGGATTCCTCCAGCACCACCTGGGTTCACATCTGAGCAAAAGTGTGAATATATGTGACAGCAATGTACATGGGAACCAAAGCAGGGGCAGCATCTGACAGTCCAGAAGAGGTTCAGCTGCATTGTTACAAGATGCTCTGAAATAAGAAAAGGGAACCACCTCATCATGCTACAAGTTTTAGTAATTCTCTGGAAACAAAGCCTAAGATAAAAGGGGAAGATATTTTGGCTTGTGCCTAAATTAACTATTTTCTTTGACTGCAAGCACAGGACTCATGGCCGAAGCAAGAAATGCGACAGGAATGTAATGGATCTGCCCATCTTGATTCAGCACCAGTGAGGACAGGCAGAGGTCTCATGACCTCATAGGTGTTTCCTATCTCTCATTTCTCTGACTCCATGATAGAATGAGACAGTAGGCATTAAAAAGACACCTGAAGGGAAAAAGCTTTCCCATTACATCAATAAAAAATACTAGCCCCAGCGGGAGGAGGCTGTCAAAGACGCCCAGCCTGAAAGCCTTAATAAAACCTGTCTTCTGAGCAGCTGATTGTCCTCTCCCTACAACATGTAAAGCTGGGAAAGCTGACAGCTAAGGCAGCAATCGGAGCCTTTAGCTTTGAAAGCAGAGGCTCCTTGCTGTGGGCTGCAAGCGTTTCTAGGGAACTTGAGCTTCTTGAACACTTCCCATTCAAATGAAAAGTGCCGACATGCCCCGGGTGGAAGGAAGTTTTTTCCTCCCCTTTCCTCTACCAGGTCTCCTTCATCTTGCCTTAGAAAATGGAAACAGCCTACCCAAGATCAAACTATTAATCAACTGGAACCTACAAGCCAAATTGCTTTTGCTAATTTTCCCTCCTGAAGCACTTGTTCTTGCTGTCTCTTAAGTGACACTGGTACCACCTGGCCCCAGTCCCTATTGGCACGTTACTGGAGAGCCTCACACTTGTCTCACATCAGGCAGGCAAACCACTGCCCACAGAAAATTATTACAATACCAGCAGTGTGAGGCCACCACAGTTGCAATGTGCATCCCAGGCTTGCAGTTCCGGGGCTGTCAATGCAGTTCATGGGAACATAGATAATTGAGGTGGGAAAGGACCTCAGGACATTTCTAGACCAACCTCCTGTTCTGTTGTTACATGTCATCATGTAGTCCATTTTTTCTGTCTATCTGTTTTGTGGTCAAAGATCTCCAGATGCCTGGCATGGAAGTATTTTAACTGGAACAGGGGAGCCATCATGTTTACAGTACCCAGCAACTTCCAACCTGTCAAATTAGTAACAACCCTGTTAGCCTTCGCCTCTGTTTTCCAGGATATGGCCCTTTCTCCTCAACAGTTTCTATCTTTCAAATGATTCTCCTCTTGCATCAGCCCCAGGCATGTATCAGTTTTATCTCTCACCCTTGTGACCCTAGTCATCTGGTCTCCCTTGTTCTCAGAACAAAAAATAGGTGAAGGAACTACAATAGAGACATGGGTGTCCTGCTGCAGGAATTGCCTCTCTTGATGGCATCTGTGCAAGAACCCCTTCCATGTCCAAAACAACCTCCGCACATCCCATCATAGGGCATAGCCACCCCACCCTGCCCCATCCCTACTACCATTTCACAGGGAAATACAGGAGTGACAAACCTCTGCTGTTCCATGAGAGGGCAGTGTCGTCTGGAAGCAAAGTCTCCACTGAAAACTGCAGGCATGTCTGGGCAGGAGGAGGCCAGGACTGATGGGAAATATGTCCAGGGACTTTAATGAGCATGAAATCAGTGATGTTCTTGGGGACTTGTGATTACTCTGCACATCCCCGGGATTTACTAGAATTGAGATCCTCTCTATATTTTTTTTTTTAAAGTCTGGAATGGAGATAGAAATCTCTTTGAAACACTGATGAAGAAAGAAAATTAAAGAAAGAAGGTTACTATATATTAAATTCTGTGGGATGCTTTTGTCCAGAGAAGGTTCCGAAGGACACTGCTGGGTTCTCTTTAGAAACTCTGCCTCTTGCTGAACTGCCTTAGCTTTGTACTACTGGAGTTTAATCAGAGAGGACACTCTGCTCATTATATTTTTAACAAAAGCTCACTGAGATACCTTGCACATCATCACATCTTCAGAAGAGACGTTGATACACTGCCTGCTGGGAGCTGAGGTGCAAAGGAAAATCTAGGCCAAGCACCCTGGGAGTATTTCATCCCTGAGTACCACTGAGACAGAAAATAACATCCTAACTAGCTAACTTCTCTTTGTGTGGAGCTCCAAGGAGAGTCATCTGGCTTCCCAGCAGTTCACCTACAAAGGTCTCATCCCATATCATAGAATCAGAAAACGGTTTGTGTTGGAAGGGACCTTAAAGATCATCTTGTTGCAAACCCCCTGCCATGGGCAGGAACACCCTCCACTAGATCAGGTTGCCCAAAGCCCCATCCAGCCTGGCCTTGAACACTGCCAGGGATGAAGCATCCACAGCTTCTCACAGTAAAGAATTTCTTCCTCAGATCTCATCTAAATCTCCCCTCCTTCATCTTAAGGCTATTCCCCTTTGTCCTGTTACTCCATGCCCTTGTCAACAGCCCCTCTCCAGCTTTTCTGGAGCCCCTTTAGGGACTGGAAGGGGCTCTAAGGTCCCCCTGGAGCCTTCTCTTCTCCAGGCTNCCTCTGGATGGCATCCCTTCCCTCCAGCATGTCAACCGCACCACACAGCTTGGTGTCGTCAGCAAACTTGCTGAGGGTGCACTCGATCCCACTGTCCATGCCACTGACAAAGATGTTAAACAGCTCTAGTCCCAGTACTGACCCCTGAGGAATGCCACTCATCACTGATCTCCACTTGGACATTGAGCCATTGACCACAACTCTTTGAGTGCGACCATCCAGTCAATTCCTTATCCACCAAGTGGTCCATCTGTCAAATCCATGTCTCTCCAATTTAGAGACAGGGATGTCATGCGGGACAGTGTGAAATGCTTTGCACAAGTCCAGGTAGTCCAGGTAGATGACATCAGTTGTTCTTTCCTTATCCACCTATGTTGTAACCCTGTCATAGAAGGCCATCAGATTTGTCAGGCACGATTTGCCCTTAGTGAAGCCATGTGGGCTGTCACCAATCATCTCCTTATTTTCCATGTACCTGATCATAGATCCAGGAGGATCAGCTCCATGACCTTGCCAGGCACAGAGATGAGAATGACTGATCTGTAGTTCCCTGGGTCTTCCTTTTTCCCTTTTCAAAAATGGAGGTTATGTTTCCTCTTTTCTAGTCAGTGGGAACTTCACTGGACTGCCATGACCTCTCAAATATGATGGAGAGTGGCTTAGCAACTTCATCTGTCAGTTCCCTCAGGACCTGTGGATACATCTGATCAGGTCCCATGGACTTGTGCACCTTCAGGTTCCTTAGATGGTTTCGAATCTCATCTTCTCCTACAGCAGACCATTCTTCATTCTCCTATGCCCTGCCTTTGCCTTCTGCAACTTGGGCAGTGTGGGTAGACCACTTGCTGGTGAAGGCTGATGCAAAAAAGTCATTGAATACCTCAACCTTCTCCATATCCCGGGTAACCAGGTCTTCCTTTTCCTTCCAGAGAGGGCCTGCATTTTCCCTAATCTTCCTTCACTCACTGATGTACCTATAGAAGCTTTTTCTGTTGCCATTGTTGCCCCCAGCCAGTTTTAATTCTATCAGGACTTTAGCTTTCTGAACCTGATCTCTGGCTGCTCAGACACTTTCTCTGTATTCCTCCCAGGCTACCTGCCCTTGCTTCCAGCCTCTGTAGGCTTCCTTTTTGTGTTTGAGTTTGTCCAGGAGCTCCTTTTTGATCCACGCAGGCCTCCTGGTGTGTTTGCCTGACTTTCTTNCTTGACCTTCACTTCCCCCACCAGCCACTCCTTGTTGGTGAGATCAAGGTCCAGCATGGCACCTCTCCTCCTCGGCTTCTGTATCACTTGGAGAAGGCAGTTATCATCAACGCATTCCAGGAACCTCCTGGGTTACTTATGCCCTGCTGTGTTGTCCCTCCAACAGATACTGGGGTGGTTGAAGTCCCCCATGAGGACCAGGGCTTTTGAACATAAGGCTGCTCCTATCTGTCTATAGAGGGTCTCATCTGCTTGGTCTTCCTGGTTGGGTGGCCTGTAGCAGACCCCGACTATCATGTCACCTGTCCCTGTCCTCCCTTTAGTCCTGACCCATAAACTTTCCATCAGCTCCTCATCCATCCCCTAATGGAGCTCCATGCACTCCAGCTGGTCATTGACATAGAGGGTGACACCCTCTCCTCTTCTCCCTTGCCTGTCCTTCCTACAGAGCCAGTATCCTTCCATCCCAGCACTCCAGTCATAGAAGCCATCCCACCACTTCCCCATGATGCAAATAAGATCATAGCCCTGCAGGCACCTCTCTCCTAGAAATGTTTTCCACAAGTCAAGAAGTTGCTTCTCAGAGAGGTTACATCTCAAGTAGCAGCTGTTCTCCAGCACAGGAGAACAGGAGTTTCTCTGCTTTCTCTCTTCCACCAAGAAGCTGTGGGACATGTACGGCGTGGGTAAAGAAGCCAGATACAATTTGCTACCTGCCTTTTGGTACCTGCCTTCACAAATGATCCCAGATGTAGGAGAGGAAGGGAGGCTGTCTCCACTGACTTCATCTTTGCTCTGACACATGCAAGAAAGGAGGATTCACCTCTATCCAGCAAGTAGCCTCTCTGGAAAGGGGAGATATTCTCTTCTCCTCCATCATGACGGAGCAAAGGGCAAACCACGAACACTCTCTCCTTAACCATACACAACCACAAGAAAGATATAAAGAGATCTCCGCTCCTTCAAGCTGCTCCGTGGTGTGGCCTCAGGCAGCTGCAGCTCACATTACTGGTTGTTGCTCTCCTACAACCTACTGGCATCTGCCTCATTAGGTGACTTCACAGAGGTTATTGGCTCAAGTTCACTGTCTTAAAAAGGAACATTACTACCACCTCACACCTTAAAAAAAGCATTGAGACCTAGAGGGAAGTGGCACAGAAGGTGTAGGTGCTATCACCATGCCCACAAAGTGAATGCTTCCCATTTAATCACCTAGCAGACATGCCGTGGGGATGCCTTTGGGGATGCCTCTGAAGGCTCCTTATGACCATGTCCCATCCACTGTGGTTATGTAACTTATTTGCCTCTCTTTTTTAAGAGGCCCTGAAGGCACCAGTGCTAATGGAAAAACAGAACAAGCAGAAGGGCAGGGAGAGGCAGACAGATGGTCATCTCTCCAGCAGTGAGGCTTTTATTTGTCAAACTGCTATGAGATCATTCTAGGAAAAATAATATCAACAAAACAGGGAACAACCTCAAGTTTCGTCAATGCTAGTGAGCTTGTTTTTAGTGGACTGCTCTCCTTTTTTTCTTTTCCTTCTGTAAAGCTATTTCTTTCAGCTACTACACTGACCTTGCTCTACAAAGTCACTTCACCTTCAGGTCCCCTTCATACAGGACCATTCCTCTGCGCTGTGATTTTACTGCCATGTGGACCCTGAGCTCTGGATGGGATGATATCTGCCAAGGGTGCAGTGTGGCCAGGGATTTGATTCTTGTGCCAAGGTACTCTCACATAAGCATATGCTAGTTTTTATAAGATTACACTGAATCAGTTGCCCAATAATGCTGGAGTGATCCCAAGGCTATTAAGATCTTGTGTCATGAGTCTTTGAAACTGCAACCAACATCAGTTGTTTCCAATCAACACTGCTGGGGTAGATTTTCAAAAGACTTTTCAAAGATTTATTTTTTTAAGTAACTATGAGGCACTTTCCAGTGACATCTTCCATGTGAGGAGGTTCAGCTGCCGGCAAACCCAGATCTTGGTCTTTTTAAGATGTTGATTGGTGTGGCTGGTGACACATTAGAGCAGATGACTGTGCAGTTCAAATTTCCAGTGGCTGCAAGCTAAAAATCAAAGCTGGGAAACACTGGAAATGCATGAACAGTAAGATTGATCAAACTTTGTCAGAAATCACTAGCTTTTGCACAAAAAAATGGCTGATCATCCAGTGCAAAGGACTACAAACTGTCACAGGTGATCCCACCTCTTCTGACTGAGCAAGTTTCTGTTTTGTAGAAACACCTCCTAATCTTGATTGGAAGTTAAGTAATAGGATCCTAGCATGTTGCCCACAAGATCCTCTGCTTTTACTCATAACCACAGGATTATGAACTCACCAAATTTGCCACCATGTAAAACCCAGATTGGCAGCAAAAGCCAAATACAGCCTGTTACTTGCCCAGTACTGTAACCCATGGGCTGGAGAAGGCTGAGACTCTTGTGTTAAAGGCTGGAAGCTGGCCACACCTCTGGCTGAGGCAACTCACTGGTTAATCATTATAGCCATAACCACAAAAACAATGATGGCAGTACGGCAGCATCATACAGCTTATGAGTACAGTGCAATGGCTTTTCAGTACATGAAGAAAGGACAGCTTGGCGCTTTAAGCCATTGGTGAGCCACCCTTGCCAGTTACTGAATGGACTATGAAACCCTTGTTGTTTTCCATGTGGTTGCTAAAGAAGAGAGCCAGTACTGCATCTGGAGTTAAAGTTAACATCATTGATGAACTCAGAAGTTTTCTCAAAGGTATTGATCTCTGGTAGCTGTGCTTTCTCTTGGTATCTGAGCTTCAGTTCACCTTTCTCTCAGTACTCTGCCAGAGATCTGGGCTCCAGAGGCAATGACTTGCTGTCTCTCACTTGGTTCAGAGGCATTTCATTTGCACTCATGACTCACTGTGTTCATTTCTCATAAAGCTGTGTGACTTAATCATACCTTCTCACTGAACTAATGCTACTGCGCCTTACCTCCTGGCTACACCAACCAGCATACCTGGGTAATAATGCTGCTTCCAGCAACCTCCTGGCTCGTGGGCACAATTATCCGACTGCAGCAAGATGCTGAGCTGGGCCCTTGCTGCTACTGTAGTAACACGCGTGCCCAGAGCTCTGCATGCCTCTGCTCCCAGGAGGTGCCTCTGCTTGCTCTGGGGGAGTTGTCCCTATCTAACAGATGGCCTGCAGGCCTGGAGATCCCAAACCCTGCACCCTAAGGAGTTATTCTTGCCAAAGAGGCTCCCTCTGAGATCCCTATGTCTCACCAAGATTTTACTTGGCAGCTCAGAAAAAGGTGCCTCAAGAAGTTGGCTCCAGTCTGGCGGTAATCCAACCTGCTCCAGACAGCAGCCCCCAAGTGCCTCTTCACCTGGTAGGAAGTGCCAGGGTTCACGGTCATCCTGCTCCAGCGTCTCCTTCCCAGCTCTTCCACCCTCCACAGCTGCAGTAAGAAGGGAAGTTGGGACCAGACTCTGCTGGCTCTATGCTTGCTCAGAAGAGAAATTCTCCAGCATGGGAGTGTGGTCACCAAATAGGATAAAGAAAGCTGGGCTAGAAGGTCTGGAGTTTTTAATAACTGAAAAAGACTACTTTCAGGAAAATGAGAATGAGAACTTGTTCTCCGAGTGTAACAGTCTCCTTTGAATGCACTGGGATGCTGTAGAGGGGAGGTGGTTAGTGGATAAGAGACACTGCCGTGTCTGCCTCCACTGGCTCTACCAGTTTCAAACCCATTCTTCATCAGTCACTGCTGCACTCATACATATCTCCTTTTATCCCACTATCCATTTATATTTTTGATGTACATAACGTTAAAACAAAAAACACAGAGCAAATATACGCATTCTTAAGCTATAAATATTGCTGGAAAATAATGACATCATGCGGTCAAAAGGAATTGTTCTGATAATAAATTATTGTCTTTCCCTTATTATATACTGAAAATCTGTGGTGACTCACTGACAAGTGCATTGTTTGCCTAGAGAGCAATTACTAGACTAGGGGAGACTTTTGCCTAAGTTCCCTTCCAGCTCTCCTACTGAGCTACTGGGCAGTCAAGAATGTGAGTCAGGGAGTCAGAAATCTGCTAACAGGCGCCTTGTTGGAGTAGGACCACAGGGACTGACGAGGAGCGTGTCCTGCTCCTCAGCTTCTCCCTGGTGTTTTCTTGGGTAGTGGAGAGACTAGGGATAAAATGATGCAGCTGATTAAAAATGTTCCCATGACTCAACAAGAGACATATATAGCTGATGTTTCCAAAAGTCCAGTTAGGTGCCTGCTTCTGATAGTGCCAGCCTTAAAAACAGAGTAATTATGACTTTTTTTTTTTTTTCAGATTGGTGCAGAGTAACAATGTAACCATGAATACTATGCAAGAGGTATAAATACCACCTCTCTTACAAGCATTCTTGTAATGCCAGAGAGAAATATGATTCTGTATTAAAAATAAATCTATTTCCCCACCTATCTCCCCAAACAGGACACTTTTAAGACTGACAGCTTTTCTTTCCCACTTCACCCACACCCACACCAATGTCTCTTAGTATTCAGCTCTCCAAGACAAAAGTATTTATACACAACAGTAATTAAATAAAGAGTATAACTTCCCCTAACTTGGCAATGAAGTTTGTCGATAAAAAGGAAATGAAATAGAATGCAATTAGAGGAGCCTAAATGAAACAAAACTGATTCAGACCTACATGATATACCTTGTCCTGCCCTCCCCAGTGAAGGAGGAAGGTGACACACCTCCCCGTACCTTCAGTTTTTGATGATGCTGTGCATGATCATACAAAATGCATAACGTTGTGATGTCTCCAGAAATGAGTCTGCCCAGTTGCTCTAAAGAATTTCCTTTTATCAGTCCTCTCTGCCCTTCACCCCACATACATTCTTTTCTCTTTGGGTGGTGTGCCTTTGTAACCATATTACATTTCTTTGCACTTACTGTGGCTTTATGTTGCCTTTACTGGAATTGCCTTCTACTGTAATCATCTAAACCGCATGTGCACAACAATTCATTAAAATTTCTGCCTCCTCCTCCTCATTTGAATTTCTCTTATTTCAACGTTCAGACATTTTTGCTTTCTTGAAAAGTGGTTTCCCCATGGTACTTCTTGCTAGTGAGGGTATCCATCCTTTCTGATCAAATCAATCTTAATTTACAAGAAGCTAAATAAATGAGTTTTCTCAAGCTTCTCCCTAGAAGGACCACACATACTCTGATGCTAAAGTGTTTTTTTTCTTGCTCTTATATGTGTGCAGTACATATTCCAGCATCCTTTGGTGCCATGGACATCAGCACTAGAGGCAGCATGGCAGCAGAAGTGGCAGCATCTCTCTTAAATTCCCTTCCACTGAGGTGTCTCTGTAAGCCCAGGGTTCTTTGTTCCCTGTCCACAGTTTGTTCATCCCCTATACTGGTCTGATTTATCCTGGAAGTGTGGCTCAGGGAGAAATTCACTTGGAGTCTGTAAGAGTCTCCTTCAGAAAGGCATGAGTTACGCTCTGGACTCCACCAACAGTATTGACCAGATCTACTTTGACTCTAAGGGGAGCTTAGCACTTAGAGACACCTACTCCAGACACCTCTCATAACAGGAGGAGAATCAAAGAATAGAATAATTTTGGTTGGAAAAGTCTTTTAAGATCATCAAGTCACATTGTTAACCTAGTACTGTCAAGCCCACCAGTAAACCATATCCCTAACTACACATCTTTTAAATACCTCCAGGGACAGTGAATGAAACAGCCCATCCATCCAGCCTGTCCAGATCCCTCTGTAAAGCCTTCCTGCCTTCAAACAGATCAACTCTCCTGCACAACTTGGTGTCATCTGCAAACTTACTGAGGGTGCACTTGATCCCCTCGTCCAGATCATTGATAAAGAGATTAAAGACAACTGGCCCCAGTACTGAGCCCTGGGGAACACCACTTGAGACCGGCCACCAGCTGGATTTAACTCCATTCACCACAAATCTTTGGGCCTGGCCATCAAGACAATTTTTAATCCAGCGAAGCGTGTGTCTGTCCAAGCCATGAGCAGCCAGTTTCTCCAGGAGAATGCTGTGGGCAACGGTGTCAAAGCTTTTACTAAAGTCCAGGCAGACAACATCCACAGCCTTTCCCTCGTCCGCTAAGTGGGTCACCTTGTCATAGAAAGAGATCAGGTTAGTCAAGCAGGATCTGCCTTCCATAAAGCCATGCTGACTGGGCCTGATCACCTCATTGTCCTGTACGTGCCGTGCGATGGCACTCAAGATGATCTGCTCCATAAGCTTCCCCGGCACTGAGGTCAGACTCACAGGCCTGTAGTTCCCTTGATCCTCCCTCCAGCCCTTCTTGTAGATGGGCATCACATTGGCTAACCTCCAGTCAGGTTGGACCTCCCTGGTTAGCTGGGACGTCTGATAAATGATGGAAGTGGCTTGGTGAGCACTGCAATCAGCTCCCTCAGTACCCTTGGGTGGATCCCATCTCGCCCCATAGACCTGTGTGTCTCTAAGCGGTATAACAGCTCACTAATCATTTCTGCATGGATTATGGGGCTTCATTCTGCTCCTCATCCCTGTTTTCCAGCTCAGGGGGCTAGGTACCCAGGGAACATCCGGAAGTCTAAGGTAGCAGTTCTGCTGACCAAATAGGTCAGGAATTCCTTGGCTTTCTCTGGGATTTTCTCTTGGTCTTATTAGTCCTAGGTAAATATCTCTCCAGGAGCATCTCTTGGTTATTAGTTCAAAAATTGCACCTGAAAACCTTGACGTATTTTCTGGAGAATAAAAATAAATATTGTAATTTCCATTGCTTTGCTTCCTAAAGAATGTTTTAATCATGTAATGACTTTTCAGTTCTTTGATTCTGAAGATGCTTTCAAAACCTGAACGTATTTCTGTCTTCTGTTCCAAGTACTGGTTTTCTCCCACTACCTTTAGCTTCCTTTGGCATTTTTTTTAGTAAGTAGATCATGCAATGGCTACTCATCACTATTTGTGCTTTGTTCATCAGTAATATAGCACTTCAGTTGCAGGCTTCTCCATGTCAATGCGAAAAATGTGTTTCCACAAAAAGTGGCCTCCTTCCTCATTGAGAATTTGTGGCTTTTAGCAGTTTTAATGAACTCTTACAGAGCTTCCTAATTTCATTCTCAGCTTTCTGTACCTATTTGTCCTTGCCAATCAATTGCCCCCAGTTAACATTTGCTAGGTCACTGACTTGTTCTTTAGCCTCTATAAAGGGCCAACCCATACTGTAGCACGTGGCAATTGAAAAAAGGGCAAGAAAATGCCATTGCCTTCACTGTGAGTTTATAGACTGTTACTGCACCCTAGTCAACTGCAAACTGGTGATTAATTCTTTATCCATCTTATGGCCATCTGAGGCTGTGTTACATATTCTTAACAACAATCTGTTTTGTATTAGTACATTACCCTATCTTATTTTAAAAACTAATGATATTTTGCAACCAGTTACATGAGACCTCCATCATTGCTTTGGAGTCTGATCTGCTCCATGTAGCAAGTGCCTGTAGCATACTACATTTGTTCAAAAAAAGTCTCACCCAAAAAGATTGCTAGTACTGATGCTTAAAAATATTCATGCCGATATTGAATGCTTTGGTACTGCTGAGAGCTGCCATCAGGGCTGGTGTGCTGAATATGGCTTTAACTCTAGTATGGGGAAAAACATTCCCATATCTATAATGTGAGATGCAGTGTGATGCATTGCTCATAATTCTTCAATGTTAATCATGAAATCATCTGGACTTGGGTTAATGGCTTTATCTTTCAAGTGCAGATTGCAAAATACTCACAAATATGACAGTAAAGAGTCCTGAGCCTTTAGTTCAGGAAATAACATATAAAGATCAGGTTGGCTGTTAAAAATAAAATGAGGACAGATAATGCCTGAAGCTAAGATTACATTACATAATACATCAATAAATTGAATACTAGTGTATCTGAAGGACAATAAAGTGGAGGAGATAAACTATGCATATAAAAACAGCTCTTCCTCCCATTTGTATGACCATGAGTGAGGAGCACCCCTGAGAAAGGAGCTAAAGCTTGTTTTGCACACAGAAGCCTGGCCCAGTCATTTTGGAGAAAATACAGTTTTAAATGTTGCATGGATCTGATTAAAATACCCTTGAGTGTGCATGAGTGAACATGTCCGTGCACCCCTGAGGTTGGCAGGAGTCCATGCTGCTGCATAGAGTTGGGTGTTCATTCGCAAGCAAGCTCAAACTCCAAGGTGTGCAGGAGCTGTACATCAGGAAACATGCACAAATGCTGTAGGAGGTTTGGCCCTAGGTATTTCACAGTGTTTCATTTCATGTAAGTGAAACAGGCTAAAGCTGCAGATGAGCTGAAACTGGAACTCACCCTCCTTCCCCACGGAGAGGAAGCTTTCTCTGTTTTAACAAACAGACTATGCCCTAATTAATGCAAACTCTGGTCCTCACTGCATTTCTGGTTGCTGTAATATTTCCAGGCATGATAGGAAACAGAAGCAACAGTAATCACATTAAAAAGCTAGTCTGCATAATTTGTGTGACATGAAAAAGATTAAGTAATTCAAATAATTTCTGAAGTGTGTTGTGCATGTGCAGCTGGCTCTGTTGGGTTAGCATGGCGCTCCACCCTGGACAACTAGCTAGTGAAAAAAGGACTAACCAGGTTACAGTGCTGAGCCAACGCAGTCACATTGTGCAGGAGCTCGTGCCCTGCAGGTTTGCGCTGTGCTATGCAGGTACGCCGCTAAGGAAGTGGGGAAGGCAGGACATGCTTTAGCTCGATTCAAGGGAATCCCAGTGTTCCTTTCTAACATGTCTTTCTCTAATGGATCAGGATTAGTAGTATTCCTCTCTTCTGTAAGTCATTCTTTCAGCAGTTCTACCTCTGCTCCCAAGCTTTGGCCCCAGGAGTTACTGGGCTTTCTTCACTGTTAATAAAAAACTGACCTCTACACTGCTCCCAGTGACTAGTGCTCCCAACCTCAGGCATATGATCCACCCGGATCCAGGACTAAAACTTCCTAATGTTCAAGGGTGTTTGGACATTTGGGACAGTCCACTTCCCTTTGTCTGCAAGATTGAAGCCAAGATGTAGAGAGCATATAGAAACTGTCAACTCCCTCAGGGGAACATGATGAGTGACAAACCCCATGTAATGCTCAGGGGGATGGTGAAGTCCTTACTCATACTCTGGGCCAACACCTGGTGTTTGACATGGGTCTTTGTTTGAGCAGGTCACTATTTCTCACAGCCCTAAAAAGGCAGGTTCGTGCTTCACTCTCATCTGCACTCCCATTGTATCAAACATCTTATCTGCAGCAGCGGTATTTCAAGCCAGCAGTCCTATTTTCTCTTGTATTTGATTGGGACAAGAACTAAGAGTTAAAAGCTTCTTCCTTCTAGTAAATTTTATCAAGTAAATGGCCAACCTCTGAGAATTCATGAAGGAAATCATCTTGGATGCACCATGTGCATGTTGGCAGGCACTATTCACAGAATATTGTTATAAATGCCTTTTGATGCAAAACACAAAAGTCCCACACTGAATAAAGTAGTTCAGGCCCATTTCCTTTTAGCACAGATACCTTTCTGGATGGGGAGTGTGGGGGGGAACATTCTGACTTACAGGCTACTAAGTTGGAAGATAAAATGAAATTCCTCAACAGAGAGGAGAAAACCACTCTCAAAACTGAACCTTTTTTTTTCTTCTTATTTTCTCCACACTTATTGCTCAATGCCAAAAGACTCTCTTTGAATTGTCCAATGTGTTTCGAGGAGTTCTTCTTGCTCCCATCCAGGGAAATGACTTATTCATCATGTTGGGCCTCAGAATAAATTGGATTCTTCCTTCCAGTTAACTGACTAGATTGACACAATGTGCAGAGCTATTCCAGCCTTGTGAGCATTTTCAGCAGCAGTGCCTCAGCCTCTTATTTCCTCCAATTTCTAATCTGTCAGTTTATTAACATCAGATGAGTGATTCCTTTTACAGTCCCAGAGAATGTTGTTCGCACTAAAGAAACTTCACTATGAGTGAATAACAAGTATGTCTGCCGCACTGTATTTGTCGGTAGTTAAAGGGCATGTGGGGATTTATATTCTGTACAAGGCTGGAAGACGTTTTGCGTTGGAAGTACATTGTCTCAAAGGAATTTGCACAAAACTTCCTCTCTGATATGAGCCGAGCTATTTTGGAGACGCCGCTTACACACCACGCCATCAGCTGATAGCATCTCAGACAACGCTGGGTAGCAACACCAAGGGTTTAGCTAAGATTTACATGCATGATGAGAAGGTCCGTTTTTGGTTGCCTAACCTGAGATTTTTCAGAGAAAACAAATTTCCCACAGACAAATGAACTGTACTTCCCAGAAATAAGGCATCTCAAGCCCCTCATGTCTGAAAAACTTGGCTGTAGATGTGGGTGGCTGGATCAGAGCATTTTCAGCTGGGGCAGCAGCTGTGGAATTCACTTCCTCCATCAGATGTTGGAGCAGACATGAAATTCAGACAGGAATGTGCTGGCTTTAAAGGACACATTACAAACCTATCTGTTCATTCAGGTTTTTGCTTGAGGTGTGGTTTGGGTGCAGTGACTGAGTTAATGATGCATCGCTGTTCAGTGGGCATGAGAACCCCAATCTAGAGATTTCAGGAGACTGATGGTGAAACTCGTGAACTGTTCATAAAGATCGGCAGTGCTATCCCAGACACATCACAATCATGAGTTCCCTTCTGGCCAGTGAGACTGGTTCAAAGGGGGCATCCAGGTTAGTGATGAACAACAGAAAATTGTCAGCAAATAAGTGACCAGTGAAAAAAGAAGATGAGTGCAAAAAATAGAGACACAGGCAGCTACCGCTGGCTTCTCTCAGTAGTCTCAGGTGGTCCAACTTGTCCTGGAAATTTGCAGACCTTGGGCTATTTATCCAGCTGAGGGTTCAGTCACCATAGCTGGTGTCCTGCCACCATGATCAGAGCTCTGCCTGGGCCACATTGTGGTTTGCTGGCTGCAGGCTGCAGTCACCCAGCTCCCATGTTGGATACTTGATGTTAGACAGGCAATGGGGGACTTGACAACGCTCTTTGTTTTTTCCACTGCTCACCTACAGACAGAGCTGCCTGCGCTGAGGCAACAGTTCTTGTCAATGAAGGGCAATATCAATATCACAGCTACGCAAGCATCTGAGAAGCAAGATCTAGCCAGTGTGGTTGATGAATGAGTGAATTCCAGAGACGGGAACCAAGGTGTAACATGGGCAAAAAATGGAGTGTCATTACAATACTATCAAAGATGGGAAAACATGGCAAGTGCAGGGGGACCAGAAAACCTCTTGATTATTCTCCTCCAGATGAGCCACATTTTGCATGTGAAACTGAGACTTTGCTCCATAAAGAACCGAATATCAGCATCAATTCCACTTTCCAGGAATAGCGACTTATTGCCAGTTCATCTCCTGCACTCTTTCACCATCAGAAGAATTGGATAGGTCTTTGGTACTTAAGCCAGAGAGCATCCAGGCCAGCCTTGTAACTGGAGAAGCCACCTCATGTGGCCTGCACATCACATACCTGTTTTTTCTCTGGCACTGGGATATTGCTCAGCTGAAGGGTCACCGTTGTGCCTGGAGCTATATGTACATATAGCAAAGAAGCATCCATACAGGACAGGCACAGAAAGCAAGAATTTTATTTAAGGAAAAGAAGAAGCCCTGAAACAATTGAGGGTTGGTTTCTAATATGTATTTAGTATAACTGAGATCTCTGGAAATGTTTTCTGGACAAACACAAGTCCTTTACATAATAGTCCTGTGGTTAGGATGTTCATCAGGCATGTGGGAGACCAAATTCCAGTTCCCGCTTTAAATGAAGCTCAGCTGTGACTTGAACCTCATGTGTCTCAGACTTTGCAAATACCCTGACCTCTGGGTTGCTTTGGGGTGACTAATACCCTCTACATCCTACCATAGACACCATCCTGGATCTAAGAAACCTTTTTTGACAAGCAAACACTTTCCAACAGCAACAGTTTCTCCTCTGAAGGATCCCAGTTGCTTCTAGTCCACACCCAAATGACTAGGCAGACAAAGGAAATGCCATCTCATTTGACAGAGGACAAATAGACATTGACAGAGTGGAGATGGGAGTCCTGGACTCCAGATGCCTGGCCAGTTGCTCAACCACAGGGCAACTATTCACGCAGAATATGGGTAGTCTTCAAAGAGCAACTGCTGATGCTGAGCATTGATGAGATGTTTAAATGCCCTCCTTTCTAATGATATGCAATGAGTACACAGGCTTTGGAAGAATCCTTATATTTTTCCACCTTTGTTGGCTCCGTAACTCACAGAACACCATTGCTTGTGACCCAGCCAGTCTGCTGTGGCTGCGGGCTGCTGGATATAGTTATCTGTGAGGCCCAGGGCTGATAAGATAACCGTAATAAAAAGATGCTGATTGGGAACATGCACTGCTCTTGCCTGCCCTTTCTTGCTCCAAAGGTGCTTTTCTTGCAGTGCTTCTGTGCAGGGAGGTGAGGTGGAGAGGACAGTATGTTTCCTCCCCTTGGAGCAAGGGACATCCCACAGGGTTGTTGAGATTCCTACTGCCAGGTAGCAAGAGGGAAGAACAGCTCAGTTTCTATGGGATTCTAATACAACAGTCCTCAGCACAGTCTTGGCCTTGCACTTGATGTGTGTCCTCTTCTCATTGTGCAGCAATTCCCTAGGGCTTTCTCTGCCCTTGTCAGGCCATCAGACACTGCCAGAAAGCACCAGCCCATGGCTGCAGACCAAGTCTTCCAGACACTTATCTGATACCGAGAGACAGATAATGAACGCATTTGGCATCAACAAATTACCCAAACAGTGTCCTCTTTGTCTGAAGTCCCACTGATCCTGGCAGGGTGCATGGAGGTGACTCCTCCAAGGCAACTGTCCAGTGACTCTAATTCTTTTGGGCAGATGCCACAGGCAAGTGAGAGCTCCAGTGCTCCTGGCCACTGTGTCACCCTCCCCATCCAGCCTGTCTGGCAGGAGAGAGGAGCCAGGGATGTGCAGGCTGGAGGAAGCGATCTCCAGCCAGTGATCAGCTGCTCGCTGCCCTTCTGCCACTGGCACTCCTGTGCTGCTAGTTCATGGGATGCTACTCCCAGAAGTTCATGCTGTTGGTTGAGGTTGCTGGAGGGGGAAAAACCTCTGTCATTTCATCTCTGCATGCCTGGAGGCATGTTGTTTTAAAACAAAGGTGAAAAGATGACAGAGGTGGAAAGTGTAGATCAAGAGGCTGGGCTGCCAAAGCGACTGCAGACACCTTCCAGCCTGTGCCACGGGCCTGTTTGGGTTTCAGCAGACCCAGGGACAGAAGAAGAGGAATAAAGTCACTTTTGCTTCCCATTTTCCCTATGCTGGGGACAACTATCACAGCATGGTCACTTTGTCACTCACTGAGCAGCTGCTAGTACACCCCAAGCTGGTGTCTGGGACATGCTCTCAAGCAGTGTGAGAGAAAATTGGGAAAGTGCAGAGTAGTGGAGAACCAGGCAATATAAATCCTTTCCGATTATAAAGCAATTGCTTCTTCATTCATTAAACCAGCAAGTCCCCAACAACAGCCTCCACACTCCACTTCCCTGCAGGAGCTGATTTTTCACCTCACCTCCAGACCTTGCCCTGGCGATGGCTTGCACTTGTGAGCAGGAATTGAATGGGGTGCTTTATTTTACCCCAGTCAAGAGCCTGACCCCAGATTTGCTTTTCACTCCTGAGGAGTTCAGGTCTCACCTTTATCACAGGAGCAGCAGCAAAGGGCCAAATCCTGCAGTGATATGAGCAGCACCATGAGCTGTGGTGCTAGTGAGAACTCTTTCTTCTTATGCCTGGATGCATCTGTCTATCCAGGAGCGCCCCAAGGCATGGCAGAGCACTCTGCACATGGAGAGAAGTGTTTGAGAAATCAGCTCTCCTTACAGATGAAGATTTATGTTTGCATATATACAGTCTTTCACAGAGATGGACTATGGCTGTCCAGGTACGGCAGGAAACTGGACCAAATGACATGAATATGCCAGATCCTTTTTTCTCCCTTATGGTTAAAAGAATTCATGCCCAGAAGTTTCATCATTGGCAAAGTGAGATTTGCAGATCAGGAAGTAAAGCCCAGCCTCACCACAGGAATGACTTTCAGCACTTTGTACAACAAACTCAAATCAGTCTGGACGGCCTCTATTCCAGATTATTATGAGAACTAACAAACTACAGGAACTAAGGAAGAAACTTTGCAAACATCCACTAATCACTTGTAGGTAGTTATGCAGAATTATTATTATCAGGGGCTGCAGGAGATGAAGGGCTGCAGCACAGCAGAGAACCAGGTAAGGTCACTGTGGAGTCCCATGTCTACAGCCTTCAAAAACAGGAAATAAAATATGCCATTAAAAATAAGGAGATGGTGGACTCCCAAGGGGTGTGTGGCAGAACAGGAGAAGGAACAAACAGTGCATCAAAACCAGTTTGAGATCCAGCCTGTTGAAATAAATGAGTCAAGTGGTGTTACAGAGGCAGTCAAGAAGTCCCCAGGCCACAAGGGAATAACTGTTATACTACCACCAAAAGAACCCATGAGCTCACTCCAATTTTTCCTTCAAAACACAGTTTAAATGAAAAATCTTCCAGTAAGAGAAAAATGTTTATTGTAAAATGCCAGGTTTGACTCTACTGCCTCAACACAGGAAGTTTAATAAAGTATTTTTTTCCAAAAATACGTATTTTTATTGGGAAAAAACCTTGTATATCATTATTAAAAGATTTTTGAAACTAAAATAGACTTTCAGAATCCAGATTTTGTCAGATGCCTTGTGTTTTCCAGATGCCATGTTCAATTATACATAAAGAATAAAATAATTTAAACTTCCCCCAAAATATTTCTCACCATTCACCTAAAATGAGTTGCTGTGTTGTAAGCCATGTTGCCAAGGAACATCAAGCTGTGTCCCAGAGCTTAACAGCCAAGACCCACACCAAAAGGAGCAGAAAAGGACAAGCTCAGTAACTATATATTGTGTTTTAACCCGGAAGGAGCTAAACACCACACAGCTGTTTGCTCAATATCCCCTGCAGTAGCATAGGGGAGAGAATTGGAAAAAAAAAAGTAAAATTTGTGGGTTGTGATAAAGACAGTTTAATAGGACAGAAAAAGAAGGGATAATAGTAGTAGTAGTAGTAGTAATAATAATAATAATAATAATAATAATAATACAAGTGATACACAGCACAATTGCTCGTCACTTGCAGATCACCGATGCCCAGCCTGACCCCCCAGCCAGCTTCCCCCAGTTTATACACTGAGCATGATGTCATATGGTACAGAATATCCTTTTGGTCAGTTGAGGTCAGCTGTCCTGGCTGTGTCCCCTCTCAGCTCCTTGTGCACCCCCAGCCTCCTCGCTGTTGGGACAGGGTGAGAAGCCAAAAAGTCCTTGACTTGTTGTAAACATTGCCCAGCAACAAACAAAACATCAGTGTGTTATCAACTTTATTCTCATCCTAAATCCAAAAGGCAGCACTGTACCAGCTTCTAGGAAGAAAATTAACTCTGTCCCAGCTGAAGCCAGGACAATATAAAAGATTACTAAGGCTAAGTGATATTCAGAGGATGAAACTCTATAAACTGATTCTAGTTCCCATGGGAAGGATAAGAAACTGATGTGGGATAAAGGAAGACATTCTCCTGGAATGAGATCTCCCTCTCCTGGGAACAGAGATGATCTGTGGTTTCTCTGGGTTTAGCTCATTTTTTGTGTCTGTGAGAAATTTTCTAACATTTCCTTTGAACCCAGAAGAATCCCAAGGCCTGACCTTGGAGACAGAAACAGGCAGCTCAAGTTTTCTAGGACACTATCCCACCTCCATCACTCCAGAGGCAAAAGCAGCATTTAACAGGGCCAGCTTCCCCCAGGGAAGGCTGCGTCCACATTAACCATGACCAAGTAAGCTTGCAGAGGGCCAAGTGTGACCACGCCAGCTTGCTCAGCCCACTGTGGATGCAGAGCTGGGAGACATGTCATTTCTCATTAGCTCCTAATATCTGTAGTTCAGAGGGGACACTCATCCCATCCAGAGCAAGCAGGGAGGACGCAGTGGCTCAGGCTGAAACTGCTGGTGCGATGGACCCCGCTGGCATTTACCATGTACCTTGGGCTAAGTTGTCACTGAACAGGGGACCTGGTGCCAGAGCCTAGAGCTTACTGCTATGAACAATTAATATCCAGGTTGGTTCCTGCAACCAAACCGTGCAACTCCATGTTGGTTCCACCCAGGAGTCTGCAGGCTGCAGACTCAGCTTTGAGATCATGGGCTCTGCTGGCTTCAAGCAGAAACAAAAGGCTTGGCATGATAGTTTCTTTAATTGCCAACACTTGCTGAAGTATTTTGAACCTAATGCTAGTACCTGTAAGAGACTGCATCACATGTTCTTCCATCCCCTTCTGTGCTGGCTATCTACAAAGTAGAGGATGCTCTTTGCACCAGCTTCAGTGACAAGACACTGGGGGTTTTGTAGTGTTTGAATACTACAGAAGTCTGGTTTTATTGTGTTTTAACATCCATGGTGATAGCTTGAGCAGGGGTAGAAAATCTCATGGAAGAAATAAGGAGAGCTGAGGAAGATCAAATGCCCTTCTCATTGTATCACGCTCCCTTGACAAACCAAGCCTGGCTCCTGAGTCCTGCTGGCCCTGGTCTGAGCCCTCAGAGAAGAGTTTTGTGTGTGAGCTCGTGGGGACCAAGCCCGTCCAGTGGTAATGAAGCCACATACATGCAAATGAGTCAGGCTTGACCTGGTGGATCACCAGAAAAGACAACAGCAAAGAGTCACTGGACCAGTTCTAGCAAGGAATTTCCGCTTAGCCATGGGAGAGGAATGAGGTGTTTTATCAAAGGATCCATCATCCTGCATGGGAAATAGATGTAGGAAGGACAACTGCCCTTTGGGACGAGAGGATTGATTCACTCAGCAGCCTCTCATGACAGAAACAACGGCTGATGTGTGGGACATTTGAAGGTTATGTATTGGCTAAAACTGCTTGAAAACTTTCAACCAAACATTTTTTTCTCTTGCAAACAAGGAGTATTTGGGGGGAAAAAAAAAAAAAAAAAAATACTAGGGCTTTTTTGCCAAAATTCACAAAGGTCTTACTTTATTTCCTGGAGATCTCAAAAAAAAAAAAAAAAAAAAAAAAGGAATTTTTATGAAGCNGGAAACCAAAAAAAAAAAAAAAAAAAAAAAAAAAAAAAGGAGCATTCTATTTAAACAGGACTCATGTTTCCCAGCTTTGTAGTTTCAACCCTTGCTTTCATCATGGCAATGAACTGCTTAGCATTCTGATCCTCTCAGACTTTGACCTGCCCTGTCCAAAACCTCTTTCAAAACCTTTGCTGGCCTGCCAACATCTGCCTGCATCTTTGCCTCTGAGTATCTGTTAAGGGAGTGGATTCCCATTGGATTTGATTTCTTCATTTTTTGACCTTTTACTACACTGCAGAGGTCTTCTCTTCTCCCTAATGTCTTTCCAGAGTTCACAGTTCTTCTGGTAGAAAAGACTTAGGCACACTAGAGCCTTGACAATGGACTTGTCCTCAGCACATGCTAATCCATCAGGACCCAAACCATTCTATGATGATTCTGCGATTGACACTGCTCAGTATATTGCCTAGAAGACTTGTTAGTCAGCAACACAGCCTCTTTGATTACTGCTTTCTGAGTGATTTGTCTCTTCACTTGTAGTTTGAAACGTGTCGCCATAGTTGTGGTCTCATTTAATCACACTTTTATTTTTCTTACCTTCTCTAAGTCTCTTTAAGCTGTTGCCTCATTTGCATTCCATACACTTTATGCTTACAGCAAAGGCCAGCTCTGGCCAAGCCTGCAGTTAGTTTCTGTGTTCAGTAACCCAGACTTAACAAGGCTGCCATGTGCTATATAGTTAATACTTGCGACTAAGATAAAGCTCTCTTAAAAAATGAAGCATAGGAGCTAGTTTTTGGGCCAAAAATCGGTGAAGCAATACTAATGCACATAGGGTGAGTTTCTGGCTGGTCCCCATTGCCACAGATGTAAAACTGTGAGGAGATTTAGCAATCTCTTGAAACAATCCCCCTCTGTTCTACTCTCCAGCATCAGTGCTGGTCCCTAGCACCCAGCTAGGCTCATGGTGGGCACTCTCTGTCTTGGTTTAGGAAGAAAAGCTATAGTTTAGTTGCACGGTTCTTCTCTAAATGTTTTTATAAGACTTATAACATCTAATGTTGCCCATTATGAAAAACTGCTACTTACACAGAGAGATGATACACATGAAATGGGAATCCCTCCCCCCCATCACTGTGGAGAGAACTGTATCTACAATTAGCACTGTGCCAAAGTTCCTATTTTTATGTTTTTAATTTTTTAACTATGTGTTAGTAGATGAAGCCAGGAGTTGAGAGCTTCAGCTACAGTGCAGCCTGGAAGATGCTCTTACAGGCTCTGTCATCACCATGGGGCATGCTGTCTCTCTCTTGCCATAAGACATGTTAGGCAGAGAGATTTTGCAGAAAATAAGTATTTTTGCAGGCCACAATGCCATCTCTGGACAAATGGCTAGGTATCCTAGGCCTAGTATAGAGCAAGGCAAGCCCAGTAGAAGATAGTTACCAATGACTCTTGCAGATTTAAGACAGTGTTTTAATTTCCTTTTTGCTGATTAAGAGAAAATCCCAAGCATTAAATGTACAAAAGAAAATGTGAAGGTGCCACTGTTCAGCAGCATGAAGTTGGTCCATGGAAGTTTGTCAACAGGCTGGTTGCAAAACCCTTCTGTGAGATGATAAAGGGACGAGACTCTACTTTCAATATCTGGACATTGTGTGATGCTTCAAGTTATAAACCTCAGTCAGTACATAACATTAAACAAGTTCTTTTCTCTCTCTGTCAACATCTGTCCCTTGTGTATTCAGCGTATGAACTAATCAGGTGCAAAGATTTGTATTCTCCATGCCCATATATAACATCCAGCTGGTTGTAGCCTGATCTCTGCTAGGACCCCAATGTACTTACCAGTCTGTGACTCATCATCTCCATTGCTCAGTGAAGGAGACAACAGAGGTGTCAAACCACCACAAATATCCCAGAAGGAAGTGACATTCTGCTCTTCGATGCAGCTCCAAAAGAAATTGATTGTCCTTTGTGTTTGCTATATGTCTATAGCTAAAAGAGCTGTGCCATGTGGAAGAACTACTAAGGAAGCCAAACAAGTCCTCCAGAGAACATTGCTGCCCATGGGACAACAAAAACATTTATTCTCCATCCCTTATTTTCAGGAATGTTAAGCTACTAAAATAATAACTAACAGCAGTGTCTGGACACTGGCAGATAGACCCTTCATCTGGCGACACCAAAACACTAACTGATTCAAAAGTACTGTGCCCATCAGTTAAAAAAAAGCCTCTTCTGGGGTAATACCATTCCAGAAAATACAGAATAACTATCCAAGGGCAGATAGTTAGTGACCAGCTACACCACTTAGACACACCAAGTCTATGGAGCTGGATGGGATCCACCCAAGGGTACTGAGGGAGCTGATTGCAGTGCTCACCAAACCACTTCCATCATTTATCAGACGTCCCAGCTAACCAGGGAGGTCCCACCTGACTGGATGTTAGCCAATGTGATGCCCATCTACAAGAAGGGCTGGAGGGAGGATCCACGGAACTACAGGCCTGTGAGTCTGACCTCAGTGCCGGGGAAGGTTATGGAGCAGATCATCTTGAGTGCCATCACACGGCACATACAGGACAATGAGGTGATCAGGCCCAGTCAGCATGGCTTTATGGAAGGCAGGTCCTGCTTGACTAACCTGATCTCTTTCTATGACAAGGTGACCCACTTAGCGGATGAGGGAAAGGCTATGGATGTTGTCTGCCTGGACTTTAGTAAAGGCTTTGACACCGTTGCNTTGGAGAAGAGTGGCTGGAAAGCTGCCTGGTGGAAAAGGACCTGGGGGTGTTGGTCAACGGCTGGATGAATATGAGCCAGCACTTTGCCCAGGTGGCCAAGAAGGCCACCAGCATCTTGGCGTGTATCAGGAATGGTGTGACCAGCAGGACCAGGGGAGTGATCATCCCTCCATACTGGGCACTGGTGAGGCCGCACCTTGAGTGCTGTGCTCAGTTTTGGGCCCCTCACTACAAGAAGGACATTGAGGTGCTGGAGCACGTCTAGAGAAGGGCAACAAAGGGGTGAAGGGTCCGGAGCACAAGTCCTGTGAGGAGTGGCTGAGGGAACTGGGGTTGTTTCTCTCCTTTGAGAAAGGGAGGCTGAGGGGAAACCTTATTTCTCTCTGCAACTACCAGAAAGGAGGTTGTTGCCAGGTGGGTCTCTTCTCCCAAATAACCAGTGACATGACAAGAAGAAATGGCCTCAAATTGTGCCAGGGAAATTTAGGTTGGATATTAGGAAAAATTTCTTCACTGAAATGGTTATCAAGCACTGGAACAGGCTTCCCAGTGAAGTGGTGGAGTCACCATCCCTGGAGGTATTGAAAAGATGTGTAGATGTGGTTCTTAGGGACATGGTTTAGTGGTTGAACTTGGCAATGCTGGGTTAATAGTTGGACTTAATGATCTTAAAGGTCTTTTCCAACTTAAATGATTCTATTCTATGAACCTATGAGTAATGCTTCCAGTCTGAAGGTATAAGGGGAACTAGGCATGCAGTATGTGTTCACAGAGGGGACTAACTAGCTAAGAAGTGACTTGATTACAGTTTACAATTAGCCAGAGGAAAAGTAGATCTCTGATGATAGTAGGCAGACTAAACCAACAGCTGCTGGAAGCTGAGGCAAGGTTATGAATCACTGACACAACTTCAGAGTGCGGTGGATTCTCCAGCACTTGGAGATTTTGAGTACAAGATTAAGCAGCTTTCTGCAGCATCATCAGGGTTATGAACTGAAATCACTTGGTGACATTCCAGGTGTTTTAAGTCTCAGGAGAAGTGATAACATCATTTAGTCTCTTCTGACCTAAAAACCAATGACTCGCTGGAGTTTGGGTTATGGCTAGAAATTTGTCTTGCACCCCAAAACTGCATCAGAACATGCTATCATTTCCAGCTGGGCTGGAATTCCTATCCTGGCCCAGCAGCCTGTGCAGGATGATCCCCTGTTCCTGATGTGCAATGTCCATGAAGATGCAAATGTCTGGACCACCCACTGCTGCCACCACAGCTCTGCTGACTGAGTACTTCACCAACAGCTAGATTGGCTTTGCAAGGACAGGATCTTTCTGCTTTATTGCTACCTACGTTTCACACAAGATGAAACACAAGGGTTGATATTTCTCCACTCAGACATGGCATCTCACAGTTGGATGCTGCTCTGCCCTAGTCCCTTCTGGTACGCTTGGAGGAAAATAACCTCCTCCAGAAGGTGAACCTATCCGAACAGGTGCTCTACACCACTGACTCCGTCCCAGATGTCCCTGACTCTCAGTAGAGGAATCTCGGGAATCATTCTGATTAAATCATCTTATTTCCAGATGTCTCAAAGCAGGTGAGATGAGTACCTCCCTGAATGTCCACAACTGATTTCCCATACCCATATTTAGGCAATTGCAATTAATTCAGGTTTTTTAATTGCTCAAATGCCAAGTCCCATCAGCATCAAGGGGTAACATCAGGCTCCTCTGAGATCAGAGCCATTTGGATTCCAGTGCTTGATGTGAAAGCATCCAGCTCTTAAACCTGTGGCCTTTTAATCCCCATATATTTTTAAAATGTAGGAACCCAGCCTTGCAGCCCACACTGTGTGAATTAGGGTATGCAACTGAACTCTGTCTGCATGTGCTTCCTGCTCCATTTCTCTTGCAGAATAGTACTCTTCCTACAAAGGAGGGTGTCTGTAAAAAGCAGCAGTGAGAACCCAAAATAATTTCCCATGTAGTTACCAGCAGTCGTGCATGTCACTGTGTCAAATCCTGAAAATGAGTCACTGTATAAGAATGAGAAAGGAATGAGCAGAGACAGGAGCTTTATCTGAATTCTACCCTTGAATCCATCCTTCCTGATCCCTTCATGTCATCGTCCAGCAGAAGCGCTCTTAAGCTTAGCAGGACCATTTTCTCCCATAGCACGCTAAAGCAGGAACTCAGATTTCATGAAGACACCAAGGCCAAACCTGCAGCTTGGCAATGACTTGGCTTTTTGTTCAGCTTCTGGTGGGGAGCAGCAAGACTGGCCCCAAGCAACTAGCCTTCAGCAGCATGGGCTGCACCCACTGATTAAGTGCACCCACTGGAACTGCATGGATTGTCAAAGGCATCTCAGGTGCCAAGCCCTTGAAAAACCTGCTGCTAAGGTATTTGAAATGATGATCGTTGGTGCCTGAGACATCCCAGCTGGCCCAGCACCCTGAAGCATGCTCTTGGTGTAGAGCTGCCTCTCCTTCATTACCCCAGCTGAGTTTCCCAGCCTGTGGCACTTTCCTCCCTTCCCCTCAGTCTTATAACCATACAAAAGGAGTCACAGATCCAGGTTCCTGCTAGACATTTCTCCTTGTTTCTGCTCTCTCAGAAGCAGCCTTTCTCCTTTCAAACCTGAGAAATTTTGTGGTACTGGCAGGCACCTTCAGGCTACCACCATCGCTATCCTTTTCCTGCCCCAGAGGAGAGACTTAAAACCCCTGCTGCTCTGCGAACATATAAAACTAGGGGAGTAAAGAAACAGTTCTGCCAAAGACTAATTTACTTCCAACTTGTTTGTCTGCTTCTGCCCTTCTCCCCTGCCTGGCATGATGGGTTTGAAGTCACCACATCTGACACTGGTACAGGAGGCTGGAGGACTAGGTGGAGGCTGGTGCACTATCTCCAACCCATGCAACCAGCTGCATCTTGGCAGGACAAACTCTGGTGAGCTTTCTAAAACTAGAAGCAGCCTCCCTCATTAAGCAACTCTTCTCTTTCAAGAGCTGCAGAGAACTGTCCTTGTGTGGACACAACCTGGGCATTCTCTGCAGAGATTCAAAACCTGCCTGGACAAGATCCTGTGCAACCTGTTCTGGGTTGTCCTGCTTTAGCAGGGGGATTGGACTAGATGATCTGCAGAGGTCCCTTCCAACTCCTACCAGTCTGTGATTCTGTGATCATTTCATTTTCACACTGGTGAGAACAAGCAGCAGCTGCATTCATGCCTGCATGTGTGAGCATCCCAGGGATGCAGTTCAATACATAGTTGGAGGTGAGTAGTGCCTCACTGCATGAGGTCATGTCTCAATGCATAATGGTGTGTCACTGCTGTGACATACATGCTGCCCTCATCTGTGTGCTCAGCTGTCCTTTGAAAAGTAGCAGAGCACGGGAAGCGTAGTGATGTGCGTGTATATACACTCACACCAAGCAAGACCGTATTTACTCTTGCCCCCAGCTCAGGAATGGTGATGGCCCCACTGGCAGCTGTAATACCCTTTAGAAAGTGCCCATCCCTTAGCAAACCACACATTTACCATTACTAATCATAAGACTTGCATTGCACAATTCACATGAAAGTATTTGCACTTAAATACTCCTTATTTACCCTCATGCAAATTCACCCAGCATCAGAAACATATTTTAAAACCTGAGTTGTATTTAACAGTAAAGATTTCACTCAGTTGTTGGGATGCTTCCACTCAGCCCAACAGTGACGCTGGGGAATGTATCTGACCCTCCCAGCCTCTCCATTGCTGTTTTCTCTGTTACATGGACAGAGGTACACGACAGGACTATACCTGTACTGTGGTAGCAGCCTGAGGCATAAACTCCCCAATTGTTCACACCGGCTATAAATTGGCTTGCTGTAGGTAATGACTGTGACCTTTAAGCCTTAAAGTGGGGTAGGTTAAATGTAAATTAAATATATAGGACAGATGCTCATGTAGATAGAAGTGTTATGTCTGCCAATAGTGTAGGCTGCATCTTGACTTAAATTAGGCTAAGTAACACGAACAGGAAACAGAATAGCAGGAAAAATGTCAGACATGTCAGAAGAGAAAAATAAGTTGGGACTTTCCAAAAGTGCAGACAGAAAATTAACTCTAACTGCAGATAACAAATTAGGTATACCTGCTTGTCTTGTCTGAGATAGTTTCACACCAGTGATGTGACAAGGAAAGAGGAGCTCCTCCCAGCAGCAGAGCTCCTCCTGCCCTTAACTACAACTGCAATCTGCTTTCAGTCCTCATTAAAAACTTGGTGCTGCAACATACAGGCGAGTTTTAACCTTGGGAAGCCCAGGCTCTTCTTGGTGATAGCAGAGTAACAGAGCTTCTCAGTAACAGAGCTTCTGAGCCTAAGCTGGTTTTTTGTATCTCATAATTTATATGATTTACACACACTAATTAATCAAATCTTATCTATTCCATAGTCTTTCTTGTTCACTTGCGGTACTACATAACCAGGATTTTAACATAAATGTTTGATGTGGTACTGTAGACATCTTGCTCCAAGTGACGACAAGAATATAGCTAACAAGACTGGGGAAAATTGCATTGTGTAACTTTGATACTTTAATCTAAAAATTTTCCTGACCTGATACAGTATCCAGGGCATTATACGATTCTGAGGTCCCTGATAAAATGACTTTCTTGAGTATCTAATGCAACTGACACTGTGGTCAGAGTTGAGTTTGAGTTCCTACAGCTCACCCACGAAAGGGACCAAACAAGCTTCCTACTGCACCGCTACAAAGAAGTCAGCTCTAAATCCCACTGAAATGAAGAAGATCTCTTTTCTAACATTCTTACGTATTTTAACTGCTACTTTTAACTGCAGCTAGTCCTGAGCTGGAGAAGACATGGCACCATCTCAGTGAATGTAGGAACATACGCTTATTTCCAGACCTACAGTGCACCTTCTGTATGCACTCACATTCAGTTTTCCTGAAATTAAGAAAAAATGCTGAAAAAATACAACCAACTAATAACGGATGGGCAAAAAAAAAAGTCATCTCCAAGTGGGCCTTTCACTCTCAGATGATGATGCGATGACTTTGACGGCACCTGTTTTTGTCTCCACCTAGGCCAGGAGCAGTGAGATAAATGCCAGAAGCTGCTGCAGGAAGCCTGAGGTCCAAGGCTGCTCTCCTGCCCCTGACAAGGAGCTTTCCTGGCTCATGGTGGTACCAGCCACTCCTTCCATCAGTCCAGCTCCAAGCTCGTCCAAGAAATGTAAGTGGGGGATCCCTGTTGCTCTTCAGCTTTCCATGAGAAAATTGCTGAGAGCGTGGTAATTACAGAAGTCCTCTAGCACAAGGTTTAAGAACCACCACACCCTCAGAAGTGCAGTGCTTGCTTACCAGAAAGTGATGCTGTGTCAGCTTTATCACTAGCAGATTTAAAGGCTGAAGAATGTGTTTACCTGAAAACATTGATTTGCAATAATGGAACAAAGTTACAGAAATATAAAACAATAAAACACATTATAACTTTTGCATATAAAATTAAGGAATTTCCTTAACAACTCCTGTATCTCAGCTAGTCTGCAAGAGCGGCTGAAGTCTCTGCCGTGCATTTTGGGGATCGCAAGCCCTGGAGAGCTCTTTCAGATGGGTATTTCCTGTTCTTATTTAAAAACTGGTGACGACTATCAATCAGAGCAGTCACACTGGGCAGCCTATCTCTAACTCCAGAGGCAATACCTGCTTCCTAGTATCATTCTTCAGAATTTGCCCCCAGTCCTTGCACCAAATCATTGGATACACTCTGGTACTGTGGGCTCAGGCAAACCTTCCAGAAGTTTATTTTGATTAATATATTCATCTTCAGACTTCTTTTCCTATGCCTTGCATCCTTACAGTAACTTTAGAAATGATGCATTCAGTAATATGCTTTTATTTGTGTTTCGCCTGCATGCCTGGAGAAATCAGCACCTGAACCTACAGACAGGCTCCAAAACCAGCTTGGCTCCACGGTACGTTCAAGACAGGGAGACAGTCAGACACTTCAGCACCTGTCAAGAGAGAAATCTCACTGGGTTTTGGCACTTTTGCAGAAGGAGATGTCAGGTGTTTAGCACTCAGAAACCTGGCACTCTCTGCATTACGTCTCCCCACAGGAGTATTTGGCACAGCAGGTCGCACGCAGATTTTGCATTGGGCTCCATGAAGTGGTGATCACTCAGCTGGCAGCCTCAGGAAGAAGCTTTCTGAACTCACACCTGAAGTTCCTCCTGCAGTTGTCGGTCTCTGTCTGCACCAAGTCCAGATCTGATGGTAAATGACACACACAAGTCAGGGTTGGTCCTGGGATCTGCTTGGCAAGTTCAGATTCCCCAGGGCAAAGTTTGCCCACAGCAGCACCATTGCTCCCAGCTCCAATACTCTGCAAATGTTCACCCCGCACAGTATTTGCTCTCCATCCCTGCTCAGCCCTTTTAATGCCTTGTTATCTCAAGGTGAGGCCCTCCAACAGCACCCTTGTTAATGCCTGTGCAAAACTACAGTGATCTGATAGACAGATAAGGATGAAGTAAAACACATTCCCATTCCAGCAGGCATCGCTGTGCCAAGCCTGCACACACTCTAGGTTGGGACAAGCAAAGTAGGGTACTCTGATGCAAGAACAAGCCCAGCCACACGCTATCTGTTGATACTAAGGTATTTATTTAGTGATAGTTAAAGCAATGGACCTGATAGTCTAGAAGTACATGCTAGTACCCTACAAATGCCTACTTCTCAACTTTTCCAGTGCATTTCAATCCCCACAGGCCTGAGTCTTCCCTCTGCAGACAGGCATGTCAAACTGAGAACTCCCCCCCTTCCCCCCTTCTGGTCTTAGTACCACGCAAGCAGAGGCTGGTCAGGTTGCTTTTTGGAGAAAGTGATGCTGCAGCCTTCAGCAGCTCAGTGACTGCACAACGGGCAAACCAGCTCCCATGAGTACCTCTGAGGCTCTGACCTTCCTCTCTTGCAGTCTTGGTGACAAAAAATGGGGTATAGCTTTGGGTTTCAGAAAGGAGACCAATAAATCATTCACCTGCTGCTGGGACAAAGCCACAGAGCAGTGTTTGTCATTTTGTATTTGCATCAAAAGTCCCACAAGATTTCATAATTATGCCACAATTGGTAACAGAAGAGTTTCAACTGTTGTGAAGAAAACATAAATGAAAATATCTGCGACAAAGCGCAGGAAGAAACATTGGAGCAAGGGTTAGAAGAATGGCATTTATTGATAAACAAGAGCATGATCAACAGCAATAAGACTGGTAAACACTCAGGAATGTGCAATTTGCATAAAGACCACAGTGCTGCTGAGTCACCAGGTGAAGGATGGAAGGATGATATGAGGCCAATAACTGGAGGATGGCAGCAAGGTGCAGCATATTGTGTGACGTTCTTCTGCCTGTTATCCCAACAGATGACACTCATTAGCCACGAACATACTTGAAACAAGGAAATGCAAAGGGCAGCAAGCCTGCCTAAGATTTAAGGAGGGTGAAGTACACAAGGTTCAGAGACAAAGATTATACACAGAACTGTTGACTCCTAGATAGTATAAAAGATGTGACCAAAAGCCAGTTTGCTGTCATCAATCAAGAAGAAGTGAAGAAACATTGAAGATTTGATAGCCAATGGCCCTCATCCTTTACACCACATGCAGGTAACCCTGACCAGACCCCTAGGACAGGTGTCTTGGTGCTGGTGAGTGGGGTTCAGAGTGGGAGTGAATGAAATCATGTTTTGCTTAAAATAAGTATCACCTTCCTTTTCACTAAGGTCTTGCACTGGGTCTAGTTACAGGAATTTACTTCAAGGAGAAAGAAAAGTCTCACTGGGGCAAAATGTGCATTAGCCAATAAGTAAACTTGCCTGAGAAACTTTGGGGTAGGAAACACCATGATGCTGCCTGCTGAGACTTGCTTCTGTATGGCCTGTCATCTGGGACCGCTTCTCTGCCTCTGCCCTGAACAGGAAAGGGTGCTGAGAGAAGCTTTTAGCTCCTTGCAACACCCGCTTGATATATAACTGGAAAGAAGTGGGACCTGTGCTGCTGAGGGGCAACTCATGTAGTTATAGGAGTGCAATAAGTAGCTATTTTCATGTCTTTCCTTCCATTTTGTCAGTGGCAATTCACCCTTGGGAACCATATTTTAGAAGTCAGTTATCCTGACACCCCATAAAGTGAACATGGCACTTAGCTCTGAGTTACTTAGCTCCTTGTGGGCTGTGACAGGGTTGAAAAGATGTTGCGGAAGCAAAGACTAATGCCAGAATTTGGAATTTCAGCAAGGCCTCCCATAACCTTTATGCAATAAGAAGCTCAGCTCTGTTGTTTATCCCTTACTTGCCTCACATCTGGTGCCTAAAGAAGAGTACTGCAATAGGAGTCCTAAATGTGAAGAGGGTTGGGTGTACAGATGTGCCACTAATTGCTGGAAGCAGTAGTAGGACAGTATCTGGATGAAAGATGAAACCTTCTGACTTCAGACGCTTCTCCTAGGGGCTGCTGACATCCCCAAGCTCGATCCAGTTCATGAGGTTTCTTCTTTAGAACAATCTCAAGCTTCCCCTCAGAGACCTATGAAAGCTAGGTGTCCACTGGGTACACTTGGCAGGAGACACTCTCTCCTACCAAGTCCATTGTTCAAACAAGGGCACTTCAGGGCAGGGAGAAGGAGAGCGGAAAGAGGCACTGAGTAGACTCATGGGAAACCAAAAGTTTTAACCATCAGTATCTATCTGTATGTACCCATTAAGTCTCTCCACAGTCCTTCCCACATCCCCATCAAGATGACAAGGCCTCCTGGAGAAGAAGGACAAGTAACATGTTTAGCCCAGATCAAAGTGTAGAAAACTAGGAATTTGCTTCATAAAACCAAAACAATAGCCTTTTGTTGTGAGCCCTGCTAAGGTTCCACTCCCCAAATATGTTCCTCCAGCTACACAGGGTGTCTCTCTGTCAGTCTACATTTTCTTTATGTTTGTGTGGCTTTTCTACTCCAGAATAGCTGTGTCTTATTTCCCCTGAAATTAATTCTCAACTGAATTAGATGAAACAACCCTAACAGGCAAACCAGCAAGACCTGATTTGTTTAGCCATTTTCTCAAAACATGTCAATCAAAAGATGTCCTCTTCTGGAGCCATAGTCCAGTATCAGTCCTGGTCAACCTGTATCTCTGTACATCAGGAGGTCTCCACAGCAAACTGTGTATTTCAGAGATAGCAGGACATGGCAACAGCTGTGTGAATATGAAGTTCAGGACCAGGATTTCTAAAAGCAGAAGTTCAATACCATCAGGACAAGATGTAAAACACTAGACAAATGAAGATGAGGACAGTCAGGAAAGCTGGCAGCACTCTCTCGAGGTTCAAGCCCCTTCAGTGATATCTCAGTGCAGCTTCAGTTATTCCATCCTGCTGTATTGGTTGCAGTGATCATGTGAATTTTACAGCTGCAGAACCTAGTTTGAAGAGAAGCATCTCATACGTTCATCTGCGAGCATCCATGAGGCAAGCCACAGTGTGTTAGTTCAACTTAGGTTTGACCTGAAAAGTATTTTAACCAACACCAGTCTTGGGAAAAGAAACATAGCAAAATGATCTGAAAGACCAGCCTTACATCGGCTGTGCCTTCTTTTCTGCCACACATTTCCAGGAACAGCCACCGACCTGCTGGCCAGGCCCCCGACCGTGCGTTAAGCCACACTGCATTTCCAGGCACATAGATCATTTCTGGTCACACCTGGGACCTTACCTGCAGCCCATTGGGTGTCTGAATATGAATTTGGCCACAAGAACAGCTGCCCTGGGGTAGGCGGGACGTATCTCAGGAGACTTCTCCTGAACCTTCTTTCTGTTGCTCCCTGAGTGAGGAAGGTCTAAGGGTTTGGGATACAGTCTTTCTAAATCCCTGTTGCATCTCTTGTAATCCCTTGAATATTTCAGCAGTTCAGAGAAGAGCTGAAGTATCACACAAAGGCTCACAAAAAAGAAATCCCAAACCCTCCATGTTTAACCCTTTATTTATATATATATTTATTATCAAGGAAGTCTCTGACTTCTGGGTCCTTCAGGTGGGCTGTGCTGGTATAGGGGTATGAGAGTGGTGGTTTTCTCCCTTCTTCATGTGGAGGGAGCCAGGTCTTGCTGCAGTAAGGACAAGTAAAGTGTGCATAGGAAGCTCAGAATTTGGCCTAGGGCTGAGACCATCTTATTCCAGGGATGGGAGAGCAGCTGGCTTCCTGGTACCTTCAGGGATGCAGAGAGGGCTGTCTGCCTGAATCCTGTGCTACACAAGGCATCAGAGCAGCAGTGAGAAGGTCCCTGCTCTGCAGAAGCAGCTGAAACAGAAGCTGCCATCCACAGCACTGCCAACAGTACTCTTGTGAGTATATGGTGGAAAATTCAGTGATTGGAAGAGTGCATCCCTTGGACTAAGAGTGCTACCATTCTCACTCACCTCCTTCCTCCAGACACAGCATACCTTGTCTTCAGCAGGAATCCTAACTTAATCAGTTTCTGCACAGATGCAGAAATGACTTTACTTTTCCACATTCATCTCTCTCCAGGACTCCATTTGTTACTTTCCAAAGCCTGGGTTCACTATACAAAACACATTTCATTCCTTTTCCTTCCTTATTGAGCATGAGACGAAGTGATTTATCTGTGGCTAATGCACAGGACCATAGAGCCCGCAGCAGGCAGACAGCATCTGCACTGCATGAAAAGAGTGATTTTATGGTGCCTGGGGGTGGTGCAAGTGTGATCAAGTTACCATGGCTTAACAAGACGCAGTGCATGCGCTGAGCTGTGAAAAGTGTTCGTGTATGCTCTTAGCCCACAGCAAATCTGAGGCAATGTGACTTAGCTTAACCCACCATGAAAGAAGGTGCATTCCTTGCATTTGCTATGGACTAGGAGCATATCCACAGACAGCTACTATCATCCCCTGGTGTGCTGTAATTTGTTCAGAGGCTGGAACGTGATAAGCCCTGCTAGTTCTGGGTTCCTAAGTATTGATGTCACTTCTGAAGGTAAAGCTTAGGTATGCAGGTGATTGGGACAAGGTAAATTTTAACCCCCAAATCACCAGGAAATGTGAAAAGTTCAGAAAATGTCAGTTAGCTGAGCCAGGGACTTGCAGTTGTGGTAATTAAGGGGAGCTAGATCTAGATTTGATGCCCTCCTATGGGCCAGATGAAGTGGTCAACCAAAGTTTCAAGCCACGCGTGTCCACTCTGAGTGATGATTTGGGTATCTTTGGTGGTGTCTCTAGTTTGCCTGCGTGGTGGCCGAAGAGAATCAGTCCTTGTGGTGGCTCACAATAGGTATAGGCAAAAGCAGGTCTCCATGTCATAGTGTCCTTGTGGGAAAGAGCTTTCAGAGGAACCACCTGAACTGTGTGGATCTGCAGATATTCAGGCAGAGCTGAAGTAGAGCAGAAGTTTGATTTGTTTTCAGACAAATGGTGAGTTTCAGATAAGAGCAAATCATGCAACTGGCCTGAAGATACAGTTATTGAAAAAAAATCAGCTGATGGAGACTGGCTGTGATGGAGTTGAATGACTGAAAGCATTTTTCAGGTACAGAGTTCAGGAGCTATGGAGCAGTTCTAGCTGTAAAAAAAGTAGGGGTTAATTTGACAATTTGGCAGAAGCATCCACTGAATGCAAAGAAAGGAAGCTATGAGAACAGCTGCCTTTGCAGCATGCAATTGTGGTCCCCAAGGGTAATGAGCTTAAGACATATAATCAGATATATCAGATCATCCTTACCTAGGGGATGTTCTTGTCAGGCAGCCTCTACTCTGCATTCCTCTGGTGTATCAGGAAGCAGTGAAATGAGACCTGAATAATCTTCTCAAGGATACCTGGGACAAGTTACCTATATCATCTTGGTATTTCCAAATGGAAATTTAGAATAACATCATGGAGACCTGAGAATATGTGTGCTCTAGTATGAGATTCAGTTGAGTTATGTCTCAAGTCCCAGTACTGTCAATGGAGAGAAACAGGAGCACTGAGGGCATGACAGATCCTGCAGTAGAGACTCAAAATAGATCAGGTGGATCAAGGCTTGAAAGCGCCAGTTTCTCTTCTCTGAGTGCAATGACAGTTTATAGAAACTGATGCAGACACAGATGTCTACAGTATAGACATCTAAAGTCAGAGGGGACAAGCTCCAGCTCTGCAGAGTGGCTCCTTCTCCATTCAGCTTACACCTGAACGATTGGTCAGGAGCAAAATAAGTATCTTCATCTCTGCTTGGGATCTAGCTCCCGTTAAAGGGCCACATGAGAGTCAAGGACTCTTTTAGTATAAATGGCTGACAGACCCAGACAGAGCAGCTAAAATAGCAAATGTTCCTAGTAAACTTTCAGACTCTTCACCTCAAGCAAACAACTCCTTTGCCTTGCCTCTTCACCCTGAGAACAGTCTGAGGATGACACTCACTCCTCACGTACTGAGCATGAAGAACAGTAAGAGAGGTGACTGTGGCCAACATTTGTCATGCCACAAAGCCAAGAAACACTCAGTGCTTCTCAGAGGTCCCCAACCTTTAAAGTGCATTATCAGAGACCAAGGTGGTTCATAACCCTCTTGATATCCACTATGTTAGCTGTGAAGCCTGCTACAGGTTTGCAGATGGGCTAAATAAATCTGCATTCATGCATCACAGGGGACTTACACACAACCTGGTATCTGCAGATTTTATTTGCTTCTACAAACCATGGAAAAAAACATATGACTGCAAAGAGAGATTTCTGTCATTGTAAGGGTTCAGGGTTGAACTGCAGACAGCATGTAAAGGATAACATTGTCTTCCCAAAGTGAACTTTAATATGCTTGCCTTCCAGCACAGTGTGCATTAGAGCTCTGTAACATTGAAGGATATAGGGACCTGTAGGCTCCTGAAGACTCTACGGAAAATGCATATAAGATTTTGCAGTGACTTTGCTGCTGTTTTATCAAGAGCCACACAGCTAGAACAGNAAAAAAAAAAAAAATGCAGCATTCAGGCCAGAGTAGGACGAGCTCTAGATAGTATTATGCTGAAATTCACAGATTCTTTCAATCTCTCCAGTCAACTGCAACTTTACAGTGGTTTCTCCTGTTGTAAGTGCAAGTAGGGTTGAATGAGAGTTTCTCCCTTGATGGGAATTGGGAATAGGAAGTCACTCAGCTGCTCCTGTATCCTGTGGATAGACTGATTTTGGCCATGCAGTGCCACCAGATTCATTTGAAGAATCAGTCAAGGCAAGAAATTATTTTGCCTTAGGTCTTTGCTGATGATCCTTCTATTCCCTGCACTACATCTTTAAGATCTGTTCCCGAACCATGGGAGTAGTGCCCCACTATCCCCTTCAAAGAGCTACTATCCCTATATCAGAGGTATTCCTGCCTCCCATTGCAGCATCACATCAGTCCTGCTGCTGGAAATTGCACTGAGAACCAAAGGTAGGACCAGGATATGTAGGTCCAAATGCTAAAAAGTGAATGTAAGCAATTCCTAGCACCTGCCCTGCAAGTTGCCCTCCTTGAGTGCTGGGAGGGTGCGGTGGGGATTGCGAAGTACAGCTGACAGAGCAGGGAGTGGCAGCAGGCTTGTCAGAGCTGTCTATATTTAGGTCCCCGCAGGCTGGAACAAGAAAGCAGGAGGTCTCCTTCTTGTTCTCCCCTTCCACATGAGTTTGCCTGGCAGTGGTACCTATCAAGCCTGACCTCATTTAGTAGCTCCATTTAAACTTCTCCAGCCTTGCAAGCTGACAGTGCACCCTCATGAGGTACCTCAGATGGATTTCTAACATCTGCTCATTAAAGCACTGTGTGTGTCTGTGTCTCGGAGGCAAGCTGCCTGTTTTGCTTTGAGTGCCATACTTCAGGCTGCATTTGTGAGCTAAAGACTGCTCATTAGTCTGTCTGGTTCAGCACCTTATTTCTTGGCACTGGCCAGGGTGACAGCAAGACGCCACGATCTTTCAGAGGCAGTGATCAGTGGTACTGTGGAAAGGATCTTTCTGTCTTAATCCTGCACTGATGAGCTGTTCCCCAGAGCAGAAGGTGACATTCCCTTGCACAGTCACCTTTGCCATTATCTCAGCTCTTCGGTGTGCAGATATTTCACAGGCTGCAGCTCTGCAGTTGTCCAGCCCTTTGAAATGGGCCATGGTCAGTGATTCAGTGATCTGCTGAAGGAATTGATCTCACGCTGCATGGGACGGGATATTGTCTCTCCCAGATGCTGCTCTCTAGTGTGTCATCTTTCTCTAAAGCTCTCACATCCATCTCCTCCATTTCTTCTTCCTGTTGGACTGGTCTCCTTAGGTGTCTGACAGCAATCCTACTGCTCGTCCTCAGTCGCCACTGAGCACTCTCCATGCCATTGATAGTGACCTCAATGCCTCTGCCAGTGTACAGTCCATAAAACTCATCTATGCCTCAGTGCACGGTCTGCTGTATTGGTCCCCATCTCCTTAGAGATTGTGGGGTCTTAATGACAGAGGTCAATACATTAAGCCATCTCCAATGCTACAGAACCTTGACAGAATTAAAGTATTTAATTTCTCATCACATTTCATAACAAAACTTCACTTTCTGTCTAATCCTCTAAGTAACCTCTAGTTACTTCTACTCTTGTACTATCAAAACCATTAACCTTTCTGCAGTCCTACTTTGTCAATTTCTATCTTCATCCTCTGTTTATTCCTCTCTCCATCCTATTTTTAGGGCAGTGTGATAAACAAATCTGAATATTCTTCTCTGGACAACAATGCCGACACTTTCAAAATTATGTCTTGAGTGTGATGTTGTTGCCCCCACTTCAATCTTTAATCACATTTCTTAGTTTTCCCACCCTTAACTTCCAAAATAGGGACTGCCAAGTCCATTCAAGGAGCTTATGATAAAACTTGGAAAGCTCTGAACGTAGAGTTTGGCAGTAAAAGGTCCACACTGAAAAGAGTTTCTAATTGACAACCTCTCCATTGTCAATGATATGCAAAGGTCTGAAGTTCAGTTCACAAGAATGATTTTGCTTTCACACTTGAATTGCACTGAAATGAAATCTCTCAACTCTTGTCCCTTGAGCTGTTTCTGATGAAGCTGCACTGGAATAGTCACTCTAAGTCATACTGTCTATCATGGGAACCAAAGAGAAATGAAGGACAATTCATTTCATGTTCTTCACAACCCATCTCCCTTCACTCGACAAACATCTGTCATTTCTTAACTGTTGCTCATAGCCCTGCCCAACTGGACTGTTTCTTCTACTCTCATCCTTCACCCTGAGCAGATCAGAGAGCTGAACCTTGCAATGCTGGATGGAGAGTTAAGATGCTCCTGGGGCAGGAGTTCCAGGTTCTTAAAGCAAATTAGAGGAACATCAAAACTGCAAGCTCAAAACGTTCAAGAAAGTTTGTGAGTTCCTGCACAACCACAGGTGAGTCCCTGGACAGTGGTATCATGATCATGTCTTTCCCATGTCATCACCAGAGTCTCCTTCCCCATCTGCCTGATTCCCAGACATGAAAGCATTTGCCTTTGTCAATTTTTCCCTTATCCTATATAAAGTCTTTTTGCTCTCTTGTGTGCAGTGAACTCAAGTCCTAGACTGACCGTCCAATTGTCCCACCCTTAAAAGCCAACTGTTAATTGTAATTACTTTTCAGAATATACCCAGAACTGAGTCCTGCCTCTGCCAAGGGCACCCTAATTAAGCTGTTTCTCTACTGAGTGCAGTTCACTCCCCTTTGGCATGCAATGTATGATTACAGTTTATTTGCTGCTTTTCCAAACTGCCCTGAGAAATAGAGCTTCCAGGAGAAAAGAAGAAGAAAAAAAAAGAAAAAAAAAAAAAAGGAAAAAAAGAAAAAAAAAAGGAAAGGAAAAAAAAGGCCCAGACTCTACTCCCCATGCCCTGAACAAGACAAAAGATGAAAAGAGTCAATATCATAGGACAGATCCTTTGGTTTCTTCCAGTAACTGCACTCTTCTGCAGTATCTTTGTCAACATCTTCAGCCCCCTTAAATCTCCAGTCCTTGCTGATCCCAGATATTTGAACTGCCTCCTCCAGTTGGCTGACATTGAAAGCTGTGAGTGAGGCCTGGTGACATCATGGCTACAGGAGGTCACATAGGTGCATCAGCAAGGCTGCATACGGCTGGAGTGGGTGTAGCCCCAGCTGCAAACCCTACCCAAGATACACAGGTACCTATATTTCAACTAAATCAGAAGATTCAGTTCCAACCGTGGTGACAGGGCATTCCCCTGAACAATCACAAGAAACAACATGACACTCATCAAAGATGATGAGGAAACCAAAACACTCCAACAATTAGCCAATAATGACAATAAAATGTTTCTAGAATAATTTTCGAGGTTTCCAATGCATAAGTCACTGATTTATCTCATTCTGCATTGAGATGGCTTCTGGGCCAGAATACAGCTGTTACTGAACAGGGCACAAATAATCTACGCAGTTCGGGAAAAGACAAATAAGTTTGGAGCCAGATCCCCCACTGATATCAAAAGGCAGAAAATCTTTTCCTGCTCCACTACTTCATTCTGTCATTTCAAAAGTGTGGCCTGGCCCTGGCTCCCAGTGGAGCCTTGGGGCAGAATTGTCAGACAGATACAGTAACTTCTGCTGGAATTCAGGATAACATTAATTTGGTACCCTTATATAAAAAATATAGCCAGGGGTCTTCAGAGACCATAACCCGTCACAGTCTTTCCAGATCCAAAATACATTGACTTAGTTCTGACTCACACACCAACATGCCAGAACACAGTATCTCGCCCTGCAGCATCACAGCTTCCCTCGGTGGTCTCCCACGTAGTCCTGGCTAGCTTGTGGGAGCTGACACACAGCTAGCTACAGCAGAAAACCCTCTCTCATTCATGTCTGCGGGGCTGCTCTGTGAGGCTCTCCCTTATGACCATAGAGCCTCCCTCATACAACTGCAGCTTGCATGAACCTAGAAAGTCTTCAGCAGAGTCAGACCTCTTGTGTCCACAGTGATCCTGGCATGAAGCACCATCTCTGACCGCCTTATGCAATTTCCCTCTTTTGAATTGCTGGTTTCGGATAAAAAGAGAGAAACGAGCCAAAGCTCCCTCCTTCAGACGTCATCTGGCCCCAGTGCAGCTCTCTGCAGGCAGCATCTCCTCTGGTGGCTTGGGAACATCTGGACACCAGCCCTTCTCAGCAGAGCGTGCGTTCAGGCAAGGAGTTCCAGCCACCTCTTTTCCACCCACTCTCATCTTTGCTGGGTGTCATCTCGAAACATTCCAGGTTTATATATTCATATATAACAACAGGGATTTTGCGAGGCATGAAGCATGCTATCGCCGTTGGCTTTAAATATCCTTCTGTTCTTCAGGGTTGGGATAGTTCTTGCACAAATGCAATTACCACTGCAAGATGTAGTACCTCCTACAGGGTGATTCACTGAGCTGTCACAGCTCTCAGGGGTTATTGCAGCCCAGGGTTACTTACCTTCTGTCAGAAAGAAACATTTCCGAAAAGCACAAAAGAGAGAGAGAGTAGAGACACACTGGCCACATGGCATAACAGGTAATTGCACAGCTCCTGGACTCTGCATAGCAAAACATTCAGCCTTGCTGTCCAGATTGCTGGATTATACTGCACACCTGTGTACCTGGGATACTGAATCTTACAAAGAAATTCTGTAGAAAGATAGGGAAATAGGATGGAGTTCAAGTTGTTTTGCAAAACTGGCCACTTTTTTGAGTTGTTAAAGCTGTGGGAAGGTGTAAATTCTATGGAAAGAGACAGAAGGGCAGGGTGCAAGGGAGGCAAAGGTAGCAATACATCTATTTATTACATGATTCCTAGGTGATAAAGTGCATTTATCTCCTATTTTTTTCCTGCACTTTGTCCTGCAAGCCTTCTCCAGGGCAGACTTCCAAAGTCCCGGAGCAACTTAACTCAGTTAATGCTTTTTATAAAAAATAATGTTTCTCTCTTTCCTGAGGATATTATTCTCAGTGTGAATGGCATTTGTCTGATAGACCATGACTTTTCAGAGGTAAGAACAGGAACCTGAAGAGGGAGATATGGCACTTTCCTGACCAAGAGTCTATATTTCCTTGTCAATGCTGTGCATTTAAGAATTTAATATGGTCTTGTCACCTGTTGCATCTAGCAACTCCCATTTTTTTCAATGAATGCACCACAATGAAGTCCTTTGTTAAGCCTGACTTGCTGCTCATATCCAAAGGTTCCCATCTCCTAGGCTTATATCAAATCTTATATCAAAATCTTGAATCTCAGATCAAAATCACCCTTCAGTGATCAAAATTGAGTTAGTTGAAGTCACAAGAGTGGTAGAAGAAGGAAAAAAACTTGACTCTCCACAATCATCAGAACCTCTCTGATTTCTGGGACCTTTTCCTATTAGAGAAGGATTATTCCATCCCAAAATTATTTGAAGCAGCTCAAAGATGGAGTGACCTGTCATGGAGGCCAGCTGTGTTAGTGTCACTGCCATTGGGCATGCCTGCCCTCCTCACACAGCTTGGGGCACCAGCAGAGCAGGGGTGGGAGAGAAGAGCTGTAGGAAGATGCAGAGTGTCTGACAAGTCAGGTTTCCTATTTGAGCCTGGCTTTAGAACAGGCTCAGTAAGGCTGGGAGGAAATCATGGAGAGGCTGTGGAGGAAGCTCCAGCACCTGGGCCGTTTTCTCCCTCATCCCATGCTGATGAAAGAAGGTGTGTGGCAACACCATCAGGACAGCAGGAAGAGGCTCAGTGACTCCATACCAGGGAAGGCAACCCAGCAATGAGAAGACAAAAATATCCTCTCAAGTTCTGGTTGAAGGTTCCACATTACAGCAGTGAAACCAATTACTTGCCCCTTCTAGTCTTCTCCACAAGCAAATCCCACTCCGCTGCAGCCAGAGGTGTCAGTGCAAAGAGGATGAGCTTGGGAGCACGGCAAAACCTCTGCCCCATACCATCAAACCTCTCTGTGCAGCCCCATGCCGAGCCCAGGACAGAAATGTTGTAGGTGCTAGGTTGTGTGCTCTGTTTGAGAGCCAGCATGACAGAGAGCAGCCATAGCAGCTAGAGTTCATCCTACATCAGTTCTCTGAGGATCAGCAGGTTGGGGCCAAGCGAGAACCCTGAAAGGATGCTCAGAGAAAATAACCAGGCCTTGTTCTGCAGGGATGTTGGCTCAGGCTTCAAATGCTGATGATCTTCCTGCAAGACAATACTGGGCCTGAGCCACAGTGTGGTACCAGAGGCCCCATGCTGCCAGGAGAGTTGTTTCTCTGGAAAAAATGGATGACCAGGGTATCCTGATGGACTCCAGTTCTGTTGACAGCTATTAGCCTCAGTATGCCTGGAGAAGTCTGACAAACTGCAGATTTCTTCCCTGAATCCTCCGGCTGAATACAAGCAGTGCAACATCCTCTTTCCTGCTGTCATGAGTCCTACCAAGACTTGCTCCATTTTCTTTGATGGGTAAAAAGATTCCTCGATATGCAAAAGATGATATTTAAACCTGAGAAAACCATTTAGACATCCAGCTCTCACTGGATTAGATCCATATCTGGATACCCTAGGCCGTTCCATTGATTTCAGCCCAGACAGCCAAGAGCTTTGAAGTAAAAGTTCCATGGAAACATCGGGGTTGTGGAATAGCCATAACATGCCCTGCATGGCCTTGGGACTGCTCAGCAGGACATACGGATTAATGAGCAGCATCCTGGGCTGAAGGAATGGCACAGCGAAGCTGTTCACAAACCGCCATCCAGTACGTTTTTAACAGGACTCTTTTTTCTTGCAACCCAATGTCTTTCTAGTTCACACATGAAAACATGACCTAGTGTTAAACCAAGTCAAAAAGATACTTTGGCATCTGACTCCTACTCCTCAGTTCACAACTGACTGACATTTTTAATGGCAACTTGAGCACCTACATGCACTCAAAACCTGGCCCTTTTGGCTCTCCTGTTGGACAGGTCAAGCCCTCTCCACTGCAAAAAATGCCTGTTCTTCAGTTTGAATTGCCTCCAGTTTGTACTAGTTTTGCTCTGTATCTCCATCTTCTTTGATCTTAATTTCTTTTTTCCTTCCTAATATCTCTGAGATAACAGACATGGTTGACTGACCCTAAAATCTAAAACCCCTGCTGCTTCAGACTAAGGAAACTACACTTCACGCGAGCGCATGGGGGCCTCTGAGCCACAGTCACACCTTTGCTAAAAACACTGGAGCTGTCAGTACCATCAAATCCAACAGATGAGGTGTATTTCCAGGCAACACAGTACAGAGCTGCTCTTCTCCAAATCAGCTGTGAAACCAACAACCCATCATGATTCACATATGTTCACTAAAGATGTTGCATTTCCCAACAGCAGAGGCAGCAGACTCTACTCCAGACCATTCATTTCCTAGCTACAAGCATCCTACTTTAAGTAAGTCCCATGGCAATGATATTTCTCTCCTTTTCCCAACCTGTGTCACAATATGCTGCATGCTCTTACCCACCATTTGTCCTCTTTCACGAAAGTTTGCTTTTTGGTATTCAAAAAATGAGTCATGTAGTATCCTGAACAAGGGTGGTCTGATGTTTAATTTGAAAACATCTTTGCAGTTGTTGGGAACAGTGTTTGCCTGGAAAGAACCTAAAGATTTTTCTAAAAAAAGTATCTTCACAATAGGAAGACCATACCAACAGTCTTCTGAATAGCACTTGTGACTTAGGAAGTGAAGTCCAATTACAAAATTCACTAAGGTGCTAAGCCAAAGCCTTGTTGACCTTCAGCAAGATAGAGCTTCTTGGTGTAGGTACTTCAAAGTAGATGGGCCCTTAAATCCACAGGAGCTGGACACCTATACGCTTCTGAGAACCCGGACCATAGATCCTGAATCATTGTAGAAAATTAGATTCTGGTGCCTTTATCACTCATTCACCTTTGAAAATGTTACTTTTCCACTTTCAAGATTCCTTAAAGGATTCTGCATTCTTAGGAACAGTGTTTGCTGACATCTTCTCTGCTTTTCTCCTCCACTTAATGTTGAGTAGACACATGGCAAACACTCAACTTTGGTGCTAGTACTTTCATTTTTACATTGAAGTGCACCTTTTTGTAATGGAGAGGTTAAAACATTTCTTATATAAACAGATCATTCTTCAAGGAAACCTTTTCTACTTTCAAAAATAAATTCAGAGTAGAATAGTGAAAAACCTAATCTGCATCCCTGGAGCTCTGCTCAGCCACCTGACTCTACACACTGTCCTTTTCAGTTTTCCAGACAGCGTATAGTCATGCACATGCAACACTGCAGATGCCTGCAATGTGCTCTCACCCATCTAAGCTCTGTCTTAGAAGCTGATGCCACATCCACCACCTCTGGTCTAACTATAAGCTCTTTATAGTTAGATGGACAGAGGAGGGTTAAATGGATTAAAGGGTTTAAATGGGAAAAATTATGGAGATTTAGGTATGGCAGAAAATAGTTTTAGTCATCACACTGTCAAACAGCTTTTATTATTCATATGAGGGGAAATGAGAACAATGAAAAGTGCATTTGTGTGCTCCGAATAAGGGCACTGATTCTTGGCCTTGGCAGCTCTCGTGTCTCTCATGCAGCCTCATCTCCCAACATGGAAAAGCAACTAATGAAGCAGCAAAGAGTTCAAGGCAGCATGCAGTGCCCTGGTGCTGAATCAAAGCCCTCCTGCTCATTTCCCTTTCCCCTCTTCACGGGCGGAATTCAGAACCGTTGTGATTAACCCTGGGTTAAGCCAAAAACAGGAGCAAGAAAAACAAGAGCAGCCCAGGAGAAGAGCTGGCACTCATCCCCCTGCTGTGTTTATTTGGTGCTGTTAGATTTCCTGTGCTCTCTGAAGTGCATCTGTAAGTCAGGATGCTAGAGGACCAGAGGGAACTGAAGTTTGCTGAGGAAAGGACCCAGTATCTGCAATGAATCACAGCAATTAGAGCTAGTGTCTGTTCTTAGTAAGCTCAGCATTTGACCTTAAGCATTATTTTCTTAGGCTTATGAATTCTTAACTTTTCCTGAAATACAAAAGACTCAGTCCTAATTCAAAAGCATTGAAGAAGACGAGGTACTCACACATGCATACACAGACATGCAAGTGACAGGGGTTCCCCTGATGTTCTCCATGTGTATCACTTGCTCTCTTTGAAGCATGAAATCCTCCAGATTTCCCCCAAAGGTCCAACTAGGGTCCAAACTGATCCCAGTTCCAGACGCTCTAGGAGACATCCAAACAGCAGTCATACCAACTTTGCCCACTCTTCTGCTGGCTGTGTGGGCTTTCCCTCAGCGTCCAGGAGCTGATTGCTTTTAGATGCGTCCTCCATTCTGTGTGAGTGAAGGGAGAGGGAGAAGGAGGGATAGGGAATGTCATGGGCAGCTTCCTTAGAGAAAGTTTGTAACGTTTGTGTGAGGAGACTATTTCCTACCACGATACTACCTAGGGAGGTTACAGCTGATTTGAAACTTTGTGGAAACATCTTTTCTGTGGATTTTTTCCATTGCTGAACAGAGGAGAAACCACATGCTGCAGAGATTCAACACACTGTCTAGAGGGTTTGAGGTGAGATTGTCTATCACATGGTTATAAGATGTTATGTCTTGTCTTTAGTGAGGATTTCACACTGTCTTACATCTCATCCTTATAAGCAAGGCAGGGAGACATGATACAGATTTGCACTAGCAGACCACTTTGCTGTCATTACGTACCAAAGGCTGACTATCAAAATGACAGGATTTACCAAGCAGTGGTTGCCAGGCCTCAGTTCAGCATTTTCATAAGTGCCCTCAGCAGAGGAAGACAACGTGCAAACCTGAAGATGACATGAAGTTGGGAGGGGATTGAAAATTTGTTGGAAGATTAAATCAAAATTTAAAACGGTCAAGAAATAACTGGGGAAGAAAAACACAAACCAACCAACCAAAACCACCTTGGATGCTGTTCTACAGGGGAAAATGCTGCCAGAGGGAGATTTGCCTTTAGACACCTCTCCTAGATGAGATTAACTGTCATCTTGAGATGCCTTTATCTGCCAGGTAACTGGAGGGTCCCAAACAGTGACTGACTCAGAGTTACATTTCACAAACAGATGTCTAGGTGGGATTCCTACTCATACTGTGGAGTAAACAGCTTCAGTAATACTGAAAAGGCTCTGGAGGCTGCAGTAGATCATAAAGGTACCAGTGTCAGACAGCTATGGTAAAGGCAAATGTCCTGTGTGCACTGATATAAATGGGAATAAAGATGAAGCCAGTTGATTTCATTTTTTTAGATTTCAGTAAAGCTTTTGATACTGTCTCTCACAGTATCCTTCTGGACAAAATGTCCAGCATACAGTTAGACAAAAACATAGTGTGATGGGTGAGCAACTGGCTGACAGATCGGCCCCAAAGAGTTATGGTAAACGGGGTTACACCAGGCTGGCAGCCAGTCACTAGTGGGGTTCCCCAGGGCTCAATTTTAGGGCCAGTTCTCTTTAATGTTTTCGTAAGTGACTTGGATGTAGGACTAGAAGGTATTATGAGCAAGTTTGCGGATGACATCAAATTGGGAGAAGCTGTTGATTCTGTCGAGAGTGGAGAGGCCTTTTAGATAGATCTGGACAGATTGGAGAACTGGGCAATCACCAACCGCATGAGGTTTAACAAGGACAAGTGCCGGATTCTGCACCTGGGAAGGGGCAACCCTGGCTATACATACAGACTGGGCGATGAGATGATGGAGACTGGCCATGCTGAAAGGGACTTGGGTGTCTTAGTCAACAGCAAGTTGAACATGAGTCAACAGTGTGCCCAGGCTGCCAGGAAGGCCAACCGTACCCTGGGGTGCATCCAGCACGGCATTGCCGGTCTAGGGAAGGGATTGTCCCACTCTACACTGTGCTGGTGCGGCCTCACCTCGAGTACTGAGTGCAGTTTTGGGTGCCACAGTACAAAAAGGACATAAAACTATCAGAGAGCGTCCAAAGGAGGGCATCAAAGATGGTGAAGGGTCTAGAGGGGAAGATGTATGAGGAGAGGCTGAAGTCCCTTGGTTTGTTCAGCCTAGAGAAGAGGAGACTGAGCGGAGACCTCATCACGGCCTCCAGCTTCCTGACGAGGGGGAGCGAGGGGGCAGGCGCTGATCTCCTCCCTCTGGTGACCAGGGACAGAACCCAAGAGAACAGCATGAAGCTGCTACAGGGGAGGTTTAGGTTGGATGTCAGGAAAAGGTTCTTCACCGAGAGGGTGGTCAGGCACTGGAACAGGCTCTCCAGGGAAGCGGTCACAGCACCGAGCTTGAAGCATCAAGAAGCATCTGGACAATGGTCTCAGTCATATGCTCTGGTTCAGCTGGTCCTGTGTGGAGCCAGGAGTTGGAGTTGATGATCCTTATAGGTCCCTTCCAACTCAGGATATTCCATGATTTTATGATTTTATGATTCTATGATTCTATGATTCTATGAAAGGATGTGCAGAACCTTGCTGGGCCCTGGCAAGGTCTCAGGAGGGGTCCTGTGCCCATTAGGACATGACATTTCAGGAGAGCTGTGGACCAGCTGGACATCATCCATAGGGAGCAACAGAATCAGGAAGATGTCTGGAAGATATGAACTGTGTGGAAAGACTATATAATTTGGGCTGGTAATAAAGAGAAAACTAAGGGAAAATTTCCATGGGTGAAAAAGTGGCATATTGGAATATTTTGCCTGGGAGGGTGGTGAAAACTTCTTCTTGTGGGTATTTAAGAGGGACAGGGACACCAATGCAGTTGATCTGTCTTGGGCAGAGAGTTCCATCTCCACTCCTTTGTGAATCAATGATCTATGGTTTCTTTTATGAAAAGGATATTCTTAATATAAAGGAGGTGAAGGAAGCAGGTAGCCCACATGCACAGGCAAAGACATCCATTGCCTCAGAGAAATCTTTCTCTAGGGAGCCAAGACACAAAAAGGAAGGATGAGAAATTTTTACAAAAGGCAAGACAGATGCAGGAGAAATAAAGGATTTTTCCCGAAGTCAGCTGCACAGTCTGAGAGGAGGTAACAGAAAGCAGACCATGGGAGGGAAGGAAGGACTGTCTTTACATTAATTGAAAACTGAAGATCTCTGTGAATATTCTGAGCCTCTTCTAATTTACTGGCTCTGTTTATAAATGTTTTGCAAGGAGTAGTGGCTGCTTAATGAAAAGAGTTAAAATGAGCAAGGCAAGCTGCTGAAGAGAACTGAATTGTCAATGTCAGATGAGGCAGACAACAGGAATGTCCATAAATGCTTGCAACTCCTCAGGACTGTTTCAGGAATACCTGAAAAGCCCAAAAAATTTCCAGAGAAGAGAAATCCAGAAAGCTAAAAGCCCTTTGTGACAAAGGTGGACTTTTGTGACCTGTTTCCTGGTTTTAATCCTGAAGAGGGAAATGGTTATATCATCTGCTTCAAACCCTCTTGTGGTAACTGCCCTGCGGCATCTTAGTGAGGTAATTAATTTCAGGAGGAATTACCCAACCCTTAATTTTCTGAGCAATTATCAGCTCAGGTACCAGCCAGAAATCGGAGCATTCTTTGCTCCGATGATGGCTGGGTACAAGTAGCTGCAGACTCCTCTGCGATGCTGCAATTTACCAGGAAGTCTCTTGCGGTATCTGTCTTGAGATGCCTTCACCTGACGAGCATGCCCAGATAGCAATCGCAACCTCTCCCATGTATTTAAACGGGCAGTTTTGATGAATGCTGCGAGTTTTGCTCTTTCTCAGCTTGCCATTTGGGGAAGTAGTGCAAAGGGCTCGGGCTGCAGAACGAGCTCAGCCTTCCTCCTCGCCAGGCACAGTGAGCAGAAGCAAAGTTACATGTGGCAGGGAGGACTTTTGGAATCCGCACTGTGGTTAGTACCCTGTGCAGGTACTGCTGACAGTTGTTGCTATTTTCCTGTGCCTCAGTTTCTCCACCTCTACGTACAAAAACTTACTGTTCTTTGTAATACCATTTTCTTAACTCACAAGGGCATTACTACCCCTCCATGTTAGAGAATTAAATTGCTGTCCAATGTCTGTCTAGGTGCCTTGTCAGTTAGATAATTGAAGATGGGTGGTGAAATCTCTGGCCTTCCCGAGTAGACAGAGTGTTTTGGTACCACCAGTAAGTGAGCAGTAAAGAGCACCATATTGTCTTTTTCATTTGTGGGGTTTTTTTTGGTTGGTTGGTTGGGGGTTTTTTGATTTTTTTTTTTTTTTTAATATTATAAATTTCACAGAATGGTAGGGGTTGGAAGGCACCTCTGGCGAAATAACTGCCACCATAGCACAGATCAGATCCTCACTTCTCCTGGTCCACACAGGAAAGAGACTGGTCACTCAGCATCCAGCACTGCTGGTGTCCTCTCTCCTTGCTGAACTCCAGCTCTTTCTTCACAAACATCCATGACCCTAACTCACACTGGTCCATCTGCACCCCAGTCCTTTCCACCCCACTCCAGACAGAGGGGGCTCCTTGGATGCTGCTGGCAAAGGGATCCTTCTGCCCCTCCTCTCCTCAGTTGATGTCTGATGCATGAGTGACTTTCACCTTGCACAACCAAGGACCAGCATACTCTTTTTCAGAATCCCCTGCCAGTGTTGGCCAGGTCCTACCTGGAAGTCCTTGAGATGTGTTAGCTGTTAGCACCTCTCAGCAACCACTCTCCAGCTGGTTTTATATTAATAAACTAATTAATAAAGTATGTGGCAAGACAGTTGGTTCTTCAGGACAGGGTCATGTTTCTAGTTGGGTTTTAAGGCACTGTGTTTAGTTACAATGCTCTATAAAGGGCAAGGGATAGTGTTGGTGACGCTAGGTGAAGGTGACAAAGTACTTCCCTATAACAGCATTAGGCACTCCGTGCCATCATGTGCCTGCTCTGCTGGAGCTGTGTTTGGCCCCATCCCCAAAATGAATGTTCAGGGTAAATCCCTGCAGTTATTTCTGACTCTGCAAGTATGAGTGGGAAACGGGATCACCTGCAGGGCAAGGGGGTGCAAAGCTAGCCCTTACCCAGGCTGCTGCACCGTACATCTTCCTAGCAGAGCAGCTCCGCTCCCCTGCTGCACAGGCTGGGCCAGAAACTGCCAAGAAAAATTCCAGAGTATCGCAAGTTTCAGTAAATACTGACATCCAGTTTACAATGGACGGGTGGAAGCAACTGGGTGATGGAAGAGAGGAGGATTACGTGCTGGCTACTGTGTCAAGCAGGTACAAGGGGACAGGCAGCGTGAACTGAACTGAGTGACCCAATGTTTGGCAAGCAATTTTTCCTGCATGCAGCTGAATATTGACTCAGCCAAACTGCAATGAAGTGAAGTCAGAACTCCAGCGAACAGCTTTGTCTCTCCAGGAATAACTCTGGACACAGCCAGGAGGCTGTGGCATTGGTCTGAAACCTTCATTTTGCACACAGACTAGCAAAGCTAATGATCTAGGCCCACAGAAAAATATGGGTCTGTCTTACATGACAGCAATGTTAACGGAAAATGAGCTGCTGTCTGTCAGTCTGGGAGGTGATATTTGTACTTTTTGCAGTTTTTTACTGAGCAGGCAGGTGTGGTAGTTGCCTGTAGATGTGATGTTAGTGATGGGCAGACAGAAGTGAAATAGTAGCCTGATGAAAATCACTTGAGAATACAGTGGAATTAATACATGTATTAAGCAACGAGATTTAGGGATATAGCTTATCTGCATACATTTGTTTCTGGGACTGGCATGAACACAGTGTGGCTGAGCGATGCTTTTGTACAAGACTTGACTGCTGACTACTTTTTAGCCCTACATGGCCTGACTAAGGATGCCAGAAGACTTGTCATGAGCTCAATATTCCTGGGGGCCAGTCTGAACCCAAGCTTTAAGAACACTAGATATTTTTACATGTGGATGCCAAGCATGTCAAGATGCTTTTCTGGAGTCTGAGGGCAGGTTAAACTTCTCATTTAGATACAAACAATGCTATCACCAGCTGCCAGTTACATGACTGACTTCTGCAAAAAGCAGCACGGGCCTTGTTTGCTTTCCTTGGCTCTCATTCAGAGATGATGGAAAGATGATGGAGAAGCTTGAACCAAAGCCCACTGAAGAAGAGGTTGTATTGGAGAAGGCATTCCTTTAATTACCAGTATTTCCACGGGCCTCTGTGCTCTCCACATACCCTGTGCTGTCTGCCTGGGAGAAAAGCTTTCCAAATGTTCCTGTGCTACAAGATGGACTCTTCACTTCTGCAGTTTGGAGGTGCACTCCTGAATACTTCAAAAATACTGTGGACTCTGCTGCCAGAGAAAATAATCCATGGATCCAAATCTGCCCAAACCCGAGGGGTGGCTTCATCATACCGGCCTTGGAGATAAACAGAGTAGTTGCCTGTGTTTGAACAGATGTCTCACTCCCTGAGAGCAGACTGAGGTTCAGGTAACACTAAGTGATCTGTAGTGGTCATGAGGCTGGTATACAATGAGTAATCCTTATGTCTGAGTTTCATTGTAAGGGCCTTCTGTCTCTTCAGTTACCATGTGCAGGGCTCTTCCCTGAGCCCTCGCTGGGATGTTCTCAGTTTTCTTGAACCACCACTGGTAGAACCAAAGCAGCAGTCACAAATGCTGGGTTGTTGTAACCTCTTTGCTTCTGCTCAATACTCCGGAGCTGAGATGCTGCCCATCGTAGCAGGGTAGCCCTGTAACACAGCATTGCTGTCAGTAACAATGGGACATGAGCTTTGTACCGAGTCCACAGGACCTCAGGGCTGAGGTTAGTTGGAACTGCTCTGTCTGAACTTTTCCTGACGTGTTTGGACCTTTATTTCACCAAGTTTTGCTGTGACTACAGTTTATCTAATTGGCTGGGTGTCTACAGCTACTGTGTTTTATTTTTGTTGCCTTTGTATTCTACAATCAGAGGGTTTTTGTAGAGGGCATTAACAAGTGCTTATTCTAGGTATAATGAGATGTTTATGGCTTTCAGACAATGAGTTAACATAGAGAAATACAAGCCAGGTACAACAGCAGAGGGCCCTGAGAAGTGGAGGCACAGGATGCAGCATAGAGGTGGGGTGATAAGGCTTGGGGTGATAAGACGTGGCAAAGGGGACCCCACAACTATGAGCAACTCACCAATGGTCAGTTAAAAAAATGCAAATCAGGAGCTGGAGAAAAGTGGGTTTAAGGATAATAAAGAGAACAAGGAGGACCATGCCTGAAGGACTTGACATCTGTTTATGCCAGCTTGGAAAGCAGTGGAGGTGCTTCTGTCTCCACTTTTTCCTCCATCAAATAGGAAAATTGCTTCCCTGCTAAACATGAGTAACATAGAACAAATGTCCTCGTGTTTTATGCAGTGCTGAATTATTACAATGATAGGAATGTTAAATCATTCTGAGCCTAGTCTTTGCCTAGAGGCAAAGTGGGGCCAAGCAACCCTAATACCAGTTTATGCCACAGATTGGAAGCACTTCTTAAACACTAAAGCAAAATACTACTGAATGTTTAGTGCAAATTTTTCTATTTAAAAAAAAAAAAAGAATTGCTTGAGGTATCACAAAGCTTTTTTTGTAAAAGTTGTTACTTTTGCCAGGTTACAAAGCTGTCTAGAAGGGTTTGAAAATTAAATTTTCAATCAAGGAAAACTGAAGCAGAGGGAACAGGGGAAGGAGGTGATGGGGGAAACATGATTATTTGCCCTATTTCTAGACCAGCGCTGCCAAATTCCTAGGGTGCTATGTAATTAGCATGCTATCTGAGTACTCTAATCATGACAGCACGTGCTTTCTTGCCATACCTCAGGCGGTATTGCAAGTTTTTATTCATTCGTAACATATTTAAAATCTGTAACTTACAACTTTTGTTGAGAAATGGAGGGGGGAGCAGAAGGAGGGAGAAAGTTTGGGCATTTTTTTTGTTATTGTTGTTTCCAGGTGAGATTTCTCCCTCTCCAACTCCCTTTTAACTTCCCTGGATGCTTCTGCTTAGTTGCATCACAGGTTCTCTGCGGCTTTGCTGCTGGCTAAACCTGTGGTTCGTGGTGTGCCAGTGTTCAGTAGGACGTATGTTTTCGGGGGTATTTTTGGACATGAAGACTGCTCCTGAGATACCATCCCTGCCTCAAGATCTTGCAGATATTTTTTATAGATAGTACAGTTTATTCATTGCTTGAGTCATCTATGCGGAAAAATATATATGCAAACTATTTCCTCTCAGCCCTTCCCATTTTTCCTGGTAACATCAGGTCCCTGATGCAGTGAGGTTCCCATGTGACAATTAATGGGGATAATAGAGATAAGCATCACCGAGGAATATGAAGTAACCCAGCCAGATCTCTCAGCGTACAAATCTCAGGACCTTGCATCACAGATTTTGAAATCTTTTTTTTTTTCAAGGTTACTTTCACGCTGTTTAATAAGCTTTTATCTTGTAAACTATAATAAGGTTTCAAGCTTTAATCCAGTGAGATTATGTTGGGGGGGGGGATTTCTTCAGCATTTTAGTACCCCAGGGACAGAACATCCAGGACCAAACCCAGAGATATAATAAAGAGATGAAAACTGAGCCATAGTGCAGAGCTGACTGAATCCACTTGCTTGTGGTTAACCTGGCCTCCCACAACCTGCAGCCCAGCTGGAGCTGAGCGCTGTTTCTCGTCCTGGCTCTGCTCAGACACGCGCTTTAGGAGGAGCAAGCACAGTCCCCATATCACACATTTGAGGACATCAAAAGTCAGACCTGTAATGCACCTTCTCAATGTTTTCCCCAAGCCATGAAGAGGGGGAAGTGGTTTCCCCAAGCAGGGGTTTTAAAAATACATATATATCATAATTCTGCTTCAGGAAACAGTTTTCACAGGAAGATTTTTTTTTTTTTTTTTAAGAGAAATTTCCTTATACTAGCTGGCTGAAAGCTTTCCATGAACAGCCTGCATTCATAAAGGCATCTCAGCTCTGGGGATGAGATTTTTGACCAGAGAAAGCACAGCTGAAAAATCAGGAATCAGCCCCATACTGTGGTTGCTTCCCTGGAATTAGACAAGTCTGAGTGATATTCCCACTTTAATGTCAGGAAGGAGGTTGAACCTTGGTCCTCCCAATCAGCAAAAGCGCCTGGCAACAAAACTGTCCCTCATGTACAGGAAAAGGTGAGAAGGATGATCTGTAGGTGGAATATGCTTCCCTGTGAAGTCTGAGTTGAAATTGAGATATTTTCACTGTGAAAAACTCTACAGCTACTCAGAGCCTCTCTCCAAGACATCTAGCACATCTTTTATCTCTTCAGCTCTTCTCTTTCTCCCTGGTCCCTGCTCTCCCAGAAGCTGCCTCTGGTTGGTTTTCTTGCTTCCAAATCTACACATGGAGCCACTGCTCATGCAGAAATTGTATGTGGGGTCAAGTTCTCAAAATCAGCCCAGAACTAGGATTTCCACCATTCATTTTCCCAATTCAGGGAACATTTCAAGACCTTCCAAAAGTTCCACACAACTTGCATAAGCACCAGTTGTTGCTTACTCTGCGAAGGTCATCTGAGGTTGGAGAAAGCAGCAAACTCATGAAACATCAGGTAAAAGGTGGAAACCCAGTGCATCCTATCGAAACTGGGATGAGGGAAAGGCACTGCAATGGGTAGAGAAAAGGCCTGGGCTTTCAAAGCATGCCTGGGCAGTTTCATTCCCAGTTGACCTCAGCTCCCATTTCAGATGTTGACATAAGGACCCACCATCCAACTCATGCCTGGGTGATGCTGATGGTTACACTATTAGAAATAATAAACACTTCCTTCCTCTTTAGATTGTAACAGCCTGGTTTCTCTTTTATACTACAGCATAAAGCACCTAGCACAGTTTGACTTAAAACTAATGAAGCCTTGACAAACTATGAGTAATAAATCTTAATGAGACCAAACCAGCATGGGCATTGCAAGCCAGGCAGGCTGTGCGCACAAGATCTTTCTTTGGGCAATGCATTTTCCCCCAGAAGTGAGATGGAGAACCTTCACCCTCATCAGAGATGTCAGAGGCTTTCTGCTCAGATCTGTGGCCACCCCTTCCTATGCAGTCAGCCCAAGGGACAGATGTTTTAAAACCCTCCACTATTTCTCTCCCCAAGCGATTCCTGAAAGCCCCAGAGTTATCAGAGAGCAGGGGGGCTGGAAATACAACCTCCTTTGTTTAGTCTCCATGAATGCGCAGCAGGAAAACATCGCCATCCTGTTTTCCAGGCTCTAGCACGCAAATAAGAATGGAGGAAAAATACCACAGCCTCTCTGACAGGCTGTGATTAATCCTCATTGTGTCCTGCATTGAAGAGGTGCCAGAGGTGCTTCTCGCCAGCCCACATCCCCCTCCCCAGCTGCACCAGCCCAGGAACGACCCGTTGGGCTGAGCCTATGAGGCAGCGCCTGTGCGGGGGGAAAAGGAGGACACTTGCAAACGTAACGGTGTGCGCTGGGGTAGATGCACCCAAGGAGCCCGGTGACCGTACAGCCAAGGGCGCGGGGTGATGTAAGAGGGCTGTCAGCAGCACAGCGAGCCAGGAGCCACGGGGAGGGGGGGGAGCAGCTCCTCGTGAGCGCTTATCCCTGCCGGCCGGTGCAGCCTGACTCACTCGGCCTCGTGCTATCGCTATCTCCTCGCCACCCTTTGCTAGCTCAGCCCTGAGGAATGGCTGGCTTGCTTTGTTTTCTTCTCTCCATCCAAGACTGTCCTCACGTTGAAATATTGCCCGAGTCAGCAGGGCTAATGCTGCCAGCTTGTGCAGAGCTGAGAAGTTGCATAAACCTGGTCATGCAAAGCACAGATGGCATCCCCAGGCTGTATGCAAGCCTGGAAAAGCACCACAAGCTGCAATGCACTTGGGACCTGTCCTAGTGCAGTGCTGGTGCCAGGTGGGCAAGAGCGGTGGGGAAGGGGCTGACACTGTGCTCTGCTCTCCCTGGATATAAAACAGGGCAACATGCAACCTCCTAAGACAAGGCAAGGCCTGAGCCATGCCTCAAGATCTCTGGACGTGCTGTAGATCCCTGCTTGGTAGACTTTTCCCTGCACTGCCTGTGCATCTCTTGCAGCAAAGCCCTGCGCTCCTGTTGCAGTCCGAACTGTAATAGGTGTGAGTCAACTTCACAGGCTGCCTTTGGGCTGTTCCTGGCCCTGCCACAGGTCTGCTGTGTGAGTTTGGAAGAGCCCTTTAACCTCACTCACAGCCAGGTATGGGAGATAGGCGGCTTTATGAATGTGTAATAACAGTGCTTGGATGGTCTCCAGCTCCTTCCAAGCAAGTCCCTAACTTGCAAGTCCCACTGTGTGGGGTAAAACATGCTGCACACGTGTGAGACAGGAAACTGCATTAGCTTCCTGCTTTACAGACACAGAGAACAGCCTCAAAAGTCTTAAACTGGGAATGGAAACCATGTCTCCAGTCCTCTGGTACAAAGCAGCAAAGGCACAGAGAAAAGGATGAAAGGCCACCACCGTTGGCCACCAGGCAGGCTGAGGGGCAGGGTCTCAGAGCCGTATTCTGCACTAACATCTGGCCACAGACTTGCTACCTATGTGCTTTGGTTTCCAGAAGAGTAAATCAAGGAGAATTTGTCCTGCTGTTATCCTGCAAGGTACCTTTTTTGTCTCTGCATGCAGCTAGTATCTCCGCTCATCTTGGACTTCCAGGGCTTTGGGTTGCAATTGCGTTTGAGTGATGTGTTACTGTGCAATGAGACCCTCATCCCTTACCAGAGGCCTCTGGGTCCTACCACAATATGAATGATAAACAGCCTAATTAATAATGATACATACTTGACTCCTGGGGTGGAGAGTGGCTTTATTAATGCTTACAAAAACTGTTCTGTGTTATTTGTATTAACCAGGAAATGTGGCTGCCAAAGCCAGACCGGTGCAGTCAGGAGCAGGATGCACCACCGTTATATTAGGGGTTGGCGTACTCCGCACTGATACAGATCTCTGTGGTCTGCAGCCTCCAGAGAGTTTCAGTATTTAAACAGTGAAGAAAATGCGATAAAAGTTTCAAACGCGTTTACATCCCGCAGAGGTCAAAGTCTCAGGTTTTGGCTCATAAAAGATCTTCCCCGTGACACCTGCACAGTACTGGTGGGAGTGCAAGTGTCCACAAGTCTTCCTGGGTTTCCTAAGCAGTCTTCTCTTTTCTTCATGCCAGGTTGTTAGTAATGAGATGGGAAGAGGTGGTGTGGAAACCGGGACACGGCACACTCCCACTGCTGCTTACTTGATAGATAGAGCAGGTGATCATAAATCTGACATGATCTCTCTAGACAGAGGTCTTGCAGGCAAAATGCAAACTGGAAACGAGTGGCATATTTTGAGCAGAAGAAAAGGTTACGTATTGGAATAACCTCACAGGCCACGGAGTCAGTGACACACAACTCTGCGTCTGAGTCTTTAAGACAAGACCGACTGTAGTTCAGCCATGAACTGTTGGCCTCGGCATGGGAATCACCGAGTGTCATTCCAAGACTGCACTATTTGGGAAGGTCAGATGACATAATTATAATGGTCCCTTCTGACCTTGCAATCCACAACCCTCATAATTTGTAATCAGGATACAAATTATTTGCCTTCTGAGTTGAGGAAGGAAGTCTTCTGCATCACCTATCTGCTCCAAAACATCCGCTACTTCACAACTGGCTGTGTGCAACGTGCAGGATTTTCACCCTCCACTGAAGGCTCAGGTTCAGCAGCATCCACCAGTTGCTTTTATCCGGTTGCCTTGTCAGATCCAGCCCGACTTCCCTGACCACTCTGTCAGTGATACATACAAATGTTCTGTTTGGGAAGGAAATATGTTTTCTGCAGATTACTCTGATATGAATAATGTTGGATCTTCCTTTTATCCCGGTTTAAGCATGGTTGAGGAAACTCAAAATCCAGCTAGCACATTTCTGCAAAATCAATCACCCCATTTTTCAAAATATTTCCCCTCACAAACACACCTCCCACAGACATAGAGTAGGTTTAAAGATATTTAATGGAGAGCACCCACCACAACTATTGTGTCATGGCCACAGTCATCCATCCTATATGCACAGAAACAGGAAATGGCCATGTTTCAGAGCTTATCTGACATATCCCACTTGGCACATTCCTCCCTCCAAAACTTCACTGCATCCCAAAATGCACTAAAGCACCATGACTATGCTACATCCCATCACAAAACCCTACTCCAGCAAGGCCCTGTGTGCTGTCACACTGAAGACATGCTTTTCGCCTGTGGACTATGTAGGGTTATATACTCTCCGGCACCTCACCAGCCCTCAGTGTTAATTAAGAAGTGGTAGAGCGCACCACAGCAAGCAGCCTTGTTGCAGCCTCGTCATCTGTCCTTCAGTTACATAAACCAAAGACATTTGGGGGAATGGGGTCTTTTTCACATCCCGAGATTTACATTTGAATTTATTTATCCTATATATTCCCAAGCACTCGGAAGAAGCAGAAAATGCTAGCCCTGTCCTTTGCTGTGCAACATGAGAAAGTCAGGAAGACTGTAGTATTAGTATGTAGTTGCAATTTCATTTCCAAGCTAAGCAGAGTGAGCAGGTCTGTGGAGGTTAGGAGGCTGCAGTCCCCTGGGGGGGTGCACAGAGGGCAGGAACATGGCTGGTGATTAAAGGAAACTTATGCAGGGGTTAGTGTGTCTGCAGAGTGGCTCCTGCCTGACCTGTGTGTCTCGTTACTTCAGGAGGCAACGAGAGGCATCTCCAGAGGATGAGTCTCCCCGTGGCCATCTCTGGAGTAGGAGAGCCAAATTGCCTATAATTTCCAAATAAACTCCTCTGGGCTAGACCCTTAGCCATGAACTGGCTCCAGTGACGTGATTTCAATGCATTGTACCTCGAGAGATTAAATTCACAATTTCCGCACACTTCAGTGCATGTGCTGTTCTGAGGAAATCCACTTCGCCAACCTTGACTACGAGCTCTTTGTGCAGAGTATAAATAAGTCTGGGACCTTGGGGGAACACGAGGAGAGAAATGGGAGTATTAGTCATCCGCGCTCCTGGGGACACTTACAGCAAGAATCCGGACAGTGTCTCCTCTGGAGAGCATGGAAAATGCACTGTACAAAATATTTTCGCAGAGCAGGAAAACACTGCATTCTTTGGATGACAATGGCATTGTGTCACTGTCTGTGACCACAGCCATGACTCAGGCTGTTGCTGGGGAGGGAGAGGAGGGTGAGCAGGCAGCACTTGCTGCCAGCCATGGCTTATGCTGCTAACTGTACCGCGTGGTTAGAAACTCCAAAGAAAACACAAGGCTATTGTTTCATTTTTCTTTTTTTTTTTTTAAAAAAAGGGCTCCTGATTGATAGTCTGGCAGTGTGAATGTTGCTCCTGAGTCAAATGTACAAAGCACGAGCACAGAGGGCTTACGTTCTCTGGCGCGGATGGACATGTTGCTTGCTGCAGTGTCCGAGGCAGCTGGCCAAGAGGCCTGTGGCATGCGGCATCTGGTTGCATTACACTGCTGATTCCCAAAGCCCTGATCTCAGGAATTTGCAGCATCTGCCCCCAGGCATTATCACACCTCTGAATTCATGAACTTCAAGAAGCAGATTCCACGCAAGCCTGCAAAATTGGAAAGTCCCTGGAGCCTTTCTTCCCCACATGTCATCAGGAAGATGCTGATACAGATGTTGCCTACACATCCTTCTGACTGTCTTCACTCACCACAGGGACTGACCACTGCAGAAAGGCTTGAACAGAGCTGGCAGTACCTGGGATCTGATCAGTTCTAGCTGCTAGTCAGGCTCAGAGTTAGTTACGTTGAGTATAGGCTCTCTGTACTGCAAACCCCTGGGCATGTGTTTCAGGAGGCATCCTGACAGTGGCAAAGATCCTGCAGGGAGAGAGCAGCTCTGCATCCTCTCTGTGAGTCTCAGCCTGTATGAGGTGATGGAAGGTGAGCCAGCCTTGACTCCAACAGGAATACGATATTCACACTTGGCTGTGTTCCTAGGGGATGACCAAGAGAAGAGTGTGGCTGAGCTCTTAACAATAACAAGTCTTAGCAGAGAGGGTAACAGGTACTGGAGGGAAAATAGCTAACTGGGGAAAACTGGTTAGCATCCAAATGTTTTACCACCCATCATTCTCTGCCACAGCCCAGGGCTCCTAAGGACCAGCACCCTTTAGAGGTGTGTCTCCTTCTAGTCTTTTGTCCACAAAAGACATTTAGCTCTTATCTATTCCTAAGAATTGTAGGACAGAGGAGATATGAATGAAATCCTTAGGAAAAGAAATGTACAGTGGACAGCAGGCTGCCCTCTGCCATGAGGAAAATTATAACAGGTTGGTGAGCTATGGACAAGAAATGTGGCATCTACTTCAGAGGCTGGAGTTGGGAAGTAGCAGGAGAGAGGTGGGCTGCGTGCTGTTTTCGGCTGGGCGCTGTGACTGTGGGTACATGACGTCCTGTTGTCTCCGCTCTGGGGAAGCCGAAGGTGGCAGGTACACAGCCAGGAGACCCATCTACTCCAACCTTCTTCCTGGCATGCTGGGGGAAAGCGAGGGAGAATTAAGCCCTCCTTTCACTTGCCTGAAGGGAGAGTTCTCCTGAGCTCAGCGCTGTGGCAATGGGCGTGTTGTGATGACCAACACACTCTGCAGCGATTAAAAAATGACCCTTCCAGTGGAAATCGCTCCTGGCGCCAAGCCTTGCTGCAGGCTTCTCTCCTGGAGCGCAACACAGCAGTTTCTTCACCGACTTCTGCTGGTGGAGAGAGACGGAAAAACAATTTTCCTTATTTTCCTTATTTTCATGTGAATGGCGTGTTTTTGTACTGCTCTTGGAAACAATTGTCCTTCTGAGCAGAGGGTGTGGATGGAGCTGGATCGGAGCAGTGTAGGAAAACATCTTTCTCCTTCACTGGCAGACCAAGTTCCTCCCCCGCTGTCTGTCAGGCAGGAAATAAAGGAAACCTTTGAAAACACCACAGAGCATTAACTATTACAGTCCAGGGCACAAGGCTCGGGAAAAAAGGGTCCTCAGCCCTTCTCTACCACAGGAGAGGGGTGACACTGGGAAAAACTTCTCAGTCCTCAACTTACTTTTGTGTAAAACAGAGAAGGAGGAACAAGATGTTCTGTCAGTGTGGAAGGGGTAGGAACATGCTCCCTCTTTTTCCCCAGTACCTGAATTCCATGTCCAGGGAAATACGTGTGTTCCTTAAACTTCCTGGCACTGACGGTGTTGATGGCCTTCACGCTCTGCCAAGGAGCGTGCTCTGTCTTTTGGTGATAGCTGTCATTTTCCTTTTGCTCTAAGGCACGAGGCTAACGATGCTCAAAGATGAAGTTTGCTTTGCAAGGAAAGCAATCTAGAGAAAAAAAAACAAAACAGCCCTGTACACCTTGAAATGCACTCGGCAACCCACAGCACAGACTGGTAAGCGAACACAGGGCAGTTCTCCCACACCCCAGCCCAGAGCCTGGGAAGGAACTATCAGGGCAACATGCAAACAGACCTACAATGTCTGCAGCGAAGCGTGGACAGTGAAGCACTGATCTAGAAAACTCACCCAAACACATGTAACGTACCTGGCTGCTGTGAGCCAGCAGGGAAACGCAGAGGGTCAGGGAGTGCAGGGCACTGCGGCCATCAGTCTCCACCTCCGTAAGAGCCAGCGTGATCCGGAGGATCCGTGATACTTGTTGGTGTGAGCAGGTGCTTACGTGTGCCATTCCCAATCTACACCTCCATCACGTGCACTCTTCCACGCTTGGAGTGACTTTTGGCTTTCTACCTGTACATGATGACCTACACATACAGCTCCCTTCCCATTTACACTGGGAACACAGTGCTGACTGTATAACCTGAAGGGTGGGGGAAAAATGTTATGTGACCTTCTTTTAAAATCCCCTAGTTCATGACCTGCTGTCAGGTTGGGATGTACTACCAAGTACCTTTCTCTCTTACCCTCAAGAATGCCTGCAAGATCAAGGCATTGATCAAGATCTGTGATAACTGATGCCCCTTCTTCCAGGGAAAATTAGATGGAAAGATTTCCAGGAGAAGGTGCAAGTGAAATGCATAAAGGAAAAAAAAAAGGGCTGAGATTAAACCATCAGTGCTAAAGTCAATTAGTAAGTAAAGATATAAACATGCAGAACATCACATAAGCTTACAAACAGCCATGCAACACCTTGGAAAGCAGGTAGGAGCTCACCAGTCCTCTGCCTACATTAGAAATGACACACTCAATATTGTGCACACAGCTTCTATTAATGTAGATTCACCTTTTCCTCAAAACCCTCTCCTTGCGGATGTTGTCTGCCTGGACTTTAGTAAAGGCTTTGACACCATTGCCCACAGCATTCTCCTGGAGAAGCTGGCTGCTCATGGCTTGGACAGACACACGCTTCGCTGGATTAAAACTGTCTTGACGGCCAGGCCCAAAGATTTGTGGTGAATGGAGTTAAATCCAGTTGTGGCCAGTCACAAGTGGTGTTCCCCAGGGCTCAGTACTGGGGCCAGTTGTCTTTAATCTCTTTATCAATGGTCTGGACGAGGGGATCAAGTGCACCCTCAGTAAGTTTGCAGATGACACCAAGTTGNGAGGAGTGGCTGAGGGAACTGGGGTTGTTTCTCTCCTTTGAGAAAGGGAGGCTGAGGGGAAACCTTATTTCTCTCTGCAACTACCAGAAAGGAGGTTGTTGCCAGGTGGGTCTCTTCTCCCAAATAACCAGTGACATGACAAGAAGAAATGGCCTCAAATTGTGCCAGGGAAATTTAGGTTGGATATTAGGAAAAATTTCTTCACTGAAAGGGTTATCAAGCACTGGAACAGGCTTCCCAGTGAAGTGGTGGAGGAGTCACCATCCCTGGAGGTATTTAAAAGATGTGTAGATGTGGTTCTTAGGGACATGGTTTAGTGGTTGAACTTGGCAATGCTGGGTTAATAGTTGGACTTAATGATCTTAAAGGTCTTTTCCAGCATAAACGATTCTATGATTCTATGATTCCTCATTTTGCTATGGATCTCAATTCCAATTTCACCCCAGATTTCATGAAGAACTCTTAAAAAACTACAAGTGATTTATTCTTGGTTATCTAACACAGGAAAACAAGAGGGCCAGGTGTGTCCTGAGAAGTGCAGTCAGAAAGATTCCAGAGCTTGACAGGTCCTCAGTCTGCAGAAAAACTAGGGGAAATGCCCATGTTTGTACATATTAATGATTGTCTCTACAGAGTCTGGAATCTCCCCTAGTTCAGGTAATGTATTGGCATGGAGCAGAGATAAGAGTGTAGGCTGGAGCTGCTATACTTGCAAGCTGAGGTAAACATTGGGGCAATCTCTGGAGTGAACGAGTGATGCAGGTACTCTGATTTTTCTGTGGGGTATCTAGGGTATTCATACCAACTACTTGCTGGTTTGTAGATATTTGACTTTGATTCTATGAATACCCATGGGCTCACCCACCTCTCTCCCCATGACTGGTGGTACAGGGAACTTCAGCTTCTAATTTTGCTGAGTTCACATATATATATGCTGTTTTCCTCTGCTCTAACAGGCACCAAGCAAACACATTCCTCTGGGGAATTCGAGCATGTGCAGAGCAGCAGAGCTTGGCTCTGCAGACACTATGCATTCAGCATGGTTGGATCTGAGTTCCAGACTCTCTCCCTGAGTCCCTTTCACCTCCCCAGCCTCAGCCAGCCATCTCCTCCGTCCCATCTTTAGTGATGAAGTGGGCCAGTCTCTCTTACTGAAGCTCTGGCTTTGGGGCATTCAACTGTCCTGCAGACTCCAAGAGTCTAGATATTTATATCATCACCCCATATCTGTCCAATAACCAATGACATGGCTCCTCAGCTTTGTTTGCTTCTGCCAGGAGGTGCTGTCAGAAGCTTCAGAGACCCAGAGATCGTGGCCAAGTTCAACCAAGAGTCCAGGTCACTGGAGAAGATCCTGGTGATGACAGAGGTCCCAGGTCAAGCCTGGAAGTCAGCCTGCAGGACAAGATTGGGGTCTACAGGATCCTTGGTGAGGCAGAGTCATGACTGTGGCTGACCTGGAGATCAGCCCTCCTTCATTGTAGCTCAGGCATGCTTTGAAGGCCCACAGCTGAGCTTGTATGATCCCCTGGACTGATGGGCAGAGGCTGGATGGAGAACCCAGCAGAGACTGGTTAGGGTCACTGGGGTCTACCAATGCCCTCATGTCCACAGAGAAGAGGGTGAAAGGGCTCTTTGAGAGAGCTAGCTAAATACATTGGATCCCCATGAGGATGTTACTTCCCATTTTCTCTTTTAGGGCTGAGCCCAATGAGAAATGCTGAAAGGGAACTGGAGGAAAACTCTGGATTTGGTCTCTTGGTTTTTTCCTTTCATTTGATCTCTTATTGTAACTAGTGCTGGTCTTCAACTAGACTCCATCCATGAAAAAGAAAGAAAAAATTGGTACAGTTCACTTGAACTGGAAAATTTCCTGTTTTCCTCCATTAGGAAACATAAAAGGAAAAAAGGGGATAAGCAGTATAGGCATCATATATATGATTATATCCAACAACAAATCCAGAAAAAGGCAGAAGGTGAACTCAGATATCCAAACCCACCAGAACTTCCTTGTGGATATGGTTCTTTCTGGCAAACCAAATGAGGACAGCAGGAGCCCAGTATTAGCTCCACAGCCTGAGCACTGCCCTGGGGCTCAGGCCAGGAGGAAGTTCATCTTCTTTGCTCCCAAACCGTGTCCACACAAACATCCAAAAGTATGACCTTCCTTCACCTCGTCCATGTAGCATACCCTGCTGGGAGGCTGTCAAAGGGAACTCCACCCCACTACACAAAAGATGTCTCCCTCCACCCTTCCCTGCTCACCCAGAGACATCCTTTCTTCCATAAAAGCAGCCAGTCCATCATATAGCTGCCCACGTACTGGCCATAGCTGGCCTCAGCTACAGCCATGAGCTCCCTGTAATAATGGGAAGGGCAGGGCTGCTCAGTGAGCAGAAGGCTGAAGGTGAAAGACCCAGGCCACCTGCAGAGGACCCCCAATTCAGGTGCAGGGGACAGGACTGGGGCTACACCAGTTCAGACTGCAATACTGACTGCTGGGGAACCAGCCAGATCCTCCTGGCATTACTTTGACAGCAGAGGTGGCTCAGGGGTGGCTCAGCCCTGAGGATGGCCAGGCAAGGCAGGAGGAGAGCTAGAGAAGGCAGTGAAGCATCTCCTGGATGGGGCACCATGCTGTGCCTGTGGGCTGGCAGGGGGATCCAATGTAGGATGTGTGCACTGGCTGGAGCAGGGTGGAAGGGAGTGGAGGCACCATTGGTTTGAAAAAACTCATCAAAAATCCCAAGCTCAGGAGTACTGTCCCTTCTGCAGCCACAGAGCTTCAGATGATCAATGATAAAGTGCTTGAGTGCTCCTTGGCACAGCACACTGACCTTTTTACTTGGTTCTTGGATACCAACGAACAAAGAAGGGTTTACCATGTGGGAGAGTCTCACAGATAATAAATTTGTTCATTTAGCTATTGTAGTCTGTTGCCTTTGTCTGGGAAGTTAGTCTGCCACTATGGGAACCCACACCCTCCTTCTCCAGGCCAGACTGGGGCCATATCCTGCAGTCTCATCTGCACCCTGAACCCTCTCCACAGTGCACCTGGGGGCCTGATCCTCTGTTTGGATCTGTGTGGACTTCTCCTTGTCTTCTCCCTAAGCTTTATAAGCTTCACGTCTGTAAGATTTCCCTGTTCTGGACATGAGTTTGTACCCCTGTGCACTGCTGCAACCTAGAAAACTCCCATCCCTTCTCCACCCGATGCTCCACCAAGGCTGAAAGATAGGGACATGTTAGAGCACTTGGCGGCCTGCACAACAACGTCACCAGATGTCCAACAAGATTTCAGTAGACTGATTCCACCTATATCTGCTTTTATTCTTAATTGTCGTCTTCTTTCTTGTCCTGCAAAGATTCCTGTCTTTGCCCCAACATCCACAATCAATGACTCCCCTGGCTGTGATTGCACAGTCACTACATGGTCAGGCCCTGCACTCCAGACTTCTGCTGGAGAGCAGCTTCCCAGGCACTGGGCCCATTGTTGTATTGCTGGAGGAGTAAGTGGCAGTCATGCTCTCTGCTGCACCAGCCCATGCTGTGTGTTTGTCTTGCATAGTCCTGCCCTGGGAAGGCAATCCAAACAGTGCAGTGCAGGATCTGCAGAGCCCAGAGCAAAACCTCCAGAGATGGAAATTCCCACTGGAATTAATCCAACACCTCGTGCACAGAGAACAATTTAAACACATCCCCCAGCTCCTCCCAGGCTGGCTGGGATTCCCAGAGACCCCTGTGTGCATCGAGGCTGTGACACCAGAACAGAAACCCCAAAGCACCAGGCTGTTGGCAGCAGGAGGGGATGTGTGGGGGAGCTGAAAGGAGTCCTGCCAGGTTCCCCATGCAAGGGACCATGGCAGCTGCCCCTTCTGGGGTGCTGTCCCCATGGGGAAAGGAGGCCATGGGGTGCCAGGAGGCTGCGCCCCAGGGCAGAGGGGGAGGGCTGCCTGCACTGGGGCACAGATAAAGCTGTTCCTGGGGATGATGCAGAGCCCCCACCGCCCTGGCCATAAGGAAGGGGTATCTGGGTCATGGCACTGCTGGGCATGCTGAGGGACAAAGGGTCTTTATCCAGCCCTGGAGACTGGACCCTGCACGATCCTGTGAGACCTGAAGTTGGGCCAGGGGTTGGGGGAAGGAGAGGAAAGGGACCTGGAGAAAGTTTTCTCTTTCATGTCTTGAATTCCCTAGATCACTTGCTCAGATCCTGATTTCTTCATTGTGAACCATTGACTTGAATTAGGGGAATCTTGCTTGGGGACCTGGTTCCCCTTACTTCACTTGGGAGAGTCAATGGGAGCAGGCAATTTCACTACTCCATGTTCTCACACTTCCTCCCCAGAAATCCTGTACCCAAGCCCCTGACAGTCTCTCTGTTTTTTCTCATGGTCCTTTGCCCTTGGGAGAAATGGCCAAAAGTGATCCAAGAGGAAACAAGAGATTCTGATGGGGGTGGTAGGCACTAGGACTAATCTAGCTGCAAGGTCTGGGGGGACCCTTTCAGGACAGGGAGGTGGGATTGCCCCCCATGTACATGCTGTCTGAGCAGAACTCAGGAGTGCTAATGATGGTAAATGTGCTGCTTGCAACCCACAGCGGTGCCTGGTCCACCTGATTTAGTCTCCGCTTTCCATGTGACTCTGTCACTGTAGACAGTTCCCACACAGAAGAACTTTCCCTCCTTTGTTCTCCCTGTGGATTGAAGGGACTTGACCACATGAACATCCTTTTCTCTGTTTCTCCATATTCAGCCTCTATCCCATATTCACACCCTGCCTAGATACAACTACAGGTGATGGCAGTGTGTTCCCGGGTGGGTTGTGTCATCTTCTTCCCAGTCCAATTGCTCTCTCTACACAAGACATTCTCACTGCAGCTTTGGCTCACAGAATCCCTGACTGGTGAGGGTTGGAAGGGACCTCTGGAGATCATCTAGTCCAACCCCCTGCTAGTCCAACCTCTCTGGGCAGCCTGTCCCAGTGCTCGGTCACCCTCACAGGGAAGAAGTTTCTCCTCATGTTGAGATGGAACTTCCCGTGCTCCAGTTTGTGCCCGTTGCCCCTTGTCCTGTCACTGGGCACCACTGAGAAGAGTCTGGCTCCATCTTCTTGACACCCACCCTTTAGATATTGATAAGCGTTGATCAGATCCCCTCTCAGTCTTCTCTAGACTAAACAGACCCAGCTGTCTCAGTCTTTTCTCATATGAGAGATGCCCCAGTGCCCTCAGCATCCTCATAGCCCTTCTCCTTCCTGCACAGAGCTGCATCTGTCCTGGTCAAAAAACACTATTTTATCTCACAGGTATAATTACAGTGATTTGTCTGGAAAATTTGGCTTTCAGTGATAAAAGACCTCTCTAATGAGAAAGACTGTAATCACGATTGAAAAATCTTCTGAACTGAAGTATATGCTAATATATGTGTTACCATATGTATGTTTCTATGCAAGTATGTTCATGCATATAAATAACTATGTTTACTAAACTGTTTTAACCTGCTTTACAATACAGCCTGAAGTTATCTTATCTATATTGCTGATGAAAATAAACAGATGTATCCAAACATCAAAACACTCCTGTATGAGGAGTTCCTTATCAGGCCTACTTCCCCCACTGACCCAGTTAAACTTTCAGTAACTCATTAATTTCCTAACCATGGTTTTTTAGAAGTACTAACCAACTTTCCTATCAGCATATTTTTGATCTCGTGAAGCTGCAATTCCCTAATGTTTTGTTTGCCTTCTGCATCCTGCAAATGCATCCATCCGTTCAGCTTTGTCACTTAACACCTCTTTACCCACACAGTTCTTTCCTAGCTAGCTAGTTCAAAGCCTCAGTGGAAGGAAAGCTGAAAAAAAAAGGAACTATCCCAAGCCTGGCAGCATTTTTACGTTTTATATGTTGATTGTCCCTCAAGAAAGGAAATAAAAAGGGTAAGATCCCAGGACACCCCAACACTGACATCCCTGCTCTGTGCCCCAGGTGTGCTAAAGCTCCTGAAATTTCCTGTGCCACAGGAGAGATCCCTACTTTATTATTTGCCTCCTCCAGGAGAAAGGGAATGGGAGAGTGCAAGAAGAAGCAGGGAGAAAGAGGTCTAGATGCTCACCCTGACCACCCAGCTGTGACAGTGGAACACTATTTCAAAAAGTGTACAGCTGCTTCATTCACAGTGTGCATCTTCCCCGTGCATCCTTAACTCCACTGACACCCAGCGAGACATTGCCCAGCTGTCTGGAGTAGAGAGATGCTTGGGAAGGACAGGACCTGCAGGAAGGCTAGGGATCCCCATGGAGCCTAGCTCCAGGATTCAGCCTAATCCTTCCCTACCAGACCTCCTGAGGATCTTTCTGGTCATGCACAAACCTAACTCCCACCCTGCTCAGTGAGGCTCTGTGGTTTTTAGACTGCACTCAGAACAAGCTAGACCAGCAGACTTAAACCACTGCTGCAAATTACCTGCCTCTTGTGCCCTGTGTTCCCACAGCAAGCCCTCCACGCTTGAATGTCAGCAACTTGAGTCCCTATTTATAACACCAGTAGCAGAGCAAGGTACAGGATGGGAATGCACTCTTTAGCCTGGGGATATGTAAATGCCTTAGTCTAATCCCAGATAAGATAGGAGACTTTCCTTTTCAGTTAAACAGCACTCTTTGGACACACACTGCATGGCCTCCCTCTGCTGCATTATTAAAAGAATCTGTGACTTTATCAGAGCATCCCACTTCTGATACACCTTTTTCTAACACCTTGTCCACACCAATGACATTGTCACAGCTTGGTCTCCTTCAGCTGTTCATTCTATGTTCACAGTCAGCATCTTCATTGCTGCCCTGTAGCGCTCTCTGTGTCTGATCTAAGAGGATTCAACACCTCTTGGGACAACAGAGGGAAATTATTTTCCAGCACAAAAAAAGGCAAGAATAAGCCAAAGAACATGGCTCAAAGGACTCTGTGTACATAGTGTTCTCAGCTCTGGAAAACGCCAAATTCTTAAGATGTGTTTGGGAAAAAACAAACAAACAAACAAACAGAAAATCACGCTCTCCCATTCACAGGTCATACTCTCTTGTTTATTAGGAGTCTTATTAAAATCCAATTCTTCATGGAACATCTGAACAAGATTGGAGACGATAACTGTGAACATAATCAAAGGATGAGACCTGTAAATAAAAGGACCATAGAGATGATGAAAGCCAGGTAATGCTTCCACAGTAATTACATTATTCTTTGGTGACCAGAACTACCCAAGAGTTTATAGCCAGATGACCAAGTGTTCATGACCCACTCTTGGAAGTGGATTTATACAACTGTCCACACCCAGCAGAACACTTTTGAATAAGAAAGGGATGAAGTGTCTGTAAGAAAGGAGAGCTGCGACACAAGTCACACAAGCAGGCTCTTCTGAGACTTAAATGAAGATCATCAAATTGCTTTCACCAAGGCTTTCTGCTTTATAAGGAAAATGTTCTGAACTTTCCTGTGACCTTGTAATAAAGCAGATAGATATCCCTTCAAAATACGCAGGATACAATGCACATTTCTGTCCAGGGTGGCCCCATTTTTCATGATGATTATTCTAGCTACATCTTCATGATAAAGGGTTATTTTAAGGACAACACAAAAGATGCTCATATCTGTCTTTATATAAAGACATAAAGAATACCCTTTTGGCCTAGAGTCTCTTACTATCACTGTTTCTGAACTTCCAGAGGATATTTCTTACCTGTCTAAGGTCTAGCATTACCTCAATGACTCTAGGCAGGAGTCCTGATGGAAGAGATTTGAGCAATAGTGATCATAGCTTAGACTCCACAGAAAATTAGCTCATTTATTTTCATATTTACACCCTATTGGGCCAGAAGATACCTCTGTTATCATCAATCAAAGATCAAGTTAAATCAGTGGCCTCATCAACCCCTCTTCTTATTGGGATCAATCCAAGGAGATGGAGAGAAAGTCATCCAAAACAACTGCATGGTGGGATCTGAGCAGCATTAAGCATTTGGCAAATGCAGGGGCTAGGAAATTATTTGTCTAGTTGTCTATATACAAACAGAAACCTCTAAAAACAACAGAGAAGTACACAGAAAAGAGATGTATTCTGAACGATGGCCTTGAATAGAAGTAGGAGCAAAGGAACTCTTTGATAACAGAATTCACTGGGAAGGCAGGCACTGACGGCATTTGTTCCAAATGCCTTCTAGAAAATAAAGTGATGTTCCTCTTCCTTGTAAATAAACAGAATTGACCCAAAAATATACTTTGGTACACATTACCAATTTCTTCTCATAACAGACACATGAACATCTAGCAAGCTCTGGAAAGAGGTGAACATCACAAGCTGGAAAGACTCAGTACAATGAGCTTGGGGTGAATTTCTAGGCATATTTTTTCTATTATTTCATTTGGTGATCCAGAAAAACTCACTTTAGACTCTAGGTCTCATTAATCCACCCCCAAAATGTGGATAAGGTTGGGTACCAGTGCCTTGAGATGACTGACACCAGCAAAAAAATGTTACAGTTTAGCTTAGTACCAAAATCCATTTATCAATCTATTAGATTTTTTTCAATGCCTCATCATTGTTTTGTCAAACTTATTAGTTGAATACATTCTGAATGCAAAAATAATTTCAGATCCACTGCAAATACACTTTGAGCAAATTCCCTTTCAATAAAACTTCTTTGCTCCAGTCTGGTTACTCTCACCACATGCTCATGAACATTGATTTCTGATGGAATTTACAGAATGAAACCCTATCATCTGCAGAAGCATACAAAATAGAAGATGTTCTGGCTAAAGACAACAGGCTGCAATAAAGCATGTTCTCTGTGTGACAGATGCTACTTTAAGATTTATTTAGATTGATTCATATACTTATTCCTAACTATCCCAGTTTTAGGAGGATGCTGCAAGACACTTAGGAAGAAGTCCCAAATAGATAATACTCAAGTAAGGAATGAAGATGAGAGACCCTAGTGACAGGACACTGAAGAGAAGTCTTAAAATTCTCCTTATTTTTTTCTGCACTGTTTTTTTCCCCCTAACTTGTGCTTAAGAGACTAGGGCCAGGTCTGTAAATAAGATCCACCAAAATCAAGAGGACTTACATCTCTGAGTATGTTGATGGTCTTAAATTTATGCCCAGTGCAAAGCTTACTGAAGCCAAAGCAAAGACGTCAGTTAACAACAATGGGCTTTAGACTAAGTGCTTTCTAAGAAAATGAAAAAATGAATCTAATGTTACCACCAGCTAGCTAAAACTTTTTCTCTGTCCCACTACATCATACTCTAATGATAGTATCGTTTCTTAGGGTGATAATGGCTTGTTATCAGATGCAAAGACACAAATAGAAAAAATGTTATGATGCTAGAAAACAAGTTATGATACTGGTAATTAGTCACGCAACACCATCAAGAATAATCAGCCAGAATTATACATCAAATGAGAGCAAACGGAATATGCAATAGCCTCCTAAGGGAAGTGGCAGAAAGAACCAACAATTGAGTCTTTTATGTAGTGAGCTGGAAAACACACAGCAAAGATTAGTATTTGTTAGTTGTAGAACATAACAATTGAGGCCATATCAAGCTAATGAAATCTGTGCATGCACATGGTAAGAAAAGCCCTTACCCCAAAATCTTTACATTCAAAACAGAAAAAAAAAAACACAAAACAGTAAGGAGAAACAGTCACAGCATCTCTGTCTTATAGGATCATTTACTTTAGACATCATGAAGATGATCCAAGGGCTGGAGCAAGTCTCCTATGAGGACAGGCTGAGAGGGTTAGGGTTGTTCAGCCTGGAGAAGAGAAGGCTGCGGGGAGACCTTAGAGCCCCTTCCAGTCCCTAAAGGGGCTCCAGGAAAGCTGGAGAGGGGCTGGTGACAAGGGCAGGGAGGGACAGGCCAAGGGGAATGGCCTGAAGCTGCAGGAGGGTAGAGTTAGATTAGATATTGGGAAGAAATTCTTCCCTGTGAGGGTGGTGAGTTGTGGATGCCCTGTCCCTGGAAGTGTTCAAGGCCAGTTTGCATGGGGCTTTGGGCAACCTGGGCTAGTGGAGGGTGTCCCTGCCCATGGCAGGGCGGGTGGAAGTAGATCTGATCTTTAAGGTTCCTTCCAACCCAACCTATTCTGGCATTCTATGATTTCCTTCTAGTTTCTTTGTCTACCTTTTCATCCTGGAAATGGTCTATACAGAAGCATTAATGACAATATTTTTTTCTGCAGCAATAGAACAGCCTGTTGTGAATAACAGCAAGATTATAAAAAACCTTTTCTTACTGCAAAAGTTATAAAATCTGATGTACTATTCACCAGAAGAGGTGCCTGTTCTGGATTATTCAGTAGATGAGAAAGGTGTGGGATGCAGTCAGCAATTAAGACACCTGAAGTCCAGTGAATCCATGTGCACTATAGCTCTAAGCTTATATTAATGTTGGTGAACATGTGGAATGCTCTTCACTTTCCTCTACATAGACATCAATTGTAATATGAGACATCTTAAGGTATCCCAGATACCCACAAGGAGCAGATATGTCATAAGAGCCTTGGGTAACTTTGCTTTGCTACAATGAGACCTGGAGACTGGATGAGGTAAACAAGTAATCTGAAATGTCACTAGCCACTTATGTGTAAGTGAATGAGTAGAACCGTTGGTCAATGCAGCCTAAAGAGAAATCCAGCTGATCACCTGGTATCTATTTATGATGGACTGTATCACTCTGGATTCAATTGACTTACTAGCTCTCCATTGACTGTAATCATACATTACACTCCTAGCTGAGCTATAGCATATTAGATGTGGACACCTACATTTAGTTGCCTTAATTAAGAGATGAATCTCATCCTGAAGACATGTTAGTCCATTCTGGCCCTGAAAACTATGGACATGGGCAATTCAGTCCAGTAACCTACAGACAGGAATCTAGCTCGACTCAAGAGGGTAGGGGCAGCCCACCTGCCACCAGCTGCCAGCCAAGAAAAGAATGGGTCTTCTGTAGACTTGTCATATCTGCCACCCTATGCAGATGTCTCAGATACCCTAAGGTGTCTCAAAGGTCACTAGAAGTCTATGTTTAGGCACCTTTATCAAGTCCAAAGGTACAGTCATGTCAAGGCCAAAAGTGTCATCATTATGGATGTGGTTGTTTTCAGCAGAAGGTTATCTGAAATAACATCAAACCTGCCTGGCAAGTCAGTACTCAATAGAAAACGGAATGAGAGCGCTTCCAGAGGACTGTAAGTTAAGGTAAAGTTCAGCCCACATATCAAAGCTGGCTAAAATAAGAAACAAGCAAACTCCTGCTAATATCTCTGCCAAATCAACTGTACACTTCAAAGACACACGGTTGGACTGGGATTCCCAAAGGAACCTGCAGAATTTAGCTACCCAGATCTTGGAAATCAATGGGCAGTTCCTCCCTAACTTCCTTGAATACCACTGAGAATACTGGTCTTATTTTGTTTATTCCTTCTGCTTTTCACCCTCAGTTCAGCTGGGCTTTGCATCTCCCTGAAGTGGTGCCATTTCAGCAGCACAGTAGCCTGCAGTACTGGTTCATTCCTCTCCAGGGAAAGCGTCGCCCAGAGAACAATCAATACCACGTCTTGCAACACCCAGGTTCTCCTCGGAGGTCTTCCACTGGAGTAACAAACAGGCCCAACCCTGCTCTGTTTAGGAGGTCTGATAAGATCACTGCCCAAGGTGCCATGGCTGCAGGCCAGAATGCTGTCCCAATAAACCATTTTCTGGAGGACCACCTTGTCTGGACTTGTCTTTCTGTATGAAGCCAGGCAAAGCAAAGCATTCAGATGCTAAAAATGTGTAACTATTATTGGTGTTTGTCCAACATTCGGAGGCTCATAAATCTCCCAGGAAAGACAGAATAGGAGCATGATTAAAACAACAAGAAACTTTACACATTGATTCCTCTCCTACTGCTTCCAGAAAAGCTATTGCCTGTTGATGAAATGCCCCCCTTGACTGGCTTCCAAACCAGCACTATCCCTGCAAGTGCTCTTTTTCAAATCTTCTGCATTACAAGAGTTAGACACACACATACAGCTGCATGTGATCAAAGAGAAAAATACTAACCCATATGTGCAGACGTGTCTAAAGGTGGAAGGCAAAAGCCAGCAGCAAAAGAAAGTTAAGAGACCCCAGAGAGTGTTTCTTCTGCCTTTTCACTGAAGATAAAGCTCCAAACTGAGGAATGGCAGTGGAACTTTAAAAAAAATTATAACCAACTTACTGGTTGTGTTTTGCAGTGACTGATCTTGGTTGTTTCCAGCAGCTGAGATAAAACACCCGACTGATCTCCATACCGTACTTACCCTTTCTGTTTACATCAGTTACCTCGAGACATGCTGTATACTTCACGCAAATGAGACAGCATGTGCCATGACAAAAATTCACCTTAGCAAGAAGAACAGGCACAGCACTCGGTACAACTCACCCCTACTAGAAAGCAGTGCTAAGGAAAGAACATTTCCTGTTTTTAAGTAGCCAATATATATAGTGAACAATTCTTTGTGTTTGCTGTCAACCAGGGAAATAGCTTGTACTCTTAATGTTTTTTAAGGTATGCACGCACAGAGGATCTGTGCAGACTGAGCAGGAAAGAGAAGAGGACACCTGCGTCCAGCGGGGTGTCCAGCACCGCTCAGCACAGCCACATGTGTCCAGCCCTGCCGCCTTCCCCACCACCATCCTAGTAGCAAGGGAAGTTCATTGCAAGCAGCCATGCTGGAACAGCTCTGCAGTTAGTGGGGACTGAGATGTGTCTGAAAGAATTTAGGGTCAAAGAAGTAGATTCCTTTACTTAGGAGTCTCCTGCCTCATTAGAGATTCCTCCTGCCCTCAGACTGGAAATGCACATTTTCAAAGGGAGCATCTTCCTTTGGAGATGCTCTGGTTTATACTTTCCAGAGTAGGACAGAGCAGGGTGTCCCCAGGCCTGCATCTGAGAGTTAGAAGACCCACATTTTAACACAAAGCTTGAGTTCAGAGTGGTCAGCTCAGTCTCTGCTGGTGGAATTTCAGCCAAACACCATGTTTCCTGTGTCATGGGTGCAAGATGGTGATTAAAGAGTCTTTTATAAAACATAACTGCAAAATATTATATAATTGTGTAGGCCTTCTAGACTTCTTCAGGAAGATGCTAAAAATTTGTGTTATAGCCATACTGGAAACACATGGAACAAGAATATTTCAACACAGAAACCCAAGTGAAATGTATTCCTACCCTTTTCTTGACTTCCTGTAACAGTTTCAATAGAGCAGGAGGGAAGTGGGATCTTCTTAGAGTCCTTTAGAAGAAAATCTTGGCTTTATTTCCAAGATTAAGAAGATGCTTTCAACTCTGTAGTGCATGCTCCCCCTGTAATTGATTGTCTAAGCTCTCCTTTCACAGCCAGGACCAAGACTTTGTAAAAACAATCATGAAAAATCACTATCTAAGCACGTACTTCACCTCAGTTTCCCTAAAGGACCCATTTCCGGCTGGACCCTGATCAGCACAGACATAAAACCACAGTGGTTATATTTGACAAAGAGCTTTTGTCAATGGGAAAGCACCTGAGTTATGTCGTCTTTGGCCATGTCCAGATGTCTGCAAAGCTCTTTAGTAAAGATATGACCAGTTGACCTTTAAATGCAAATACAATAGTGAGGGCTGGGCTGAGGTACATACTTAGTGTTAATACAAAGGTTGGCATTTGTGTAAGACAGCTTCTCTCTTTGTCTAATAAAAGACAAAGTGGTAGACAGAGTTCCCATCTTTCACTAGACCAAATTGGTAGAGTAGGAAAGTACAGGCACACCACACATGCCTCTCAGGACCGAAGCAGAACCTGCAACCTTCAAGTTTTGTTTCAAAGGAAAGGAACAAACATGCAAGACAATAAAGTCTCCCAGGGACACAGTGCACTGGGTGCATGTCCTCTACAACAAACCTCTTTGGAGTTAGCTTGAAATGGCTGGTCTCCAATGATATTACTGCCATTAGGTATTTAAATATTCAGCACACCGAGAATGAATCTATTTTGCTAGACAGTTCAATACATAGTGGTGAGAGCTGGGCTTGCAATATATGACAGTGGTATTGAGTACCTCCAAACTCTTGTGTGAGAACACGGGAAATGAGGCAGGAGGAGCCCAGCCCTTGCTTTTCCTGTCTGTTCATGCCTACACAGACCTCCACAGCAATATGCTCACTCAGTGTGGTCTGGCATCTCCACATTTGATGTCCCAGCAGAGAGGTGCACAGCCAAGCCGCAAGGCCACTCCAGAGCTTCTGGGGTACATCTTTTTGTTCTCTGTTCTATACAACTTAGCTCATGGAGGCCTAGGGTCTTGGTTAGTCCTTCTTGGCACAATGCTAACAGTAACAGATAGATCACCAATGGAAACTGTCAGACTGGCCAAGCAACTGTTGCAACCATCTTTTAGATGTTCTGAGCAACAGGGAAGCTCACAAGTTCATACGTGATACTGGAGGGTATACCTCTATTGGCTGTTGCTCCCAGAGCTGCCTACATCATTAACATAGACTCTTTCATTCTTGGGCAAAGATGGCCAGAATGAGGTTGAACCCTGCTGTGTTCTAGCCTTTCTACCCTTTCCATGTCAATTATCAGGTGTATATGAGAGACCATGTCCAGCCTGTTGCCCCACCCACAAGCCTCAACAGTCACCTCTAAACACCTCTTAACAGTTCACCCAGATCAAATAGTCAGAAACCAGTCCAGGAGACCACATCCAGGAGAGACACTTTCAGGAACCTGAGTTGCAGACCAGTAAAGACAGTAAGAAGGCAATAAACATTTGTAATCATAATGAATGGTGTCTGTATTCTCTTCAAACTAGCTGCAGAACATACACAAGCTGTAGCTTGTTCTAGCTACACCAGAACAACTACCAGATCAGAGAAACATGGAGGTCAAAAGTGGAACACTCCTGAAATACCACCTGCAAGGCCTTACCATGCAGCTTGCCTTTCTGTGAAGAGGAGAAGGTGGGAAGAGATGATGCCAAGGAGGCCCACAGACTGCTTCCCACAGAGATGCTGCCTGAGGAATTCCAAGACCAGCCCCATTAGATGTTCATTGAATCTTCTAATGGTGGAGGCTCCAGAGCTTCCCTGTGTGGTCTCTCCCAGTACTCCACGTCCTTTTTAGCCAGGATGTTTTGTCTTAGCATCTAACCTAAATCCTCTTTATTGCAAATTTATCAGATTTCTACTTTTCTTTTCCAAGGAGAGAGAAAAAACAGTTCATCACTGCCTTCTTCATAACAAGATCTATGACCTGGACAATGGCTATCAAACTGCTGTTCCTGTCAAAGAAAACTCTCAAAGGCTTTGCCAAAGATTTATTTTCCTTATTGCTTTTCCCATATGCAATAAATGGAAGAAATACATTAAAGTAGTTAGACAAGATTTATTCTTCATAAATCCATGTCCATGTTTATCACATTATCCTCTTGGCACCTTTAAACTGATTATTTAATAATTTTTTCCTGTATCCTTCTGCTGCACAAGTTAGATAATTCTAGTGTGCAGCTCTCAAGGTCCTCTCTTCCTGCTTTTAAAGGTAGTACTTTTGTGTTGGCTATTTTTCACACCTCTTGGACCTTAAGCATCCCCCCTCACTGCTTGAAGAGAATCGGTTCAGGGATTGCCATGAACTAGTTCCTGCTGCACGCTGTGCTAAACCTCACAACACCTTCGTGCCCTGAGTAATCCATTTTCCTAGAGACTGTCAACCTTCTTTCCTGTTCTGATCTGCCCTTCTGCCTGCTCTTACAATTAGTTCTGTTAGCAGGACTTTCATGAAGGCAGAAGCAAAGCAAGCACTGAATACTGAAGCCTACCAAAATTTCCTTTTCTCTAGATAAGATATTATGCTAAACAAGGAAGAAGACAACTTTTGTCTTGCTAGCCACATCTCAGCTTCATCTAGGGGTTTCTGACATTATCACCATGTGCTTTACACTCCTTGTTAATTATTTGTCTCTCTTAATGTTTTTTCACTTTCATATTTGTTTAAAAGTCTCCATAATTATCATCTCGTTGTTTCTGTCTTCCTTCTGCACCAGGATTTTTGCCCTTTGTCTCTAGGGCAGTTTCTTCCTGCTGTTAGCTGCTCAGATATCCCCAAACCCCCCATTACCATCTGTTCCTGCAAACTGGCTCCTATGACCTCAAGTTTGTTATTTTCCTCTTATTTCTATCGAAACACATAATACAAACCTGACTTTAACTTCTGTTGGGTTTTCAACATGTCTATAGGCTATTAGTCTTCCAAAGAGCGCTTCTGTCCCCCTCGTCTGCCCTTCCCAAACAAGCTGTTGATCTTCCTGCATCCACTCCAGACTAGTGAGCTCTCACTGCCTTTGATGTCAAATCAGTCACTGTGTTGGCTGTGGCTTCAAGTTCCTCTTGTTTATCCTCCTTCCTCCCAGCATCACTGTACAAACTTGGATTTCACCAGTTTCACTTATTATACCCCCTCTGGCCTCTTGAGTGCTCCCGCTGAAATTTCCCATTAACGTGTCAGTCTGTCAGACAAACTACCATTTTTTTTAAAACAACCCCTGTAGCTTTTGCTGTCAGCCAGCCTCAGATCTAGACCCACATCTCTCCCGATCCCCGACTGAAAGCCAAAGCTATTCTGTCATGTGCACACTTACTGCCATCATGCTAACAGCTGCAGTGCGCCCAAGAGGTTTCAGGGGAGAGATACCAGGGGTGGGAAGGAATCTTCTTGTTTAGTATGATATAGAATTGTGGTTTATTTTCTCTTTTGTAGTCTTCTTTCAAACTTCATAATTAGGAATATAAACTCTTGTTTTGCCAGAATAAACTTATTTTCACCCTTAAGCATGTCTGGTATTAAAGGCAAGTCTAGGTGAAGCTATGAAATCTGGATTAGCATTACCTTTTCTGAGACAACGCATCCAAACAAAGCAACATGTGTCCTGGGACACCTGGGACCTGACACCACCTTGGAGCAATCCAAAGCTGTTGACTCTGGTGGGTCAAGCTGCCAGGCCAGGGCCAGGCTTGGCTTTGTCACATTCCAGGTTTGATGGAGTCAGTAGGAAGACACTTTGCAAGGCTGGCAGACCCCAGACTGCGACAGGCATTCATGCTGGGGTAGCATTGCATCCTCCCTCCATCAGAAGGGACATGCAGGTCACCTTCCCAACCAGGCTTGACCAAGACTTGTACAGAGCCTGTGGAGCCAGGGTCACAGAGACTCCTCACCTGCCTGCAGAGCACAAACGGTGCTGGCAAAAGAAAATTTGGATTGACTGCAGATTCATCGTTTTGGGGTAGGAGTTGCTGATGAAGGAACTTCTCCTACTAGCTCATGCAAGGTCAAAACCTGCTGCCAGGTTCAGATGCTTGTACCATTCATATGGATATAGGGACAAGGGGAGCAGATCATCCTCTTCTGAGCAATTCTTGGGCCTTTCTTTGAAGTTTGATGCTGGCTGCTGTCAGAGATGAGATGCTGAGTTGCATGGGTTTCGGTATGCTCTAGGTACAGTATAACAGAGAGCAGATGGAGTCAGGATGGGTTTGTGGAACTGATGTCTTCTGAAGCACCTCTGCATTTTTAGTGATTTTTTTCTGAGTGGCTTTCCTCTTGCCTACAACAGCTGTGTGCAGATCTGCCCACCCCATACCCTCCATGCCTCTGTGTTAAAGAACTGAAAAAGCCAGAGCTGAGGCAAATGGGAGGGAAACAAACACCAGGGCAGGTTGAGTTCGGGGCACAGCATCAGACATACTTTGCATTCCCTAAGCCAGCAACCAGCTGCAACATATCCCATAGGCAACAGGCAAGTCTCAGTCAACATTCATGGTGGCTCTGTAGCTCTTCCACAGGAACAGCTAAGGCCAGATCAAAAACTGAGGGCTGGCAGCACTGAAACCATGCCTGGGAGAGGTCATCTCAAGATCCTAGGTAATGATCATCACTGAAGATCAAAATTGCCCTTAGGGGAAATAATAAATGAACTTCACCCCCATTTTCACTGCGCCTGACACTAGGTCAGTACTTATGATGCAATTGTTTTTCTCACTATCACCATCCTTTGCATTTATATAGAAAGGCAAACTGAAACACCAGCAGGGAGTGATCTGACCTCTGAGATTAAGTGACATGTAAATAAATATGGATCCCTGCCCTGCCCACCACGTACCAACCTCATTCTCCGTTCTCTTACTTTGGTTCTCACCGAGGAAGCAATGCCACAAGTAACTGCTTCTTTGAGTTTGATCCCAAATCTTATAACCTGTTTTCAGAGCCTCTGAGATTTAATGGAAAAAGGTATCAATCCATGTATACATCAAGACTGCTGTTTCCATTACTGACCCTCCATGACCCTTGGCCACTCGGTGGTGGGAAACAGTGAAATGACTTATCATTGCAGTGAAAAATGAATTAATCAGGAGCAAATGTAGAACACTTTTGAGTAGAAAGTATACAAACCAAATTGGAACTGGACATTTTTCTGCCACTATCACATACATTATTCACCACAGAAAGGACAATGTTACCCTCCAGCTAAATATACAAACATCCAAAGAAAGAAAATGGGACATACGCATTGCAAGGTACGAGAAAACCTGCATTAGGTCAAACAAGTACTTGATCAAATGTCCCAGAGATATGGTAAGTTCTCCTTCACTTAGGAGGAGATTCAGGTAGAGATTAAGTAAGCTACATGTTGGTGTCTATACGTGGTTATCTTGGTTCCCATTCCAGTCACTGAATATCTGATCAATCAGTGGAAACCTAGAAAGGGGCTTGGCACACCCTCATTAGATCTCTGGATGAGTTGAGTGGGATTGCTCTCCAGCTTCCACCATCTGTACTGATCTGCTCTCCACTGGCTGTGGTCAGAGCAGAGATTCCCAGCTCACATAGAAGCACTTACAGTTTAATGTGCCACCTGGATCCCACTTCAAAGCCCATTTCAGTCACCGCACACAATGTCCTCTACCACTTGAGATACATCTGGCTTTGAGCTGCTGCTCCAGCCAGGCAGAGCGCTGACCTACCCCATCTGATATTCAGCAGCACTGTGCAGGTGTTCACCTGCCCTAAGACATCTCGGACAACTGAATAAAGACCCTACAGTCGTTCAGCCACAGACTGCGGCTTTTGATGCAAGGGTTACAGAAAGAGGTTCTGTGGTCCATTATGCTCAGTGCTAGATGTTTTTTGTCTTATTGGAGTTAAAACATAGTGGATCCTTAAAATTCTTCATATCCTTTAAATGATATACCTAAATGAGGAATTGAGTAGTGTTGGAGTGCTTTGAAAGAGTTCATTAGAGCCCCTTGGAAACTACCCTGGAGGTAAGGGGGATTCATTGTGAAGATGATGGAAGAGGATGGTTACTGCAGCACTTGCAGCATGTGAAATCCATTCACAGTGACACAGGATCCCACAGTTGCTAAAGACCTGTCATTGCATGGCTGCATTAGCTGGAGGATAACAGCGTGGATTAAACAGCCAGTGATGATTTTTAATTGTATGGGATGCAAAAACCTGTCTGTGAAATACTACACAGAAGACACCAGAGATGTGAAAAGGCCAAGTTACAATTTCTTTAAGGCATCAAAATAACAGCATTTCCGAATTAAAAGAAAACTTGCAGTTTTCAGGCATTTTGGTTTTGAATTCTAAAAAAAAAATAATATATCAAAAGAAGAAAGCTGCTACTTCTGGGAAAGGTTTCATAAACTCAAAGACTCATTATTTTGTCAAAAAAAAAGTTTCAGCCAAGATTTTCAGCAAGCCATGAAGGCAATGCAGCATTATTAATCACTTTCTTGGACAATGTGCATGTAATAAAACAAACTAAAATTAGCTCAAAAAAATTTTCAAAGAAAAGGCCACTTTCCAACATCCTGACAAATGAAATAAGTGGATACCCAAACAAAGGGCTAAGAGTACAATTAAAGCAAAGCAGGAACTGAAGGGGCAACACTGGTCCAGCGCACTTCACATATAGTCTTTCATACATCAGAGTCCCCAAAAGTGCTTAATCAAAATAATAGAAGGCAGAAGGAGAACAAAATTACTTGCAGGCAAAGGAAAAAGATAAATGGAGACTGTGGCACATATCAGAGAGAGGTAGGGAAGGCGCTTTTCAACATTTCCTCTTACAGAAATTTCTTCAGGCCACTTATCTTCATTGCTTGTCTCTGAAATCACTACTTTTTTTTCCCCCTTAAATAAGGTGACAAACTGCACAGCGTATTGCCAGTGAGAGAGTAGCATTGATTTATCTAATAATATTAGCATATTTTCAGTATCATTTTTCTGTCTCATTCTTTATACAGTCCATCATCACATTCATTCTTTCTTTTCTGCTACCACCAAGCTTTCAGTTGGGGTTTCTTGTCACTGACCACATGCAGCTTTTCCTTGCCTAGCCACATACATAAAAAGCTCAAGTTATTCCTCCTAATCCAGTGGTTATCCATCTCACATTTCATCCGACATCAATCTACTCATTCACCTGCCTTTGGCAGGTCCACCTGGAGTTTTTCCCATTCTTCTGAGGTCTTGACTGACCTCAATAATTCTGTGTGATCTGCAAATGTTTCATTGTTCACTTTCTTTTCAAGATCATACGCAATGCCGCCTAAAACAGTGTCAGACTCACGAGTTAAATGCAAAATGGCAATCACCCAAAACATGAATTATGTCCACATATAGAGCCAACATAGGAAGTTTAAAAATAAAAGCATGTGTTTGAATAACATAACAGTCATCCTTTATTTTATCAATTATTTAGGGGTCTTTTGGTTAATGGTTTACTTTTTTCCCTGAACGTGGAAGAATATCAGCATATAAAGGAGTTGCATTAACACAATATTAATGGAGCTGCATAGACCAAGATAGAGGTGACTGTGCCATGGAAGGGCAGAGTCAGCACATTCATGGAGGGATGTCCTTGCTATCATGTCCTTGAGCCATTTGCACTGCCTTTGGGAGCTCCTGTTCTCCTGACAGTCCTCTGGAGCAGTTCACAAGCTGGGTAGGTTTCTGTGGAGCTCGTAAGGGCTCCAAAATTTTACAGCTTGCTTAAATGTGCAAATGTATTGTGTATTGTGATCACAAAGCAGTATGCTGCTGAGTCCTGTTTCACACTCACACTATTACTTACTGTCCCTCCCACCACTCTTAACCATCAAAATAATTCTTCTTTTTCAGAATGGCAATTTGGGGTTTATGGTATCATGCCGTTGGTCTCCCAGCTGACCCACTGGGAACAGTGGCTTTATAATAAGAAGCCTTGCACAAATCTGGGTGCACTGGAAGCAAGAAAAGATGTTGTGTACAGACCTGGCTGTGGGGAATAGTGACAATAAAATGAAAGCAGCACTGGTCTCTGTATCTGATTAGATGCTGTTGCCAGGAATAAAGAAGTTCAGATCAGCTGATAGAACATTTTTATATTACCTCCAACAAAATGAGACAAGGAGATACATTATTATAATACAGAAAATCTAGAAGGCAGAAAGAATGAATATTAGCATTGCAAACTTTAAAATATGCATCCACACAGAACTTTGATCATATTAAATCTCCCACATTTGAGACAGACTCAGCTGTTAAACACAGAATGAAAACTTCTTGAGAATTTCTGAAAAGGGGCAGATGAAACCCAAGAGAACCGTCTCCAGCCACACAGGGAAGGTTCCAGGGCAACGACAGGGCTGAGCACAGCTGAAAATGACAAGGAGGGTGGGATGGAGGCAGGCTGACCAACATGACAGTCTTGTTGATCCACTCTGCAGGGAGCAGCAGATCATGGTACGTGGGGTACTCGCTGAGTCCCCACGACCTCCAAGGAGTGGGAGGAAGGCTATGATGCCCTCTCAGCAGCTCCTGGGCATGCACATGTGCTCTAATTGCAACGCTGCTGCTTGGCCAAGGATCATTTTCATTGCAGACAGTTTGTGAAGACAGTTGTGCTTTTGAGCTGAGTGTAAATGATCAGCCAGACCCTGAGCCTGCAGAAATGTGCCAGCCGCTGGTGGGGAGTGTTCAGGACAGTGCTACTGGTGCTGGTAGCACCTGTCTGCAAGGAAGTCATCAAATGACACTTCGTGTTTGGTCTTGGTGGCCACTCCATCTGAAGCTTCAAACACAGTAAATCACAAGAGAAATGGAGAGGAAGAGAGTCCAGGAAAAGACCAAGGGCTTAAACTTCTCATGGTAAGCTAAAACTAGTCCTTGGCAGGACCATCCAAGAGAGATGAGCAGTAGCCAGCTTTGTGTCAGGCATCCTATGGGATTGTTTCTGGGCAGGACAATGAGAAGANTTTTTTTTTTGTCCTGTCTTCACACCCACTCCCTTTCCTGAGATATAGCAAGGGATGGGGGAATTGGGAATGGGAGCCAGGACAGAGATCATTGGTTTAATACAAAAAAAGATACCAGGTTCCTGACCAAAAGATCTTGTGAGCACTTGCTGAAGCATTGGAGCTGGCAGCACAAGGAGGCTTACTGTGCAAGTCACAACAGTAGACAAATTTCTGGGTGCAAAGCAAACTTGATCTGAGGCAGTCATTAAGGAGCCCTTATGCAAATGCCTGTGCATTAACTGCACATCTGGGCCAGTTCCACCTACTAATCACTCGCTATCTCCTAAAACCTCCTGCAGCTTTACCTGGGCATAGGCTTTCCTCTACAGACAAGTGAGCTACAGAGCTGTGAGGTCCTTTGAACCAAAAAGTTCTGCATAAGGTCAAAATATGGAGTATACTGAGAATTACTGTGTTCCTGATATGGGAGAGATCCCCTCCTCATCCCCTTCCTGCTGCTAGCAATTACTTGCAGACATGCCTTTGCTTGCAGAAGGCATCTCTGCTTCTGCTCATTTTACTCATTGGAGAACTGTACCATGAGCCCTGCTTTCTATCCCACATGTTGGGTAGACAGCAGAGAGCTGTTCTAGTATTGCTTGTGCAGTGGTCCTGCAGTCATTCTAGGGAAAAAGTTTTGGTCTCTGTCTCCAATGATTTATTGTCCTGACTTTAGATAGCTAATAAATCTCTGGAGCAGGTGCTAAGCTTGTGTTCACATTTATTATGGTTTCAGTGGGACAAGTGATGTGCAGATACTTTGGATGCAGGAATGCATTTTGTTGTGTATTTAATGGGAATCTAAGACATGCAATCAAAAGTAAGGGGAAAAAAAGTGTGTTGGGAAAGTGGAAGCCCTTGATTCCTGCCTGGCTTTTTTTTCTTTTCTTCATCTTCTTCTTTTTTTTTTTTTTTTTCCCACCTTACACTTTGAAGGCATAAAGGGGACCAGGATTTAGGTTAGCGTAGAATGATTTAGAGGGAGATGTGTATGTGCCTCCTTGAATTACTTAAGCAAAGACCAGAGCACATGGAGCAGGTGCTACTTTCACCTTCAACAAAACCTGGCCCTCCTTTGCACTTTTCTCTTTAACCCAAAGCTTCCCCTCACCCACAGGATTCAGAAAACTTCTCTCTACATTAGATGCCTATTTATATGTCAGCAGGGCTAGCCTCTCTTCTGCCATCCTTTGCCACTCTGTAAGATGCAAAATGCATGTGCTTCTTCAGGATCTGACCAGCTGAAATCCTGCTCTACCTTCCCAGTCGTGCCTCTCCCCTGCTAATAGGGAGATGTGTCCTCCATCACATCCCTGCTGCAGGTTCAGTTGCTGTTCCTCCCAGTCTATCTGCCTTTTCCAAAAGTGCTCACAGGACCAAACTTGTGAACTTTGTTCCGAATTGTCTTCAACAGTCTCCTTAAATGTTGTCCTTCTAAGGACTCCAAGTCACCTGAGCATCCATCCTCAACAGTTTCAAGCCATTATTCATGGCTCGAATGATTATGCATACCCTTCCTTTATTTGCACTCCATATTTAAACTTGTGAGATTTACTAATTGAGTCATAGTTTTAAAATCCAGAGGGAATGTTTTGACACTCTCCTCTCATGTCCTGCACAAGAGCAAGCAGACTTTACCCAATGACTTCTGCATCAAGAATTCCAGTTACATCATTGAGTGTCCATAAGCCCACTGACCTGACTCTCTGGGAGGCAATTGTGATTTCATCCTTACCTCAATAATTGTTTACACAGAAATGGGAAGAAAGAGGTCTCAAAACATGAATAAAAAAGCACTTCAGTACTCCACTTTCAAACTTTTTTGTAGTACAAATTAGCGCATAAATTACAGAAGGAATCAAAATACTTTAAAATGGTTCAAATAACTAGTATTTTTATCCATTCATCTTGCATGAAGTAAACAAATCAACATTTTTTTACCAAGCTTTTAGGTTACTAGAAACAAGACTTTCTCTCCTTATGAGGAAAGTCAACAGCCTTTGTTCTGGGGTAATTCAAGTGTCTCCACTCTCAGGAAAGTTTCCAAGTTCTCGTCTTAGATGTTTTGCTTTGTGTTTTTCTTCTTCTTCTTTT
>VXBL01007584.1:554093-566704 GCA_013400195.1 Aramus guarauna | reverse complement strand
TTTTTTTTTTTTTTTAATCTACAGTACCTGACCTTTCCTCCAAGCTCCCTCCTCTCTTTAATCTGTAACCAGCACTTTGGTAGGGTGGTTGGGTTGGGTTTTTACATTCCCCTTGAGAGTAATCTGTGCCTCTACAGTGCAGACAGTGCTTATGCTTTCTTTCTGACAAGGTAAAACTAATTCCCAGTCCTACAGCCCAAATTTCAAGATATTTGAACATTGCTCAGTTCAGCTTTGTGAAAGCTGAGGGTTACATTTTGGTATGTAGGTGCTCATTATCTACTGAAACCACTAGAAGTTAGGGATATTTGGGCTGTTGTATAAATCACCTGCATCCTAGATTCAACGTCACTGTGTCCAGAAATGGTGAGTGATGCATTGTGCTCCATGCCTGAACTTTTAACATGGATTTTACCCTACCTTGGAATGGCTACTTCTAAGGGTCACTAAGAAAATCAATCTTGGAATCAGTAGACTACAATCTCTGTTGGGGTCTCTCTATCCAGGATCAATTCTGTAGCCCTTCCACACACACACGAGGTTGAAGATCATTAACTGAGAAGCAGAATTTGCTCCCAGGAGGGAAATTCCCATGCTGCATTAGGCAGCATTGTCATAGACTCACTGGAGAACAGCTAGGGACTGGGACTGGGACTGGGACTGGGACTGGGACTGGGACTGGGACTGGGACTGGGACCTCCTCGTGTTGCAAAACCAGTCAAGAGGGAATGGCACAGAGTGGACATCTGGCTGTCTCCTCTCCAGCATGCAGATGCTGAGAAGGACCATGGTTATTTGTCTCTATCAAGCCAGCAGGCAGAGTTTGGAGCTCCCTCTGGAGCTGAGGCTTCTTCTCTGCAGTTTCACATACATTTCAAACCAAATGAAGCACATAATCTTTTCCACCTTCTGGCCTCACAGTGGGTGAGGTGAGGTCTTTCCCCACCCATTTTGTTGGAATGGGCATCTATGCACCCAGAAACAAAGTGCTCCTGGGGCCATGAGGAGAGCAGGTATGAGGGACACTGGCATTGTGACTAGAGCTCTCAGAAAGGAAGAAGCAGTAGCAGGGACCAGTCCTGCTCCCTAACTTATTTCTGTTTGTGAAGATGGCAACACAGGAGTTTGTGAAGTACAATAGGCAGAAAAGTTTAGGGTAAATACAGTATCCATACTATTATGAGTCTTAATTGTTTATAAGAAAATTATACTCTATTTGAGATAGTGGTACAAAGCTTATGCAGTGGCATCATGAGAAATAGCTATTGTCCACAAAAGTTACAGGAACTACAAATTTGACTCTTTGGTAGAAACCTATCTTTGATCTCATTGAGTACTAAGATATGGGCAAAAAATGAGAAACAATAGTTCATGACAGAAAACATGAGGTCTGAGTCTCCTTCACAGAGGTGTACAAGGCTCTTGACAGATCAGGCAAGGTTGAGTGGAGGAGGATGAAAGAGCTAAGCACCACGATGTCCACAAGTGGCTATAGTAAGATATTGTGCACACAGCAATGAAGTCTTTTCCAACCTAGATGATTCTATGATTCTATGATTCTATGAAGGTAAATAACCTGCATCCAGGCTTGCTTCCCTAACTGCAGAGGACTCAAGCTTTCTTTAGGAAGAGAGCAGGAAAATGGAAAGGGAGGAAATAAAACAAAAGGATGCAGGTTTCCTAGAGAGGAGAGAGGACTTGGGACATCCCCCCAGTAAAGACCCAGCCTGACTGCCAGAGGATTCAGTGGCATGACTGATATGCCTTGGAGGAGGCCTAACATCTTTTGACAAACAGTAGTGGGGAAGGAGAGGCAAGATGAGTCCCATGTAGAGCAGATGCGTCTTCAATGGAAGGAGCCACCAAGGGAGTCCTGCTGGGAGACATGTCTCCTGGGATTCCTCTGCACCCATTGCTTGGGGTAACTCTCTGCATTATTCTTGTTCAAACAGCTCTGTTCAGACAGCGAGGTGAGTCACTCCAGCATATTTAGATCCTTACATAACTAGTGCCAAAAGGCAAGGTGTTACAGCATTACTGCCAACACAAATGCCCAAGGACCAACTTTGCACTCAAGAAAATGAGTAAGCATCCCCTCCAGAACAGACTGAGAGCATCTCTTAGACATTACCAGCATGGTATTTTGCAACAGGGATGAGCTGGATCTCTACCTCTGGTGGCAGCTGTTTTACCAAATACAGTACTGGAGGGGCAAGACTGAAAAACAGATCAGGAATATTTCTATTTTCCCAGCACAAACCCTGATCCATGGAGTTATGCACCTCTCTATGCATAACCCATTTGTGCACTTTTCAGCATCACATGTGAAGTGTTTAGCTAACATCTCAAGACTTACAAACTTACAAACAGGAACCAGAGATGTTTTCTGAAGTATGATTCAGTACTAAATAGTAGCAAGAAACTTCTGCTGAAATCCCTTAGTCCTTTTGTGTCCTACTGAGTTACAGGGTCCCTCCAGCTTTGTGCCAGTGAGTAAGTGTGAAGTGACCTTCACAGCAGGCTGTATTTTACCATGTTCTCCAAACTCTGCATTTCACTTGGCTACCCAAAACAGCAGCTGCCTCACACCTGCCCCCTGCAACAAGGGAAACTCCCCTTATTAAATGTTTAGTCCCCAGGAAATAGAATGACACTATTGCCTTGCAGATACATACCACACCCAGCACTTACTTCTAACTAGGCTGGTAACCACTTCAAAGCAGCACTGTCCTGAGTAATGCTAATTCCTGAGAGGGTTAAATCAACATTTCCTAAATAAGAACACATAGCAAACCCAAAGACTCCATCTAGGTAGGTATCTGTACTGAGCATGCCTGACTCTGACCCAGAAAAGACTAGGAAGACTGAGGGCCAGATCCTGATGCCTCTCTGACAGCAGGACATTGCTTGGGTGAGAGGTGGTCCCAGAAACCAATGTGTCTCTGAATGTTTCAGAATAAGTGAAGCAAAGCTGTGAACCTGCCAATTTAATGTTAGAAGAGTTTTCTTACCTCAAACCTGATGATAACGAGGGTCCCTGTGCACATAAGGAGGTGCTGGAGGGTCTCTGTCCCATCTTTGTACAAAATCCTTTCTCATCTGTTGTGCTTTAGAGGGGGGGTAAACCAGAATTCATAGCCCACAAGCACAAGTCAAGTTATAGACCAGCCCTGAAGCATGAGATTAGATCAGAACTACTGTTTTACTACAGACAAAGCAAGAAAAAATATTTCCTCCAGGAAGGATTGAGCATCTCCACCTCATCTTAAAACATGCAAACCAAAATCAGAATGCCAGTATGTTTTGTCAACAAAGGCAAAAAGCTGTTCTTGTAAAACATCCCCTTGTGTACAAGAACCTACTCGTGACACCAAGTCAACTCTTCAGTTCTTGGATTATCAAAGAGAAAACTCCTTTTTCCGGAGCTAGGTTTGTTTTCTTCTTACAGACAAACCTTGCCACTCTAGTGGGTCTGCTCCAAAATTATATCTGTACTTTTTTTTACCTCAAACCACCTTACTGGCTTCAGGCAGTGACCTCAGCACTGTACAGACTGCTCCTTAAATCTCAGACTTCAGCAGGTTTCAGGTAGTTGCCTTGTTAAAATAACGTATTACCAAAGTGGTCTCTTCAGATCTCTCCTCTTCTCCAAATGGATTACCCAGAATCTTGGCATTTTGCTCTTAATTCCCTGACCGACACATTTCCATCCTGACTCTGAGAACATATTAAAGCTCAGTATCCCACAAACTTGTGGACTAGGAACACATTTCTTATGTCTTTGTAGCCTCTTCACCAAGGCAGATTTGGTATACTTGGTGTAAGAACATGATTTCATGTAAAACCAAAAACAGAACTGGGGATTATCAGGAATGTTTTCCTTATCCTCTGAGCAGATGACTCTGATTACCTGCTCCCTGCAGAAGTTACTCCATTTTTACCCATTTCTTGGGCTGGTAGAATGGCAAGAGGCTCTGTAGAGAGCAGGGTTGAAACCCAAAGGGTCTCAGGCACACATTCCATGTAAACACTGCTGCTTCTGAAACACTTGCTGCTGAGGTGCGGGACAGCCAAATAATGATATTCTGATCTATGCAGAAAGGTGCTACAGCCTTTTAAAGAGGTTTAAACTCTCATTTTCTTCTATTGTCCCTTCTTCCTCTATCACCATCATACACATATTAACATGGCCAAACATTCTTGCCAAGCGGTATATTACCAAAAAAAAAAAAAATCATTGTCTACACTTGAAACCGCCTCAAAATGCTTCAGTGAACTTTTCTCTAAATTATGTGGGCATAAACCAATACAAAACATGGACAGGATAGAATAAATGAGCTTGTCTTGGCAGTGGGATAATCCATATATTGGGAGTCTATGTTTTATACGTAAGTTTTTATGAGAGTGTATAAGTTAGAGTGAAAGTACTAAACCCAGAACAGTTAGATCTCCCAGTATGACTTATGAAGCAACCACATAGAAAAAAGCATGATGTTTTTATGTTACTTCAGAGTAAGTCAAGCCACAAAGAGCATTAGATGGAATAGACTCTGACTCCTCCTTCCTTAGTGAAGCACAGGTTTTAAGGGAGTAAAAGAAAGACTCATTAAACACATTTAAAACTTTTCAAGTGAAATTAAAATGCTTTTTCATTTGTGAAGGACTGGCTTAGCCTGGTCTGCATGCTGCGGATGTCAGTGACCAGGACTCAAAGGTGTCAGAGTTCTGCTTTCCACCATGACTAGTTCATTACTGCTTGCAAATGCTGTTCAAACTCAGATCTTCTGCAATAAATGCAAAAGCCAAGAAGCCAAGGCTTACTTAGCTGAGTTAAAGGTCCAATTCAGGTAGCTGCTAGCAGTAGCAGGTGCCTACACTATAAGAAGCAGGTGCCCAGCTTTTCAAACAACAAATGCAGTTAAAAAAATGCATAAAACTCGTTCATGCTACAGTGAGGCAAACTGAGTTAATCATTCACAGTCTCAAAGCGGGACAAGAGTTACAATGCTTGACTGACGATAAACCATAATAAATTTCTTTGAAACACATTCCCTTGCTTTCAGAATTGCTTCTTTAAATACCATACAGTTTTCTAAATCAGTGTAATAAGTAGGTCAACAGAAGGATACACAACTGTCACTTCATTCCTGACTGATAACAGTCAGAAGCAAAACAAGGTTTCAAACTCTCCCATCAGTTTCAGAATTTCCTCCAATGCAACAGCGTGAGGATCCCCATACTGCCCAGCAATAGCAGCCCGCTTCTGCCTCTTTAGACATGGACACGAGAGGCAGCTGAGCACAAAACAGCTTCCATTGCTGATGGATCTATCTGTGAGGCTGAAGAGAAGGCTGTTCCAATTTAGTATGTCCAACCAGACATTTAACAGCTTCTTTTTCCTAGGTAAAGACAACAAGTGAAACCCAGAAGGTTATGCAAACATTGATGGGCAGGAACTAGCGGGTGGTAATAGGTAGGCAACTATGGAATGTGATCCGGGAAAGCTTTGCCCTTGAGATATCCTAGAGGGCAAAGGTTTCGGGCAGAAATCTTCCTAGGCACCTCCTGCCTATGATCAAAAGTCTTACTACATCTTTGCAACTCCAGGCTATTTGGGGTGAAGAAACAAGCATCTCTGCCCCTGGTTCTCCAGTCTGTGGCAACCTGCAGTCATTGCAGCACTCATCTTGGGAGTGGCACTGTTCAGTGCTTGAATCCTAGCAGAGTCCCAGCTTCATAGACACTTCAGCAAGAGAGGTGGAAAACCCTTCCACCCAGAAAACCTCCTAGCCTGATGGTCAGACCCTTTGGAGAGGCAGGTTTAAACATCTTGGAGGAGAGGAGTGTCTGGAGGTCAGGGCACCCAGCTCCTCCAGTCAGTTAGTGAACTAACCAGGGTCTCATGCTGCTGAGGAAGACTCGAGGAGCCCACTTTAGGAGAAAAAAGCAGACTGTGCAAAGAATCACAGACAGCCAAATCAAACTCCCAGTGGCATCTCCAAACAGCCCTGAGCCTAGCTCATGCAGAACACTCACACAGTCTCCACCTGGGCATCTCCTACAGACGACCCTGCACCCAGGTGCTGAGTGTCTTCAATCCCATCCAAGGCACCTCTTTCCCCTCTTTCCCCTTTGCTGAGTCGGGGACGGAGGTGCCAAACGGCACTCAGGATCTCCACCCTTGTCTAGGCAGTGCAGCACTGAACCTCATGATGACTAATGCCTTCTGCTGGATCAGTGGAAATACCCACAAACAGATTGGGTAATTAACCCTGCTTATGCTACAGACTCCACCAGCACCCCCCCACTCCCACTCCGCTCAAGCTATGGAAGGCTTTTTCCCTATGCCTTTGCTGGCATGGAGGTTCATTTAAACCTTTGAGTGAGACCTGTGCAGTGTGGAATGATCCTGATGCTGGCCACACGTGGCTCCTTCCAAGGCCAGGACAGAAGAGGACACCAGGACCAAGAGGGCCTGTGTCTTGCTCTCTTTCTCTAGCAAAGCCTACCTCAGGGCAGGTTTGAAGCACACACCAGAGTGCATGGGATGATGTTCTGTGCTGCCACCCATTATCCAGTGGTGGTGCAGAGAGAGGAGCTACAGACTTATCAATTCAGGTCATTAAGTGCTATAAGCAGGACCTCAAGCAGGACCGGACATCACTGATGGGTAGCAAACCTACTCTTCATTGCCAAGTGTCCTGGCCCTGCTGTTCATTCTCCTCTCTGGATGACAAAAGTTATTCCCAGCCTGCAGGCAAGCTGTAAATATCAAAACATGCACACCCTATATGAACATTAGCAACAATATTTAAACCTCACTCTAGAGGCTAATTGGCTAAAATTCAAAGGTGACACAGAGACAGCAGCTCTTGAAGAAAGCATCAGATGTGGAGGTGTTGTTCCAACTTGCACACACTCTCCCACTCTCTGCTACCCCTGATCTGACAGGGCAGATCAGTCACAGTTCAGGCAGTAGGGCTTCGGGCTTCCAGCATGTCAAAACACACGTCCAAGGCTGAAGGTCTTCACAAGGGAGAATAGTGTATTTCTTTTCAAGACATTTACAAATAGCTGCCCACTTGGACTAAGGGTACAGGTTTCTAACTGGAAAGTGGGATCCCTCCCCAAGACCAGGATGTAGTAATCGGTGTTACAACTTATATTTGACATCTTCCTTAAATCCCCAACTCCTAGAGTCATGCTGTGATGTGAGACTTCGTTCTTTTCAGAAAGATTAAAGTATGCTCCTAGCTCCTCTGTTGAAAAGCACACTTCAAACATGACATTTCCTGGCTCAACATCAAAAAAGCAATTAAAAAAGACCCACACTGACATTCTTCCATACAGTCAGATGTTGAAGTCAGTGTTATACTGAAGTAATTTTCATTCAGATTCATGATCCTTTAAATTTCTAAGCTTAGTGAAAAAGTACTCTACTAACCCCTCTAGGGATACGACCAATAAAATAGTAGCTGAACTGTGTACTTTAGTATCCAAAACTTTTGCAGTGTCCTTCATCTAGTAGACTGCACTTAATTTTTTTCCCAATTTCCATACCATTCTTCAGGCCTTATTCCTGTGTGCCATGGATTCATGGCCCCAAAGACTCTCCATTTGCCCCTCACTGCAGCCCTCCAGCTCATATCTCAGAAGCCAAAATGACGTGAGTTTGCAAGAGCAACTTAAGGTTGCAATGTGCCCTCGTGGCCAAGGTGGCCCATGGTACCTGGGGAGAAGAGTGTGGCCAGCAGCTCGAGGGAGGTTTTCCTCCCCCTCTGCTCTGCCTGCCCTAGTGAGGCCACATCTGGAGTTCTGTGTCCAGTGCTGGGCTCCACAGTTCAAGACAGACAGGGAACTACTGGGGAGAGTCCAGCTGAGGGCTGCGAGGATGATGATGAAACTGGAGCATCTCTGGTATGAGGAAAGACTGAGAGAGCTGGGCCTGGTTAGCCTGGAGAAGAGAAGACTGAGAGGGGATCTGATCAACACTTATCAATATCTACAGGGTGGGTGTCAAGAGGAAGGGGCCAGACTCTTCTCACTGGTGCCCAGTGACAGGACAAGGGGCAACGGGCACAAACGGGAGCACGGGAAGTTCCATCTCAACATGAGGAGAAACTTCTTCCCTGTGAGGGTGACCAAGCACTGGGACAGGCTGCCCAGAGAGGTTGTGGAGTCTCCTTCTCTGGGGAGATTCCAAACCCGCCTGGACGTGATCCTGTGCAACCTGCTCTAGGTGATCCTGCTCTAGCAGGGGGTTGGACTAGATGATCTCCAGAGGTCCCTTCCAACCCCCTTACCAGTCTGGGATTCTGTGATTCTTTATAGTTAAGGAGAAAGGTGAAAAAATGATGGTGCAAAGGGGTAACAGCCTTAGTCGCTTTGGCTCCTCTTTTTATAAGGGAATGGCACGGTCAGAGCAGATCAGTGTACCCACCAACATCTCCAAGCAGAGCAAGGTGCGTGTCAAGCACCATACCTTCACATACACTTCAGGCAGTGCTTAGCCCCACTTGCACTGCCATATCTGACCTAAGAGTTAACGCACTCTCACAGCAACAAAGAGGAATATTTCCTTGCTATATTTATGACACTTATGAGTGCTTTGTATTTGTTTGACACCTTTTATTTCAGGCTTTCATATATCATACAACATGGTGGAAAGGAACAAGTCCTCAAGGGGCAGAATCTGACTGTCCAGCCATTCACTTGCGAGGCATACCCCCCTGTCCAAGGGACTTCCTAGTGCCTGTCACATCCACCTCTGCCTGTGCCTGCATCCCATCCTGGATGTTCTTCCAGCATTCAGCATTTGGATGTGATCTTGCAAGAAGAGGAGCTGGGTTATCTATCTCTGTTTACAGTCTTAACAGCAGCAGCCAAGCATACAGATGTAACAGCAATGCAATCCTGTGGTCATTTAGATGGAAAGGACAGACAAACTGCAGCAGCAGCATGCTGAACAACTCCCGCTTTCTAACACCTCTGAGGTCTGCTGGGAGCCTTCCCCAGCTCTTTACATTGCAGGGATCCAGGTCTACACATTGCAGGGTGATTGCTGTCTTGATCAACAGCCAGTCCAAGGCTCCCAGCCCCATCTCTGAGACTCACCATCCTCTGGCTCTTTTTCTCCTTTTTCTCTTGAATTGAACCCTCAGATGCCTCAGTTCCTCTGTACAAGGGAATTTGTGCAACTCCATGCAGATGCTCAGTGAAGGGCAGGTAGCCATCAAGCTGGTTTGTTGTTTGTGCTGCTTTTTGGTGGTCTCCTGCACCCTTGGTATTAGCTAGTGGTAACAGAGGGACTGAAGGAGACCTCTGGCTGGACCCAAAGCCCCATTATAATGTCTTTCTGAGCATTTGGAACTGGAAAAAGATGTGCAAAAACTGAGTTTCTCTACTAGGAGTGATGATGCTACCATTCAAGTTTTGCTTGTCTATGCCTAGAGTGCATTGGTGGAGGGGGTGAGTAGCATTTAGAGCTTGGACCTGTACCTTTCTGCATCTCTGCACCCATCCCCTTGAGCAAGTGTGTGCAAATTCCTGTGTCCCAAACATGCCAAATACACACGTGACACAGAAAATTGTCCCCAGTCTCTTGCCTGGCAGATATAACAGACATGAAGGCGGCCAGACTCATCTGCTTCCAAATGCTGGGCCTGGTGACAGCTCCAAGTGTGACACCCTTATAACCATTTCCACAAGAGGCCAAAGTCCTCTAATTGTTGCTCCAGCAGCTAAGAAAAATGACAATCTCTTCTCAAAATAAATCATTCAGGCAGCATGAGGCATCAGCTCTTTCCAATGAGGCAGCATCATCCTGTCTGAAGTGTCCATGGGGGAATGCCTTCAGCTCCCTATCCTGGGATGCTGTGAGGGAGTTCATGACAATGATGAAGTGAAAAATCCATACCTATCCTCAGGCTTTAAGGCTGTCAAGGGCTGTGTTTTGGTCAGTTTTCCAAGGAAACTAGGATAAAACTTTGCGGCGACAGTCCTATCTCTGCAGCTGCTCCTTGAAATCCCCCCCTGACCTCTGTAGTCTCAATGTGCCATCTTCTTACTTGTGTGTCAAGAGGCAAGAGGGATGATTGTTTGCCAATTCACTCTATCATCTCCAAATTTTCTCCCCTATTCTCACCTGCCTTTGCAGTGACACCTGAGAGACTGTGAGATTGGCAGGACCCATTTAAACCATCTGGTTTGACACCATGTCTAGCCCCGGCTGGAGAATTCACCTTGTTCCCTGTCACAACTCCTTTCAGTGCCCTATGCTGGACCCGACACTTGTCATAAATCTTTCCCTTAAGGAGACTTCGGTCAAGTCTCCTCCAGACATCTCCATGAGAAGCCCACATCTCCATGTCTCCTGTCCTCAGCCCAGAGATGCTGTAGCTGTTGCGTGAGGTCCCTTTCCACTGAGCAGGCTCCCGTGCACAGCACATCACCCACAGCTGGGCACGGCTGCTAACAGACTTGGTGTCACCTTCCCCTGACTGCCCACGGGACTCCTGCTTGCATGGCTCTTCCTCAGAGCACCCCTCCAATGCCGTCTTCAGTTGGTTTATACCAGCTACGTCTGTGCTGCCAGATGCATCCGATCACCGTCTCTGAAGCAAAGCAGATGTGGTTCTGGGGACAATGTGCTCCAGGGACGGCTCCCTGCAGGCAGCATGGATCAGGCTGTTCCACATCCCAATCTCTCCCAGCAGACTGGGTGCCTAACAGCTCCCCCCATGCCCCCCCCACTGGGTTTTAAAACACACAGCACATGTCCTCAGCATTGTGCTACAGAAATATCATGCTGTGACAAAGCCATCGTTACGACCTGAGAAACCACTACAAAAACAATAATATTTCAAAAAGCTCAGAGGAGAGCCAAGCTGAGAGCTGTTTGGACCCAGGCACTGTGCCCTGGAGGAACCCCCCTGAGCAGCGGGACATGAGCTGCTCATCCCCACTGGGCCAGGGGATGAGAATCTGACTGTGGGGTGGGTGTCCTTAGCAATATGGATGTAGACACTGACAAATTAATTTCATTGCCTATGAAATATATGCATGAGATGACATTGAGCTTCCCTTTCATACTGCTTCTCTCTTTCATTGCTCCATGGCTCCTTTCTTGACATCTGTCACCCATCTCTTTTCTTGCCCTGATAACACCACCCTGATGTCACACCAGGCACACAGCAGGGCACACCCCAGGCACATACTGGGGCACACACCAGGGCACACAGCAGGCACACAGCTAATGCTTCACCAAACAGCAGATGCCCAGCTGGGCACGGAAGCACAGTGAGGTCTGAAAGGTGAGACCAGCCTGGAGAGCATGATAGCAGCCTGCCATGCACTGGACAGGACTTTTTAGCAGAGCATTTCCCCCATTAACTTCAGCCCCAGTGGCCCAGACTGGCTGATTTGTTCACAATTTCCATTTGCTTTATCTGTCACTGATTTTGCTGGTCTCCTTCACATCCTGTCCCTCCGAGACTCTTGGCTGTGCTTCCCCTCTACTGACACGTCTAGGAGTGAAGCACAGGGTCTCAGGCATTTCTGCTCTATCAGTCATTTCAGCACCGTCTCCTAGAGAGCTTCCCCAGGGATGCAGTGACAATGCAGAGCCACACTGCTCCAGTGCAGGCAGGAGAGATGCTCAAAGACATTTCAGAAGCTGAGCACCTCATGTCCTTGCCAGGTCTTGGTGGGAACTCTGTAGGAGCCAGGGTCTGTAGGGCCTGACTCTTACCAGGGTTGAGGCATGAGCAAGTGTGCGTCCCTGATCGCATCTCTGCTCAGGACTCTGCATTTGATGGTTTGAATTGATGATCTTAGAGGTCTTTAGCAACCTTAGGATTCTATGATTTAGGGGCTGGACTACAAACACAGTGATGGAGTCATTCCCACCTGACATTACTCTGTGGAGGGCAGAGAGCAAAGGCACTTTAATGATTGATGAAACCACATTTTTAAATTAAGACTCCGGCCCTTCTCTTAAACTATGACACATGTGCACATCATCGCACTGTACCCTGTGGGCTTGGAGCAGAAGCCGCCTCTCCACCTCTCCAGCAGCTTTACCAGGGAGAAGAGTGGTTAGCTAATTAGCCTGGCATGCACGCGGCAGCATCGCGGGAAGGTTTGGCGTTGGGGCTGATCCCAGCACCAGGGTGCGATGGGAAGGTGGGCCCCACCCTTCGGACTGGGATAATATTTTTCTAATTCCTTGCAGTGGTTGGCTTTTGTTTTGCTGAGCTGTTGCTATGCACCTGAGGCTCCGCAAGGGAAGTCGGCTCTCTAGAGGAAACAACACTGGCAAAAAGTCACCAAATCATTGTTCTGGTTGCTTTCTGTGTCATGAACAAACACATGAATCTGCACTTGTTTATCGGGAGGCACAAGGGCAGGATTTTGCCGGTTATCCGCAGAGGTGATTTTTCTATTGGATCTGTTAGTCTCAGTGGCAGCAGTTAGCCCCAAAAACAAAACCAGGAAGAGACTAAGTGTTCCCATATAGCTTCCAGCACAATCAGCAGCCCTCCTCGAAAGCGCCTTTTAAACAAGAAATGGGATAGGGAAAAAACAATTAGCACCAGAGACTTATTAAAAAA
>VXBL01007584.1:539536-549851 GCA_013400195.1 Aramus guarauna | reverse complement strand
ATTGAGAGCAGCCCTGAGGAGAAGGACTTGGGGGTGTTGGGGGATGAAAAGTTGGACATGAGCCAGAAATGTGCACTTGCAGCCCAGAAAGCCAACCGTGCCCTGGGCTGCATCCACAGCAGCATGACCAGCAGGTCGAGGGAGGGGATTCTGCTCCTCTACTCCACTCTGGTGAGACTTCCCCTGCAGTGCTGCATCCAGCTCTGGGTTCCCCAGGACAAGAAGGACATGGAACTGTTGGACAGAGTCCAGAGGAGGCCACGAAGATGATCCGAAGGCTGGAGCAGCTCTGCTGTGGAGACAGGCTGAGAGTTGGGGTTGTACAGCCTGGAGAAGAGAAGGTTCCAGGGAGACCTTAGAGGACGTTCCAGTCCATAACGGGACCTACAGGAAATCTAGAGAGGGACTGACAAGGGTGTGTAGTGATAGGACAAGGGGTAATGGCCTTGAGGTGAAGGAGCATGGAGGAGATATTAGGAAGAAATTCTTCACTATGAGGGTGGTGAGACACTGGCACAGGTTGCCCAGAGAAGTTGTGGATGCCCCTGAATCCCTGGAAGTGTTCAAGGCCAGGCTGGATGGGGCTTTGGGCAGCCTGGTCTGGTGGAGGCTGTCCTTGCCCATGGCAGAGGGTTGGAACTAGATGGTCTTTAAGGTCCCTTCCAACCCAAACCATTCTATGATTCTATTTCACCGTTGCAGGACAACCTGATGGAGCAGTGTTTTGAAGATGGACACACTGTTTCCTTTTGACGAGGGAACGGCTGTAAGGTCTCTTCAAAGGTCTTACAGATAGGTAAGAGACACCCAGTATCTCATCAGTGAGCAGGTGTGAGGTTGAGGACAGGACTTCAAACAGGCTTATAGGCAGTGTAATGTTCCTGCTGAGTGTCAGAGGAAGGTGTGACAGATGGACATGTACTTCACCCAATAGTTTTTATGCCTGCTTCAGCTTTTCTACCAATCTCCTCTTAAAGGAAGTGATTAAGGTTTAAACTTGAGACCTAGTTCCCGTAGGAGGGATTTTGGTGGTTTACACTTCACTGTTGCCTGGATCAGGTAAGACAGGCTGTGGTCAGTTACTGTGATACCTGGACCTGGGCATGACATCCAAAGAGCCCATAGTTTTCCTTGCCCTGCAGCTAGGAGATCCTGCAAATGTGGGATGCAGCTGACCACAGGGAGCTCACCAGCCTGTGGCAGAAGGTGTGAATTATGGAGATGACATCCACTGTAGATCTACTTGTTCCTCACTCCAGCCAGTTTAAGACAACCAGTCAAGTCAATAATCTTCATACCCAAGGATACTGGAGCTAGAGACAAGATTTGGCAACTGTAAAAACAGAAGTTTAATCAAGCCCTCTATTTCCTCGTCTAGAACTACCCATTGACATGTGCCATATCCTGCCATAGTCTGAAGGGTGCAAGTCAAACCACAAGGCTTCACCCTGGCCATGGCTGAGATGACTGGAGAATCTCTTCTTGGTGGCGGACACTGAGAAGCTTCCATTCCATTGAACTACATTATTCTAAGCTTGATATTACAGCACAAGTGTTCACAGGAAATATTTCTGAGAGAAGACCTTTTGCAGAATATCTGCCTCAGTGCCTTGTAGTTTTGGCAGGAGTGAAAGATTTCTGTAATATATTGAATCTTACAGAAATGCAGCTGCTGGGTAGGCCACCAGTGCTGTCTGGGGGGTCTATACTGCTGGTCCATATTCAGCCTCCACAGAGCCATTGAACTTGTAGCTCAGACCAGAGGTGCTGAAACCAAAGGCACAGGGACTAGCTGCTGATCCACAGCAAAGCATCACTCTGCACACATTGTTAAGTGTCCCTTCCCCTCCTCTTGCACCATAGGTCTTATTTAAGAAGGCCCAGCTCTTCTGCAGGGTGATCCAAATCAAAGCAGGACAAATTATAAAATGCCAGGCAGGAGAATCTTCTAGCAAAGCCAATATCTGCCCTGGACAGCTTCTTCTTTCCATGGAAGCGCCAAAGGCTGGCCTTGAAAAGATATCCACCCAAATACCCCTCACTCAAAGTATCCTTTTACCTTTATGTCAACACTTCTTCTCTTGAGCAGAACCTATCGGTTCAACATTGTGAAATGTGAACAAAGTCCCACCAAATAAAATAATACCTAACCTGATGAGGACAGAACCATCCTACAGCATAGAAAGGAAGTTAGCTGCCTGTGGGCCATCTATAAAGGTTCTTCTCAAGAATTCCTGCTGCAGAAAAAATGCCAGAGTCACATGCAGGACACAAGAGGTTGACTTTTATGTGAACTGTCAATCATAAAAAGGACTACTCAATCAAAAAGTTGTATCTTAGGAAGGGTACCCTAGCACTTATACTTAGAACTGGCATTGGAAGTTTCCTGCTTTCCTGGATTTTCCTCTTTAATAACGTTTTGTTATTCTGTTCTTTCCTGTTACATGTGAGAATTTATAAAATATGCCTCCTTCAACCTACTTCAGCTAATCTTTATCACTGAGTTCAATAACCTCAGAATAAGCTCGTCCTCTCTTTTCCCTTTTCACCTTAATTAAGATGCTCTTAAGCATCTCCCTTCTCTTCTTCCCTTGGGTGATACCTAATTAGCTCTTGTAATTAAAACTGTACCTGAAGGGCTGGGCTTTGCACAGATGTTGGCGTTGTTCTGGGCAACACCACGGGGTTGCTACCAGGCTCAGGTTGCTCCTCAGCATTGGGTGGGACACCCGAGGGGCTTTACATGAGATCCTAGCAAGGAGGGCTTCTGAGATTTTTTGATCATGGCCTTGGGGCACTTTTCTGAATGTCTGGCCTGTGGTATTTTTAAACTGGTTATCCAGATATGTTGGCTTCCAGTATTTCCTTCTATAGTACTCACTGCTGAGTTCAAAGTTTCCCCAAGTGAATGGGGAGAGCCTGTCCCGGAAGGTTTTCCATCATTCAGCCCAATCTGGAAATTTTCCTCTGTTCATTGATCTTAGGGCCAGAAAAAAAAAAAAANAAAAAACCCCCAACAATTCACCCACAAATGGATTAGTTCAAATTTTCTCTCTCCTCATTTGAATGTCTCGCTTCAAGTCCACATATTTTAGTAGGGCTGGAGAGCATTTCTCATGGTCACACCTCCAGCAAACACGATGCTCCCCTTGTTCTATTACTCTCACAGCTGGCTGGGCCACCAGCTGACCAAGCAGGGATGTTTCATTCTCTGAGACCAAGGGCTGACTAAGGCCATAGTTCTTCTGTGACTTAAGACAGACAAATAAAAACCTGAGCCCAAGGCTGGCTTAATAGACATTCCAAATGATGGGGAAATTTTTCCTAGGAAATGAAGGAATGTCCAACAGCCCTCAGCTTCCTCATTCACACCACCTGAAATCAGACCAGGCAGGATACCATGGAAATTACCCCAAACAGGCAAAATTTTCAGGCCTGTTCTGGGACAAGGTTGAGCAGAAGAAGGGAGAATTGCACCTTAGATACTATACATAGGAAATTTGCAGTGTTTCAGGGTTCCTTTTTTTCCCTTTTACCTGTAATTCAAGGACCTTTTAATCATGAACCTTTATCATTAAAGTAATAGAAACTATGACTTATTGTCATAGAAACATCTGATGGAATCTAACTTTCGCATGCTCCAACACCAAGTCACAGGGTGGAGGCTTGGCCGTGGGTGATGCAGCTCAGTCAAGAAAGCTGAGCAATAGGAAAGGATGGGGCTGTAGCTCTCTGAACTACTCTTCCCAGGGAGCGGTGGAAACACACGAAGAAGTGCTATGGTTTCTAGGTATGCAGGAAGCATAGTGCTAGCTATTACGTTAATGTTTCTTTTTTATTCCCTTCTCACAGCTGCACCATGAGACTCACTGAGTTAACTACACCAGAATGATCTATGGTGTGGTCTTCATGCAAAGATGACCATCAAATGGATGATGGCTTTTTAACTGTATTAAAAAAAAAATTAAAACAATCAGCAAAATGATGCTTTTAAAACTGTACTTAAAAAAAGAAAAAAAAAAAGAGTAAAAAACAATCAGCAAAACTTAGATCTAAAAGTCAGTGGGTTGCTCAGGACCGTTCATAAGACTGCACAGCCTCCCCATTCTCCTGCAGCTCTGCCGTCCCACTCACTTTCACAGTGCTTTTGGCCATCTGGATTTCTTTCACTTCATCCACCACCACCCAGCCATCAAATAAGGAAGAGAAAAGACATTGACTTTTGTCATTATTTATTACAAATTAAATTTGGCAAATTACTGTCTAAAAAAATCAATAGATTTAAATAAATATACAGATTTCAGGATGCTACATATGGCACGTGTGCAGTAAGTCACTTAAAGATGAGACATTATACACACAAGGAGATATACATAGTACTTTACAGCAGTAGTTTTATTTTAAATTACTAGGCTCACATTTAACCATGTGCAAAGTTTCCTCTGGAACAAACCCTTTCAGGATTTATTTTTTTTTTTTAAATGACTCAAACCTTCAGAAGGTTAAATAGAAAAAAAGATTCTCTGCAGCTTTGGGGACCAAATGATTAGTCTGTTGTTTCATTTATGATACAATCAGTTGTTCTCATCTTTCCCCCCGCCTAGGGCTTAAAGCAAAATCAAGGAAGTATTTTGTATGTCCAATGGGACTACACTTGCAACAGCCACAGATTTTGGTCCACCACCAACTTCAAGCAGCCTTTTTAAATGCTCATGTGTAATACTGGATTGGGCAGCAAGGGGAACCCAGCAGTGGTTCCAGGAGAGCAATTATTTATCTGCACGAAACAGATGACAGCTGCAGCCACAATTTATAATAGAAGTTAATCTGCCCAGGCAAACAAAAGTGCATTTGCGATACAGCTCCAGAGCCTTGAGATTGGGTTTGCCTGCAAGATTGGTTTCTAGGTCTTGGGCTCAGCGTTTTTTTCTAAATTATTCCTTCTCTCCTGTGGGCCAGCTGCACTGTGCTGCTCCATGGCTGGGGAAGCAGCTGTGATTCTGGCATGGGTTTAAATCTGAGCCTTTCTTCTGAAGCTGTGCACAGTGCTGTGCTCTCTTCTTACCAATCCTTTCCTCCACATCAGTCTCACCCAGCTGCCCCTTGCCTAATTCAGGTTATACTTCTCATAGTGACATGCTATCCATACACTGGTCATTTATTATATAGAGTCCGACTCAGAGACCTGATCTAAGTGAAGCAGCAAGCAAGCCATTGCGTGCTATTTTCCCACCACCGATCTTTTCCACTCCTAGCCCTTCCTTTCAGGCAGAGCTGAAAGAAAGCCGGGATATTTGGTTAAGAGCTGGAAGTACTCTACTCTGCTAAGGGTACGTTGAAGGAGATGAGACAGATTCATAGTGCTGAACTCATCCAGACTAGCAGCTCGGCTCTGCCTTGGACCCAGGCTATGCGGGGCTGCATGCATGGGGCTCCTGCAGAATTACAGCTCCACTTCAGCCTCCCCACCCCTGCTGCTGCTGTGCCGGATGGCAGGGGTCATGCTTGGATTTGATGCAAGCTCTGGGGTAAGTAAGCTAACCTCCACCTAAACAAGAGCCACTTAAGGATGGCCCTTCAGTGAATTTCTCAGCCAAAGAATGCCACTGACTACTCAGCTGGCTTTCAGGCTTCTGAATTGTACATATTTTTAATAAAAACTGGGAGCTGTTGTACCATGGGAGTCTCTTTCATACGCGCATCACACTGTCTGACAAATAAGAGTAAAAAGTGCAAAGGTGGGGTCAGGCAGGCCACGCTGGAGGCAGTTTATCCCCATCTACAACAACAAGCCAAACCACCTTTGAATAGGGCCAAGCTGGAACCATGCTCAAACGTGGCTCACAGGCAGCGCTGACCAGGCCGGTGATAGGGGCTCAAGGCTGCAGGTCCAGAACTGCACAGAGCCGTCTGGTTTACAAGTGATTCATTCGCCCGGCGCAGGCTGACCCTCTGCCTAGGACTCCAGTGCAGAGTTAAGACAGTACTCTATGAGCAAGACCCTTGCCTGATCCAAAAAGGCACAATTCAGCTCCACAACACGTCTATGACTGTATAGAGAGACAATTTTCCCTTTACAACAGTCTCTGGAGTGCATGCAGTACTGGTTCACGCAACAGGAGCATGGAGACTTCCACTTCTTCCCCCTTCCACTCACGGCCTTTCCTTCAGCTCTAACTACCGACAGCGGAGTTAGTGGCACCCACGGGACTCCAAATTCTTCAGGTGAACTTGGTATGCACCTGTTTCTTATCTCTTCTTCTTCCGGATGTTTTTCTTCCAAGGCAAAACTGTTGGCTGTGCACTCCTCCGAGAACGATGCTGATGCTTGCGGAACCGCAGACTGGAGATGGCAAGATCCCTGTAAACAGAAGACATATGATGTTCATTCTCCTGTCCGTTTTCCTACTACTCAGCAACAGCCGGTATTATGACATTTATCTACTCCTCACCAAGATTTATTCTGAGGCAAAAGAAGAGGGAAGAGGGGGAATTTCTAGCTGCAGCTGTATTAAGCCACAGAGGAGATCCATCCAGCCCAATATCCCCTTTCCACCAGTGGCCAGTGGCAGAGGATTCACGGAGTCCTGCAGCAGGGCATGACTCAAGTGATGCTTTCCCAGATTTGCCATTCAGGAAGTGTTCCCACAGCATCCGATTTAACTGCCACCAATAGATCAACCCTCCTTCAATTTGCCAAAGCCTTTAACTCATTTACAGTCCTGGAGCCTGCGGTTTCTTCCAGCAGTGAGTTCCGCAACTCACTGATGTGATGATGTGAAAAAACCTCTTTCCTTGGGTCCAAAGTTGCTGCCCAATCAATCATTTTCCTACATGATGCCGTCCCTCCTCCCTTCCTGTACATCACCCGTTTGCCTGTCCCATATCAGAGGAACATCCCACTCCAAGAATTACATTTTATGTAATATTCCTCTAGCTTTGGAATGACACAAGCAAAGCTGGTTCCCTCAGCTGTTAGCCTTCAATTCTACAGAGAGCAGAAGTAGTCACGTCTACTCATTTAAAGGGAGACAAGAGGGAGAAGTCAGGTCAAATCCAAGTGGTAACTGCAGTCCGGGGTCACAACTGCAGATTTTAAAGTGCTTATGAGGGACATTCAGAGTGGGTTTAAGTGGCATGCTCACCTGAGAGCTCTCAGCAGGCCATGATGGGAAGGCCTTACACCACCGCTCTGCAGAGACTTCACTGATGCTCCAGAGCTCACTGGGAGCTTCAGACTCTGGAGGTACCTAATGAGCAAGAGGAGATGCATGAAGCACTCGTATCCAGCCATGCTATGGTAAGTACCGGGGGAGTGTTGCTCTAACGTCTCCAGTGACAGACTAAGACAGTTGAATGCATGTTTTTGAAGGGTTAATTGCAGCTATTTGAAAGCTATTCATAGCTCGCTTTTACTGCTATCCTCTTCTGTCAGACCTCACTCTATTCACAGTCATATTTAATGATTGGGGATTTTAACTATTGCCTTACTACGACGTTAATGACAGATCTCCACAATGACTTTGCTCCCCATCTCCCCACAGTGTAAGCAGTCCCCTATGCTGCTGGCTGAAGCAAGACAACTGAGAGCCCACGTGCACTACGAGAAGAGCTGTCTACAGAAGGTATTTGACTTCCAAGTCCCACTCCACAGCAGTCCTGCTCTCCTGCAGCCTCTCCCACGTGAGCCATGCAGGAGACACCGGTGTCCCAAACCTTCACACCCTCCGCTTGCTCCTCTCCCCGTGTGCTGCCAGCTCCTCCCTTCCCACCAGCGCACCCAGCACTTCCTCAGCCTCCTGGCAGCAGGAGCGATGGAGGTAACGTTGCTTCATATCAGCTAGTAAAGAGACTATTGTACAAGAAAAACACCCTAGTGACACTTTGCCAGGGCCTCTTGGGAGGGGTATAAAAGCCACTAGACAAGTTTCAGCTGTTTGCAAAGAGCTACACAGCCATCCCCGGGGAGGCTGTAGAGTTACTCCAGCTCCTAAGCTTTGTCCTAAGCTTCGTCCGTCTGCCTGCACCCTCTCCGAGTAGCCCCCAGGGACATCCCCAGGACTCCCTTGACTTACCCCGGCTTTGCCTGGCAGAAGGTGGCACAGATGTTGTCCCTCGAGTGTGAGCACTCGCACCTGCCAAGCGATCTCTTGCGCCGCCTTGGCGGGCTTCCCAAGCCATAGGGAGCGGTGTGTCTGTTAAAAACAAAAGAAATCAGCTATGCAACTAACTTTTGATTAGCCAACAGGTTTATAACACAGTCCTGGGAGGCAGCCAAGCCAGTGCCAGGATAATAAAAGACTCATCTATAGACATAAGGTGAAAAGGTCACTGATATGTCTAAGCCTTTAAACTCCAGCTCCTCTCCCACCTACTGTTTACCCACCCTACCCCTCCCAGGGAGATTGCCGTGCCAGTATGTGCAGGGTTGCAAATGGAATTTTCTCTCCTTGCAGCAGCCCAGGCGCCCGTGCAAGGGTCGCCACATGGGCTCGGCAAGCTGGCAGTTCACCGGGGTGGCAAGGCGCACGAGGAGTGTGGCTGCCCCAGTCCACCCGCCCCACCAGCAGCAAGCAGCCAGTTTCTCAAGCACAGAGATGCCTTCCCTCCCCCGCCGTGGGTTTTAACACACAGGACATAGTACAAATCAAGATGTCTTGGGGCCATAACAGGTTCTTCTGATCACAGCATGCTTTCAGAGCTGTTAGCACATTCCCGCTCCATCTTTGATCGCAATCTACTCTCCCAGAGGGTTTAGGATTGGCAGTGACTGCAACTATTCTCCGAGCAAGCAGTGAGTTGTAATTGCACGTTAGTAAGCATGATTATAACCACACCTGAGTACATGTGTTTTGCTACAGTGTGATGGCCATTGGTCTGAAGCTGCCTGGAAAGCTGCTGTAGCATTCTTGAGGGCAGGACTTGGCAGCCACGGAACTATAGTGCCAGCCCACCACTGTCTCATTAACAATACTGGCAGTCAGCAGTCAGGGTTACAGTTCACAAGTGGATAAAGTAACTTTCCGATTTGCAGCTGTAATGTCTTGGTGTTGCTTTCAGTTTGCAGAGGTACAAATCTAAGAAAAAGATGAACCCCCAAGGAGGCAGCGCCCTGTGCTTTCACCTTCCTTTCCCTGTGGGATATACTCAAACTCCGGTGCAGAAGCACAGCTTGTCCCTTTCTAGATGTTGCAAAGGTCTGGACTTGCAATGCTCCTTGGAGCAGGTGCTACAAGAGGCTCACAGCACTGGGACCCTTTCTCACCTTCCCCAAACCTAAACCCATCTCGATCAGAAAGCACAGTCACTCATCAGCAGAGCCACCACCCCCAGAAAGCCACGTTCATGCTCACCCGGGTGTGTTGACCCAGATGATGTCCAGGTGACAGAAGTAAATGCATTCCTTATCCAGCCAGCTGTTGCAGGAACATCTCTTGGTCCTCGGGTGTGCAGCGCTGGCTGCGGCCAGGTGGGACTCCAGCGGCGGATGGCCCATACCTGCAGCAGAAGGAGGAAGGGATGAGTTGCAGGCTCGGTGCAGAGTGCTGGAGTGCCCGTCGGTACGTCACCTCTGCCGTTACACCTCCGGTAAGGAATATGGCGATTGCAATGTGCAGGCAGTTTTACTGGAGGTGTGCAGCCTTGCAGATCAGGCTGCGGGCTCATAACGGACCTGCACAACCCTGGCAGCTGCTGGGGCTGCCCCCGGGGCAAAGGAACGGAGAAGCCACCGTGCAACGCTCCCCAACCTGCGGCCAGCCTCCGGGCAGACCCGGGGCACCCTCCGGCACCCCGTGCAGCCCCACTTCCCCAGCCGAGGGGGCGCGGACGGGTCCCCCTGCCAGGGGAGGCACCCCCGGGGTGCCGAGCACCCCCCTCCAGCCCGGGGCTCACCATCTTCCAGGAGGGCGCAGAGGGCGAGCACCAGCAGCGCGGTGCCGGCGGGGTGGCTGGGCATGGCCGCGGGTCTCGCAGGCGTGGGGCTGGGATGGCCGGAGAGAGTTGGAGGCTCTGGGGGTTCTTTTTCTCGTGTTTTCCTCCTTTCACCCCCGGCTCTCCCGCTGCTTCTCCGTGCGGAGATCGAGCCGGAGCCGCCGCGATGCGTCTGGAGCCGGCGGGCGCCTGGCAGGTGCTTTATAGCCCCGCCGCCGCCGCGTCACGGCCCCGCTCCGCCCCGCCGCGTGGAACGGCCGAGGGGGAAACAAGCGGGGCGCGGGCACGCGTGGGGGAGGGCAGGGGGTGGCGCTGCGCGGGGCGGCCCCCCGCGGAAAAACCTCCTCGCAACCCAACCGCCCGCTCTCAGCCCCGCCGCTGC
>VXBL01007584.1:499936-539416 GCA_013400195.1 Aramus guarauna | reverse complement strand
AGGTGGGGGCGGTGCGGGGGAGGGGAAAGTTGCCGGGAGGTGGCGAAGAGTGGGTGCAGCGTGGGGTGGTCGTGCGGGGCGGGGGGCAGCGTGTGCGGGCTGCTCTGCAGCGCGGGGTTTGTACCCCGTGGAGGGTCACGAGTGGGAGGTGCTCCTGCCCCCGCGGCGTGGTCGGGGCTGTGGTTCGGAGCCTGCCGGCAGCAGGTGAGGGCAGGAGGTAGTTTGCAGCCGCCGCCGGCAGATGGAGCGGGAAGGGTGCAGGCAGCGCGTGCCGCCGTGGGAGCCCGCTGGCCGCCTGCCCCACGCGTGGGGGCTGATCTCGGCCCCGAGTGTTTCCCCGCAGAGGGTCCCGCAGGCTGCCGGTAGCCCCGCGCTGCTCCTGCGGGAATGGCAAAAAGAGGGCGAGCGAAACTGCACAGTTCAGCAGGCGAGCTTGGTCTGCACAGGAAAGGTAAACCTGGGTAAACGAGGTAGAATTCAAAACCGGTTAAATTTCAAGTACAGTTGTTACTCAGTTCAAGAAAATACGTGTTAGATGAAAGTCCCTGCTTTCCTCTCTCTCTCTTTTTCATGAAATCACTTTAAAGCCTTTTGCTGGGTTGAGCAATTAAAATTTCTTGCAGTAAAACCGTCCGACTGCTGTCTGATTTTGCTTCATCATTAATGATGGCATACTCAACGCTATCTGCACATTTTTTTAGGATACAAATAATGTAAAATATAGAAGTCATCTGGTGTGCACAAGGTTGCAGGCAAAGCACCTTCATCTTGCCCATGGTGTGTGTCGTGCAGAAGTAGGAAACCATTCTCCGGAGAAGCTTGGGTACTGACCACCACAGGGATGGGTAACAGCTTCCAGGCACCCTGTATCCCCTGGGGACACCACTCCAGCTCAGAGAGGCAGCTCCTGGCTTCACAAATCCTGGGTAAATCTTGGGATTGGAGTATGCCTAGGAGCACAAGCAGGTTAGAAGAGCCAACAAAGAACTACTGCATTTGCCTGTCTCAAGATGTTTTTAAAGGCTTCTTAGGAAAGGGAGTGTATTTTTATTTGTTTACAACAAACTGTTTAGGTTTTATTGAACTGTTGTCATGAACAAATGCAAGGTGGCTATTACAGTGAATCAGTTCGAGGTTTTATGCGAAGTGTAAGACATGCTGGAGGAATGGAAAGAGAAATAAGAAAAAGTGCGGTAAGCCAGAGTATAGAAAACTGCTTTCATCTGAGCAATAGCTTCTGCTCTGAGCATCTCATGGAAGTGAAACGGATTACGATTGCATTCCTGCAAGCAATGACAAGAGGCTTTAACATTCACTCTGACCAAGCAGCAGTGTGCAAAATGCATACAGAAAGATGTGTGCAGGAGAAAACCCATAGTGGGGTCAAAAAAATATACTCAGGGGAAATTATTGCTCTATTCACCGAACAACTCTGACTATGATGGCACATGAGAGCACAGAGGCTGCCGAGAGCTCCATTTGTTGAGTAGGGATGAAGTGAGGGGGCACAGGAGGCCAGAGCAGATGAAAAATGTGCATCTGGGAATGCAGCTAAAATAGTAGAGTAGAAGACATGCTAGGCAGAGAAAATCAGGAATAGTAAAATTTTATTTTAAAGTAGTAAGAAAACAAAGATATAGCTGATAAAATAAAGCATCAGTGTGACAGGCAAAGAAGCAGAGGGAAGTTTTTAACCTCTGTACCAATGCAACAATCATTCTAAAGAAAATAGGGAAATACAATAGCACCATTACCTGTTACAGCGCATGTTCCAGCTGTGCCAAGTTTCAGAGTTATGTCAGAGCTCGGATACTATGTGACATTCCAGATGCCAGTTCAATGATATAATAAATCTCCCTTGGCTCCAGTTTCTATGATCCCCATTCTGGCCACTGCGGAATGAAAGAAGATATCCTCGACGTGGGGAAGGCAACGCAGCAGTAGCTACCCACACAGAGGAAAGACTGAAGAATAAATTACATCATTTTACTTAAAGTAGGGGGGATTTCTTAGAAAAGGTGTTATCAGTTGTTTGCAGGAAGCATGAGGCAGAGCCACAGTAATATGGCTTTCCAGGATTCACTTACTGAAAGGAGCTGAGAACTTTGTCACACGAAGACCTCTCATGTCTCCAGGAAGGCAGAAGAGTCTCAAGTTAACCTGAGGTTTTGGAGATCTGGGTTCAAGCTATTTCCTGTACCAGGCTCCTTCTGTGGCCATTGGTTTGTCACTTAGCTTACATTTCCAAGAGACACCTGAAGCTACCTGTAAATGTCTAAAAATCTCTTACTGTGTTGCTAGAAGACAAGTGCCCAGATATCTGCTAGGTATCTGCCTTTAATGCCAGCTGCAAAACCATGTTTACAAATCAGACCTTCCACTCAAGATTTCTAACTTGTTTTCTTCGTTTCTCATAAATCCCAAAAGATTTACACTGCTGCAGAAAATGGAGCAAGCGTTACACCCTCTTGTTCATATATGCCAACTGAATGGAGTTTCAACTCTTTTTTTCTCCAGGAAATACCCTACTGCGTTGAGCAGGCAGTAACCTGACCAGCACACCTATGGATGTTTGGCACCAGTGTTTCAAAGATCTCAAAGGATGTGGGGCTATGGACAAAAGTCTCCATTTGTTGCAGGGATGTGGGAACCCTGCAGAGAAGAGGTGGGGCTGGGATTGCATTGACCAGGACTGCTCTGAACTGATCCTGCTCTGAGAGCTTTGTCCAGAGCTACAGAATTTCTAGGTGAAAAAAACAATGACTTTTTTAAAAAGGTAATTTGCCTTTAGGCTTGCAAAGAAGAACATCTGGACATAGGGTGAAACAGCTGTCTTGGCATCAACCATCCCCACAGAGTATTATTCTCGTATCTAACTATGGTGGTTTCAAGAGTAGCTACTCATTTTAGACCAAATATTCAATCCTCCTTCGTACTATGGGCTGGGGGGTTCAGCTCGGGCTGGGAGCAGGGGTTCTCCTCCTAGACACAAAGAATCTGCACTGCTCCTGCAACTGTCCCTGTTCCCCTGATAAAGAGCAGGGGCCGCTGCTTCCCAGGGCCAGCGCTGCTGGCATTATCACCACACTAAAATCACTAAGAAAAACAACAGGCTGGAGCAGAGGAACGGGTCCGTGCTACACAAACACGGTTTCCAAAGAAGGAACAAAGGCGTACACAGGGTCCTAAATGCCAAAGATGGGCTTTGCCTCCTGCAGTTATTTTTTCCCTTTTGTTTCTGACTGTAGGAATACATTGTTCACTTCATTGTGAAGAGTTCCAGGCAGACATGACGAAAGGGACAAAACAGCTCAAGAAAAGAGACGTCCCGTGCAGCATTCATGAAATGTGCTGTTTGGAAACAAGGAACGAGCAAACAGGAAAGCGCTTTAACCATTGAGAAGACGGGATCCCAGCATGTTCTTGGCACTGGTGGGAACAATGGGGTGATGTCACCAGCCAGAATTCCCCATGGTGGATGGAAGCCCAGCAAATAATCATAATTCTTGTCCTGGGACATTAGCAAAATTTTTCCACAGTTGCTCATCCCCTACTGAGTCCCTGTTAGGAAGTATAGGAAAGAGACATTGTCAAGTGAAGCTTCCTTTGGGACATTCGTCGTCCCCTCTCCCTACCCCCAAATCAATGCATCAGTTGTTACAAATCACTGCTTTCTGCTGACTACACGGAATTTCAGTAGTGGTGCCTGGAGGCTGAGCACAGGGCTGCCAGAAGAATATATTTCGCACGGTGAAGCAGGGTATACACAAGGGTCTGGACACTTGTAAGGGGAAAGGGGCAGAAGTCTCATTAGCTATCCAGTGCTTTGAATCTACACAGCATGGGTATGGAGCATTGTCCTTACCGTTTCAAAGGAGCTGAGAATAGCAAGGAGCTTAGGACACGCAGTCCCACTCAAATGGTGTTTGGAGAATTTCAACCAAGTTTAAGGCTACTAGATGACATGATCAATATGAGGGCATCCTCCAGATCCCTGGCTCTCTTTCTTATTTTGTCTTAAAGTCAGCTCCTTGGAGAGTGACCTGAACTTCACCTGCAGCATCCAGGGATTTTCTGAAGCAGTTCCTGAATTCTTCTTTGGCTCCCTTCTTCTGACAGGGACTGGTCCCATGGGAGGACGGGGATAGCTAGGCAATCCTCACAGGTTGTGATGGCTTTCAGTCGTTATTGGGCTATTACTGAAAATCCAGACAGCTCTCACTTCCCCAAGATTTGCTCTGCAAGACCCCAGTCAGCTTCTCTGCAGAGCACATTGACCCTGGGATGTCACTTTCCTTTTTTTGCATGAAAGTTGGTGTTAGTATGATGGAGAGGTGGGATTGCTTAGCTGAGCTGGGCATGGGATTACTCTTTCAACAGCAAAAAGGACTTCAGTGAATCCACGCCAGTCATGAAATGGCAGCCTTAAAGAAAAGCAGCATTAAGATCTGAGTGTTTGCATGGTTTACTGATAACAGATTTGTCCCAGTTCTATGTTTGTCTGTGGTTTGCATTATCAATGCCTGAATATACCATGAGGGGTTGTTTACTCTGCCCACAGTTTCCAGATCTTTGTGTGTTTTCTCCATCTCAGGAGTTTCCAGAGAAACCCTGTTTCCCTCACAGATATGGGGAGAGGTCACTTGGCCCCAGCATTGGAACTGCCACCAGAAACTGCTAGAGCTGCCCTCCTGCCCCCATTTCCCCATATCACAGACACAAAGCCTCTGTGTTGCGAAGGCAGAAATCCCACCAGGAAAGTGATGGGAGAAGACAGGGCCAGACAGGAAGGTGAAGACCATGCCCTGCAACCCCAGGGCTTGCTGTCTCCATCCTTTCTGGTGAGGTGGGAAGGGGGCAGGTGGCAGCAGCTGGACTGGCCTTTGCATGGACCACCTCTCACACCCAGGAGAGCCAGCCTGGTTGTAGCATCACCCAGAAAATGTCTGCCCCCATGGCAGTACTGACCCTTTGGCAGGATGCTGCCCTTTGCCTCCTTTGCACATGCCTTGAGCAGCCTGTTAAATAAGGCTGTTATTTGCCTGGCATCCTGGCCAGCGAACTGCAGGAATGAATTATCTCAGACCTATACTGCATGCAAAGGAGACAGAGCCATAAACTTTGCTCTGCAGGGCACAGTAGCACTCTCCTGCTTGAGAGTTTAAATTTACAGTGCCCATGAGTGGCTATGAGACAGCAAAGGAGGAGGGCAGGCATCGAATAAAATCATGTTCCCCTCTTTGCAGTGCTTCTTTGCTTTAACTAGAGGTCTCAAAAGTCATTTGAACAGGGCAAGTTTGATATCACTGGGGTTATAGCAATGATGGACTGTGTTGGGATGTCTCTCAGGCAGAAGGAGGCCTCTGTAACACTGCAATTCGGGAAGTTGCTAATGAAAACTTAAGGGCAGTGAAAGAGGTGCAATTCTCAAGTGATTTCGAAGGGAGAAAAATGAGTTAAATATCTCAGAGACCTTTGAAATGTACTGAGCTGTCTGTAGTCTAAGATGATTATCACTCTGTTACACAAGTGTAATTAATTTTATAGCAAAGTAACTACTCCTTTAGTCAAATAAAAGTGGAGAGGATGCAAGATTTGCCTCTAGGACATTAGTTTGAATTAAATCCAGAAGGGGACTAGTTAAACTGGGGATATTGTGAATATATGGATGTGTGATCAGCTTTGGAAGGAACATTCAGCTTGATCCATCAGGGTTCTCTTATATTAGACCTGGATGAGACCTACAGCAGGAGCAGACCATACCTGATCCCTTACAGCAAGAGTCATCCACCTTCCTCTTCAGCATCTTCTGCTGCTTACTGCCACAGACCTGATCTAGTCTGGCTTTACAGTTGTTATTCTAAAGTCATAATAAATGTGCTCCTGATGACACCCTTCCATACTGCTGTGGGAGCTGTTGCAGAGAGAGGCACCGGTAAAAACTTGCAACTCTCCCACACCAAGAAATTTGCTGATTTTTTTCAGCACAAACTATTCCTTCCTTCAAAAATGTAGGGACTCCAAAGGCTATGAACTCATCCTATCTCTTTCTCACTACTTGGGAAGCAAACCTTGTTCACCCTTTTTCTGTGGATGGAAAAGTTGCACCGAAGGGAAACATTTGCAGGTAAGAAAGTTCTTTTATAGAGTTAAACTGAATGGCAATTACAAATCTGTCCTGTGTGCCTGTCTGATTACATACCTTCTGTGCCCAAAGGGCAAGAAAAGCAGAGCGCAGTGTGTGTTTGGACAGCCCCATGGAGACATTCCTTGTACGTTGAGTGTTCATTGGAACACTTCAATATGGATGTCTGCGTTTACTCCACCCTGATGGTTGAACTCCTTCAGATTTCCAGAATGATGAGTGACCTGGAATTTATAATTACAATAGGTGTAATGCAATTAATCACCACCTCGGAGCTGTCTTCTATTGCTAACTTCTTTATGATACTAATCCTTTGCAGCAAGTGCATGAGAACAGCCTGTGTAACGTAACTATTTCCAGCTGAGACAAGTACAGTGGGGTTCCTACCACCCGGACAGGCGCGAATCCCCCTTTCTGCATCAGCCGCTTTCTGCAAATGCTGAGGTGCTGCAGGTTGCGGACACAGCAATATTCGGTATCCAGTTCAGATACCAGCAGTTGACACATATGTTGAAGTCTCCTTTAAGCAACCAGCTTTTATTTGGCCAGTAGCGTATATCCATTCCAGATGTCTCTTTCTAGGGCATTCTTTTGTGGGAGATATGGTAAGTGTTGGGGTAAATAAGCTGCAAAGGTCAGTCAGAGACAGAAATTCATACAGAAAATAAGGCAGAAGTTAAATATAGTTTGAAGAAAACCAAAGAAAACCAAAGAAAACAAAGAAAATGCAAGTGTATGCCCTTTAAACCTCAGCACTTGTACACGTGGTTAATTATTAATTATTGATATGGTTTATTGATGTATTGATATATTGATTTGTGCCACCTAGAGGACAGATCCCATTGTTCTGAACAATGTACAAATCCATGACGGTACCTGACGAGTTTACAAAGGTTTCCCAATGAGAAATGCTGATGCGGCACCACTGAGGAATTTGAACACTGAGAATATCTCATTTTTCCCCAAAAATTATGGGTAGAGTAAGAAGTGAAGTCTAGAGCTTTTAAATCAGGCAGTTTGTTACATTCAGTGAAATTATTTCAGGTCTCGGTCTTGCAGTTTGTTGCAAAATAATTGAATTAATTTCATTTTCTTTACTCAGGGGCGCAAAATTGTAATGGAAAAAATCTCCTGTGAAAATGCAATGTTTTAATCAGACTTGCAACTTTTAAAAACATCTTGTTTTTAAAATAAATCAGAAATACTTGATTTGGGGAAAAAAAAATTTAAAACCAACCCAAAACCCAAACATTTTCAGCAAACTAAGAAGTTCATAATTTCCATCCAGCTGTATTTGCAATTTTGGTAGGAGATGAGAGACTCCAGTCTGCAGAAGCAGATCATTTAGGGAAGGAAACAACGAAAGTTTTACAAGAAAGTTTAATTAAAGTAGGAGTAATTAGGTGCTGAGGAATCACAACACAAACTTGGCAAGCGATCAGTCTCGCAGTGTCTTTTTGCTGTATGTCTCTGCCCTTGGACAGATGTAACCATAATTTCAGTTACTGGTTAACCAGCTCGCCATTAAACTTCATTCTTACAGACTGGTTTATGCTGTAACTATGGGTATCTGACTGCAAGTCCAGAGGGATCAGAGCTGAGGGTACCAGCCAGATTTTCTGCTTCACTAGAAGTTCTGCAATTTTACATTCCAACATAAAATGACATAAAGCTATTAGGAATTTCACATTTAAAAAAAAATAATCCCATAAGCACTATTATCTCAGGTTGCAGAAAACTATTATTCTGAGCAAACATTTGCAATTGTTTGGTCTCTTAAAAAAGAATTTTAGTATATTAAAGCAAAGGTTTCACTTTGAAAAGTAAATTTAAACAGAATAGCAAAATAATCCATTCCAATAGTGTAGACATAAGATACTGCAAATTCATAAAAATGCTTAATTTTGTTAGCTTTGCTGTTAATTTGTTGGTTTCAGTACAATCACTGTATTTGTAAAGGATGTTTAACAATACTAGCTGTATTTATAATTCACTACACATATTAGCTACATTCCTAATACTCACTTTGTCTCAATTTCCCAATATAAAAATGGTGGAGAAGAGAAGAAAGGAGGAAATCTTGTCCTTTTTCTCACCACTGGTTGTTTTGTCTATTTATTCTACAAACTCCTTGGCTGTCTGTGATGGGTATGAGCTCTCTGACCCCAGCTTAGAGACCAGGTCTCCAACGTGAGCTGCTGAGCAGGGAGCACAGTGTTGCCATTGAGTGGGTTTGCTCTGAAGGCCACGCATTAGTTATGTCTGACATCTCCTGGATGCCACAAACCATCTCCTTTGTTACTGGAGATAATAGAAGGTCTAGGAGAAAACAAGGCGGATGAGTAGCAGGGGAGGTGAGAGGACTCAGCTCCCCCGGAGCTGTTACTATTTATACCTCAGGGATTCCTCAAAATAACCTCTGCTGTGTTTATGGGGTGGTTTTCTCTGGCATGAATCATGTGGAGATGCGCATTCCTCCTGCTCAGCATTGCCTGCAGATCATGGGGTCTCACCAGGTGATGGAGGAGCTCAGCCCTGGGAGAAGGCTAGAGAAGAGAGGATTTCATGGTGCCATGAGGAAGGACACACAAAAACTTCCTTAGCCACTTGCAGGCAAAATCCTCTCTTCAATCACTGAGGCTACATCATGCTGTCACCTTGATTTAGCCATTGTCCACTTATGGCCCAGCTGGTACCATGTGCTGAAGCTCCTCTGATAGGGAAAGCTCAGCCCCAAACATAGACACCAGTTCTCATCAGTGTGGTCTGCAGTGATAAACAAGAGGTGGCCAAGCGGGCTAGTCAAGATGGCCCAAGAGTGCTTTTTTGCATCTGATCAGGTTGGACACTTTGAACCCAAATGCAGCTTATAGTCCTGGATGCTGGGAACAGCCTGCTTAAATCCCATCTTCACCTCCAAGTAGGGATATAGCCTGAGGGGGTGTCAGGGAAGTCGGTGGTCCTTGGGGTGGTCACTGCGTCATTTTTTTGGGCTCTTACTCAGGAGAGGTCTGGATACTTTCACTGGAAACCAAATAACAAGACAGCAAACTGACCTGAGCCATATCTCCACCCAGACCTTCCATAACCCCCAGTAACCTCTGTTGAGCTCTTCTCTACTTGGCCATGGCTACACTCCTCCATGCTCCCTCTGCAGCTGCCCACCACACCAGGGACTCAGCAAGCCCCGTCCTCCCACCATTGCTTTCCCTTCCCATCTCAGAGAAGCATCTCTGCCTCCTGCATGGCCCCAAGTCAATGACTCTCACCATTTTCTCCAGTAGGCTCAGATTTAGCCTGGCTTAGCCAAAAGTCAGATGTGCTTCTCACTGCCCTCTCACAGACCTAAATTTCCATGTCCCTTCATTTCCCTCTCTGCAATAGTCCTCATCTGCCTGACACAGAAGTTGTTAAGCTTGCCAAATTGATGAATACAAAGTGCTGCAAATCCACCACACTGGAAAACTGAGTCCAGTCCCATCTTTCTGCTACAAGCTTCCTCCAGGGCACTGGGAAATGCCAAAATTTTAGGCATTCTCCTGCCAGCATGGCAAGATGAAGATGCTTTAGAAACATGAATTTTCAGAGGTGCTTTTGTCTCAGATGGTAAATCCACAAAGTGCTGCTATGTGTAATGGGAGTCAGGACTCAGAGAAGACACAGTTTGAGGAGACAGCTGCCCAAATTAGTGAGAAATTCAAAGGAGGGAGTTAGGCAGCCAGGAGGAGTATTGACTGTGACCATTTCCCAGAAGTTCAATACAAGACTGGTCAGGTGTTTCCCATGATAAATGAGGTCCTGGAAGAAAAAGGTCTCTCCCTCCCTTCTCACTCTATCCAGTAGCCCACTTAGTTCCAGATTTCTGCTTTAGTCAGTATTTAGTTGTACAAAATATAAGGAAAGATATGAAAATCCCATCCCAGATAGCATCACTGTCTCCTACCAAGAGGGCTCTGAGTTTAATAGCCACAGCATAAAGCAGGTAAAGTTATTCACACTTGGCCTCTCCCACAGCCCAGGAAAGTGCTGTAACCACTGGGCTTTGAGTCTACTAGTACACACACATGTCTGAGGGCTCGTCTCTGCTGTCTTTTGTGTGGGTTTGGCAAGCCCAGCACATGCCTAATAGATCAGGTCTTGCCAAAAAAACAGAAAGTGGGGAACGCCTAGTTTAAGAGTCTCTCCAGGGCTTGTGCACAAGCAGCTCACCATGTCCAAAGAGCTAAATCCAGAGGGGATTAAGTGCTCAAGCCTAGCATGTAGGCATCCTTGAGAAACCTAAAACCTGAGCTGCCACCTAACACTGTAGGTGCTTTAGGTTCCTAGGTGCTGACGTTCCTCCAAAGGAGTGCATACAAAACTGTCTACACCCCAGGCCTTTTGACACTCATATTTCTGCTGCTGCATGGCAGACATCCTACACGAGGTACGTGCACATCCCCATGGTGTAAACATTCTCCACCGCACTCAGACTGTTCTCTTCTTTCCTAAAACAACAGAGTTGTCCCTGTCGTTTTATGACATTTTGGAAAGGAATCCAGCAGTACATTGAAGGACACATAACAGAGCAGGGACAAACACTGATAACATTGGCAAAGTGGCAAACAGAGTGGGTGTTTGATAGCTCCCCAAATACAGACTTCCACCCTCTGCTTAATGATAGGAAAAGTGTAGACAGGATATCCCTGCAGGGTGTCTCTTCAGGAGAGTTGTTGGCAAAATGAGTATTTCTCTATACACGGTGAGCAAAGGTGCTTTGAGCCAGAAGGATTTTTTTATTGTGTAAGAGAACAAAACAAGAAAGAACAAAAGTAGTTTTCATGAGAGAAATGTGTGTGCGCGCGCGCGCGTGCTCCCTCTGTAACAATGTGCAATGAAGTGAACGTAAATTGGCTGCCTGTGTCTCTAAATTGAAATCTAACATCGCTGTAGATGTTAACAGTCATAACACATACAGAGCTCCGTAAGTGATAGCGCTCATTTGCTTCCAAATCCCTTAAGAAATTCTTTAGCTGAAAGAGTAGAAGGCTAGTGTTTATAGTGTAATGCAAGGTTGACTGGTTATGGGGACAAACTGGTCCCCACAGGGTCAGGGATGGTAAGGAGAAGTGGGGGAAGTATGAGGAAACACAGGCAGATGCGTAGGATGAAATTGGTGTTTGTAGAAGGCCATGCATGGTTGGACAGCAAATTGAAGGTAATTGGGTGTTACCACTCCTTAGAGTTGACTTCTGGAGGAAAGATGGGAACACCTTCCCCTTTTCTCACCAAAGAGTGAGATTGTTGCAATTAAAAGCCGAGGCCTTCCACTGGAATGGCATGTGCAGGACTCCTTGTTTCTCAGGTCAGCTAAAAAGCCTTACTGTCTGTAAGAAGAAGGGAAAAAATTGGGTACAGAGAAGAGTGATGTGTGTTATCACCCATTGCTCTTCGGAATTCAAGACTTTTTCAAGAGCCTAAGTCAAAGCGGGCCCAAAAGTCTGGACAAGATGACTCTATCCAAAGACTATCCGCAGTATCAAAATGACTGAAGAGTCTGGCTGACATTGGCTTGAGTGTCCAGAAGTGGGGAGCTGGAAGGAGTTGTCTTTAGGGGGGAGATCTGTCATTGCACTCCAAACCCACGTTTCTCTAAAGTACTGGACACCCAAGGATCAAAACAATTGAAGTTGTCTGTTGCCTTTGAAGGTTTGTCCATTGTCCAAAAGTTAGTTTCAGAAAAGTCTTTCCAAACTCAGCTTTGCTCTGACTTGGTATGAAGAACACAGGTCAACTTCTCCTTTCACTGATAGCAGTGCAACTTCCAGCACAGCTCTTTGTGCGCTCACCACATTCTCAGCAGCACCTAATGCTGTGGCTTGTGCACAGCAAGAGGGAAAGAACTCCATCAGGAACAACTTTTGGACCTGCTGTTAACCTTTGCCCTGATAAGTTATGAGCCAAGAGAGGGACTCTTTAGTGCTTTGGAGGCTCAGCTCTGGCTCAGTAGTCTTCTGCCCTGCTTTTGCAGTTGTTCAAATCACCATGGTTTTAGGCTCAAACCTTTGTAATTCAGTGCCAGCAAGACAGGCTGCTTTGCGCAGCTAATTGCATGCAGCAGCAGATGCCTTATTGTGCTATGGTTGTCTGGACATGATATAGCAGAGCCTTGGTCTAGCTATGTCAGAAGGATGAGCAGAAATACTAGGAGGATGATCTGCCCTAGGTTAATGGCATAATGAGAGGTGTGAAAATTATGAGTTGTGGCAGCCCTGGGAGGCATCTTATTTATCTACGTGGTGACAGATGCCACCTAAGGAATGGGTATATATGCTACAGACAGATGATGTAACACGAATCTCAGTTAACATTAGGCACTTTTAACAATAACTATTCAGATGACAGTTCATGGAGAGCACACATTCCTGCAGGCAGAGTAGCTGCAACCAGGAGCGTACCCCACCCAGCTCTGCAAAGCAACCCTAAGGCACAAACCTAGACAGGCACAAGGGCTTGCCTGAGAAGGGCATGTTGCACCCAGCCCTTTGTGGTTTCACAGCGCTTTGTGTCCTGGGCTGTTCCAAAGGTGATTGCAACCAAAAGCCGTGGGTGCGATGTCACTGTTGGAGGTACTTCCTCCATGGCCATGTCACAGCAAGATAAGACTACGTGGTGAAGAAGGCAAGATGTTCTAAGGGACCATAAAGGTGTGCCCCCACCAAACCAAGGGTTGAGAATGACTCTGTCCCTGAGATCATGGGTCAGGACTTCTGCAGTTCTTCTGTTATATCCTGTGTCACTATGGTTTAGACCACTCTCTTCTGGATCTAGTCACCAGCATCAGGTGTAACTGGGAGCACTTTAGCTTCTCTAACCTGCTACCCTGTGCAAGCAGAACAGGAGCTCAGTCTGAGATACAGCACTGTGTTGTGGGATACTGGCTTATCTCAGAAATGCATCACCATCAGCCATAAAAGTATGATTGCAAACCTTCCTTAAAAGCCCAGGCTCTGGATTCATGAGATGCTGTGAGAATCTCAGCTTACATGGTTTCAAAGGAGGTTTCTTCATCTGTGTAGCTATAAAGTAAAACTGGAACGTAAATCCTAACTCAGAAAAAAGCTAATTATGTGGAGGAGCTTTCTCCATGATTTTAGAGGACTGGCTAGGAATGCAGCATCAAGATGATGACCTGACTTTCTTCTGGAGGAACGACCTGTGGCTGCTGCAGTGATGCTACCTAGGAATCACCACTGCAGAAAGCTTGCTCCAGATATTATGAAGCAGGGGTGTTTCATGACCTGTTAGATGTGAATATCTTCCCAGCTTGCAGCCCCACTGCTGTGCTGCTTTAATACGTGCTGTCTGTCTAGAATTGGGCCGTCATGTAGCAGGTCTTGAGCATTCAGCTGCACAGTAGCACCATTGCAATATGATGCTCTGCAGCACATAGAGGTGAAAAGGGACGTGGGATGCTTTCACGACACCACGTTCCTCAACTGTCGAGAAGCAAATACTTCCATGTGGTCAATCAAAAAAAAATGGTTTTTAATCCACTGAGATGCCAGCTTATTTTGGCCTTGACATAAGTGCTGAGAGAGGATAAAAGCTTCTGGGAGGACAGGCCAGATGGGAGGATTATCTCCATTGTTTTGGGAAAGGCTCTGACTTTACAAACATTCTCTCACACAAATGAACAAAAACATCTTTTGCAGTAAGTGCTGCCTGCACTGAGCCTTCTCCCCAGCTCGCTGATATGCAAATCTCACCACACGCAGCTGGGCTGGAGCTTTGCGGTTGGCAACCTTTCTGTACCAATTTTGGTAATAACTTTCTACGTGACTTGGGTATGACTAAGCAGAAAGGAATTAGTGGGGACTCTTTGTTCTTGAAGCTCAGCCGAAATATGAACGTGCTGGCCTGACAAAAGCCGGCTCTTTGCATAAAGAAAATAAAGAGGTCTGGAAGGTTAATGAGTGACATAATCAGCTCTATGGGAAATGTGCATAGGCAAGGAATGAAAACAATGTGCAACTGAGATAACCGATTACTTGCAGAGTTGCACTCACCTGTGGCAGCATGGATTCCCCAGCATGCTGACTGAACACAGCTCATGGGGGGCCTGGAGATGAGGCAAAGCCTGCAAAGGGCTCAGATGGGATCCTCAGCACCTCTGTCGTATTCACAAGAGGAGGAAGGCTGGCTCTGAAGGTGGGCTTTTGCAAACAGGCTGTTGAGGTGCAAAGTCTGTAGGTAGACAAGGTGTGCAGGAGGAGCAAGGAATGCTGTACCCTTTTCCCACCCTAGTTTTAGCCCAGGTAGTAGTCTGCTGTTAGGGATGGAAGAGAGGTGAATTCCCATTCTGGTCACCAAGTGCTTAAGCGAGTCATTGAATTACTTCCTAATGCTGGAAAATAGCTCTTCACAAAGTCCTGTGCAAAAGCAGCCCTTGTTTTATATTTGAAATAAATGGTGTCTGCCTAATTTCAGGGCAGAGCTGTGCCTTTGGGGAAGAGGAATTTCCCCATAGCCTTCCCGCAGTCAGTGAGCAGCAAGAGTTGGGACAAGCTCTTCATTTCCCCAATGGTTGTCTCTAAGCAATCTTCAACCTCTCAGCTCCATGGCAGGAGCCAAGCACCTAAATGTTTGAGGTTAGAACATCCAGTGTTCACAGTGCCTGAATACCATCATTGACCTGCCTATGCCAGCACCTGGAATAGCCCTGTGGGGTGGCAAGGAGGTAGAAGGAAGATGACCTGGCACCACTGTGTGCTGTGGGATTTTGGGTTATAGCATGGAGCTGTCAATCAAGACACGAAAATGAACTGGCAGCTGACTTTGCTTCAACAAATTGTTGTCTATGTCATCTGTCTGATGTAATTCTGCTTTTGATGACTGCATGAATGACTGATACATGATCAAAGCTTCCAGCTACCTGCTGAGCGAGGATGTGAACTCCTGTGCATCACTCCTGAGAGGTCTACTGAGCATAGGAAAATACATGCTGGACTCTGACCTCCCTGGCCAGGTCCTTACGAAGATGGACGAAACCCTCTGCTTGCTTGTGTCAGGCAGCCACATTGCACATGGAGCCTCCCATCCCAGGCCGTGGACACTGTCAAAAATCAGGAGGTCTGTGGAAATTATTTTAGCCTAAATGCTTCAAACATAAAATAAATGCACGGTCAGGAACAATATCTGCTCAAAGGCCAGGACAATCTCATTGGATTGCAGAAGAGAAGGGCCTGTGACTGCATGAAGGACTTGCCTCTGCTGCCATGCAATGGGCATCACACAAGGACATGAAGAGTCATGTCCCTACGGCAATGAGTGCCCTGGAGGCGGGAAGGCAGGACACTATTGTTACCACCCTGATTTAAAGGTTTTGTTTGCTGTTCTCACAAAGAATGAGTAACAGATCAGGCTTGTTTCCTAAAAGCGTATTAATCACTGATGGCTGTTGCCCCACAGTCTGTTCTCTGCAGTCCCTGTAAAATGAGCTTCCAGGTCTGGGAATGTACATATCTGGGGTTTATTCACAGTTATCTCTACTGACATCAGTAAAGATTGTCCAGGAAATCAGAGCACTGAGTTTCACCTCTCTGGTTTGCCACAGCACCGCTCCCCAGCTTCAAAGAGGGGATCATAGCACTGCCCTTTCCCACAGGGTGCAAGGGAGAGTGGTGAGGATGTCAAATGGAAATATAACCAAACCAGGGATGTCCTTGTCAGGTTTGTATCTGTTGACTACACTGAGCTTTGATAATTAATTGGTACCAGTCTCAGTCTCAATAGGGATGTTAGGATGCTCACCTCTCAGCTCAAGCCCCTGGAAGCCATCTGTGAACCCACTTCCATTCCCACAGCCTGGAACAGCCAAAGCCACCATCCTCCCAGTGCATGCTCTCATACATGGGTGCCAATGAACATTTCTGCCTCTGGTAGTGGCTTCAGCTCCTTAGTAGATGGCTCCTTTATATGTAAATGTGTGCAAGAGTCTTACTTTGGGTCCTGGGAGGTGAAGTTCTGGACCACAAAATCAATACAACCACCAATAAACTTTCCATGATCATTCACAGCAAAAGTTTAGTGGAGGGGGGAAAGGACCAGTGATCTCCATTCCTGTTTACTGATGTCAGAGGGGACCATTTTAATCATCACTCCCCAACTTTAGCCTCACACAGAGTGGCAAATCTCAACCTGATTCTTATTCTCACTCAGCACCTTTTCCCTATTTTGAATGTGGATAATGCCACGTGCAGACAACGCCTTTGCTGTTTGCTTTTTCTGTGCCTGTTCTACCTTTTCCAGGCCTGGAAATCCTGTGCCCTCCTGAGCTCTCAGTCCTGCAGTGGTCACCATTATTAATGCATCAAACTGTGAAGGTAAGTTAGGTTGGGCATTATCTCCATTAGCATGAGATCAGACCACTACATCTGCTGACTCCCAATGTAGGACTCTATGTGCCTCTGAAAGGCTTTCCTCTGACCTGCCTCCACCCTCTGAAGATATCTCCTGCACACCACTGAAGCAAAGGCTGACTAGCTTGGACATGGACATCTGATTTTCAAAAATACACACTCAGGCAGACTACTTCCATACCTGATAACTCTCCAGCCTGGGGAGGAGAGCATTTCTGGCCTTGTGCCCCTGCCATGGCACAAGCAGGGTCTCTGGACATGTCAGATTTCCTCCTTCCAAAAATCACCCCAAGATGGAAGCCATTTTCCTGCATGTCTCACAGGCACCATGTGGGCACTTCCCTGGCCACTGGAATGCAAACTGTGGGGTATGCGTCAAGCCATAATGTCTTGAGATACCACTTCTCTTCAGCTCATTGAATTAGAGTAGGGGGGAATTCTCTGGAGGGTGATAAATGGGACCCACTTGAGTCCAAGCTTCATTAATGCCTGGATTCATGAGAAGCTCAGAACAGCAGCAATAGCTGAAGGAATCTCAGGAAGATAAATATCAGTCCCCAGGGGTATCCAAAAGAGGCAGAAGCCCACTGAGAGTCTCATAAATGCATGTCCAATGTTTTCTTTGCTCCTGTTTGCAGTCTGCTGTTGGGACAGTCGTTGTGCCCTGGAATGTGGTCACACTTTGTTCCTCAAGCGAGCCGCCTTGCCAAGATACTGATCAGCACACTGCTCTCCTCAATCTGGTCAGTCAGGTGTGGAAGTGTGAGGGACCAGGCAGGAGGGAAAAAGTGCATGCTGCAACTAAAAACCCAAATCATCTGTCACGATCTGGGAAATGTATTGGCAAAGGGTCAGAGAAAACAACATTCAACCCAGTGGCCTCTCCCATGGCTCCTTGGAGTGGCTCCAGCCTCACACCTTTGTTAGGCTCTGGACAGATTTCAGTTTTGTCTCTGTCAACACTTCCTTCTCTCCAGCATTGCCCTCATCGCATCAATCGATCACCGTCAGCGTCTCCTCTCACCTGTACATGGGCTGGCACCATAACCATTCCCTAAATCAGCACCTCGGAGAAGTTATGGCCATGTCTGTAAACAAGGTACAGGGCTTTTAGAGGGAGCACAGTTTATCCCTGGAACAGTGTTGCAGGGAAGGGTTGATTTGCCAGCACTTGGCATCCATAAATGAAGCCAGCGTGGCTCTTTTGGGGTGATATGGAGCCATGGACCATTGGGGAGAACAGTAGGGCAGAAGAGTCTTCAACCTCCCACACACACAACACACTGCACCCACATCCTCAACTCCAGCTAGCCTGTGCAGCTGCCTTTCAGGAGGTTAAATCATGACTTGTCTCACTGTTGGACTGCATCGTCCTTGTCTTTCCATGCAGAAGCTGGAAAACAAGCTCTGCCTGGAGTAGATTAACCATCACAGACTCAAGGAGATCTTTATGGCATCTGCCATATGCCCTGCCTAGCAAGCACAGCTCTCCCTCACACATGGAATTGATGCACAAAATGAAAGCCACACCACAGATGCTAACAAGATTTAACAGAGTGGGAGATCATAGCTGACCTGTCTAGAGTATTTCTGCAAAGTTTCTGCAGTGTCTGTGTGTCTGAGGGGCAGTGGTGGATCTATCTTCACATATCTATGAAGGACGGCAGGCCCAACACCTTCATTTCATAGTTGAGGAGCAAAGGCATGACAAGTAATGGTCCAGATCCACACAAATAGGCACCAAACTCCTACTGGGACACCTACTTCTGCACTGAAACCAACAGGCAGTTCAGGATAGAAGCCAGGGCACCTCATGTCCTGCCGCTTCCCTGCATCCAAGTAGTGATGTGTTCCTTACAGGAGATGTCTGCCTTTCTGCTGACAATCTAGTGGGGAAAGCTGAGTGCCTTCTTCCTCTGAGGATCCAGTCAGAGAGTGTTTGGGGTAACAGCCATGTATCAAGGGCACTTCCCCGGGAAGGTGTCTTCTCTTCCTCAGCAGGCCATGCTTTCCCAGCGGAGGGACCTTTCCCCATTTGCACTCACCCTGGTGTTGCTGAGCTGCTGGCAACTCAATGGACAGTGTTGGGGCAGGAGGAGAGGGCTCTGACTGCCCTGTGCATACAGCACTCCTCTGCATGAGGTCAGAGCTGGATCCAATCCCACCTCCAGCGAATGTATTTATTTTGTTTATTTTTATTTCATGAAAATGGGGAAGAAAAAAAAAAAGCAGGCAGAAGACCTGCAACAGCATGCCTGTTCCCCCCAGGTGTGTGACTGGAGAGATGATGACATACAAAGTGGCCAGCACCCACACTGCTGCCCAACATCTTCAAACAGGAGCAAGGCTGGCTCCCAGATGATGAAGATAACTGTCATTTCCAGCAGCATCCTTATATTCTCAGTGGGGAGGTAGACACTTCTGGAATCACTTAGGCAATATGCTGTTCACAGAGAGGGGAATACCAAAATTAGGGTGCTTGGCTCATTTTCTGCAGATTCTCCAAGACAATGGTCTCTGTTCTGACTGACACAGTTACTCTAGGCCATCTGTCTCTCCTGACCATCCCTGAGGCAAAGCATGCAAAGTTTCCAGAGGGTGGCACTTGAATTAGACACCTAAATTAGGCAAACTGTAATCAGCCCAAAGTAGCTTTGCAGTTGAGGTCCTGTGTGACCTGGCCAAAATCACCAGGACATGTGTGGCCAGCACTGATCACAGCTCCAATATTAATTGCCTTCCTATTAGGCATGAGACCAGGAGATATCTCACATTTGTCTCCTTCTTGCCTTGCAAGGCAGTGGCTGCAGCCGTGTTATCAGGATAGAGCCGTCGGTTTTATGTCACCAGGTTTAATCCCAGCCTTGTTCTTAAGGATCAAAAATTATTCACATCTGACTGCTGATCTGTAATGAAGGCATCCCAGCTTGGTTTGCCTATCGCCATTGCAGTGCACATTGTGACTGTCACAGGCTGGCTGTACATCTTCAGCTGAGCTCTCCTGCCCCAGTCAAAGCCATGAGAAAGAGCCTGGAAAAACACCATGGCAGAAAGATGCCAAATCTTTGTCATACCTGACATAATACCCAGCCTGACCCTTGCACTGACACTTCCAGAGGTCTCATGGAAGACAGTAAACTCAGATGGGGCTATTTATTCTTAAATCGTTCTGCCTCAAACATTCATTTACTACCAATCAACTGCAGAAAGCTATTATAACATACATTTATTATTTATGCAGCAATTAAAATACTGCCATGCAGAAAATGTCCATATGCTGAAAACATGTCCCCTTTTTTCACGTCAGCAAAACTTTTCAGCATTATGCACCTTGTTGCTGGGGTAATCTCACTGCTGCTCACCTTTACCAAGAAGCCTGTGAAGTCTGACCAGCAAAGGGAGCTCCAAAATCAAAGGTAAAGCCCGCCTGGATGAGCCAGAGGATCTGGGGCTCTTGACAACAGGTTGGAGGGACAGAGAGGCCAGATGCTGATTTTAGCAACACTAGCATGACCTTGGTCCAGCAGTTCACCTGGAGGTAGCCGAGCTGTGAATCCGGCCCTCGACGTGCATGACATCGGGTAGTGGAGGCTGCACCAGAGGCTGTGGCTGAGAGTGACTGACTCAGATGGCAACAGGCTGGCAGTCCTTCAAAGAGGCTTTCTTTGTCTTCTTTGTGGGAGGTGTAAATGAATTGAATGGAGACGCTGAAGGCTTTCCCGTGCCAGTTATTAGCAATCTCACTTCTATATATAGCTTCTGCCTAACTTACTCTGGGTGAGCAAGCAGAGTGGCATGTGAGTTATCACTCTTGTCACGTTCGCCTCCCTTGATTACATGCATTTTGTTTGCTTGCTCTATCATGGTGATGTAAGGCAGGCTAAGAGAGGCTGTAATACCGCACGGCTGCAACGTGCCAGAGCCACAGGCTACAGTCAGGAGCTACCTGAAGTGTTGGCACCCTGGGGTATCACAGCCTCAGGACAGGGAGCAGACCTCCAGGCAATCCTCCATGGAAAGTTGGGCAGTTTCCAAGCTATTTCCCCATCTGTCTGGCCCAGCAGTGGTTCATGTGCAAGAAGAGAAGCAGTGGGAGACTGGCAAAATTGCACTGGAGGAATGCAGTGAAACTTCTTCCTGAGCCCCCCACCAAGCAAAAGCCTATCAATCTGAAGTTTTTCAGAAGTTTGGTTAATTTTCCTGTTCATTTCCATTTCTCTGCATTTTGGACTGGCACCAGAATCAACATGACAAAGTTCAAATAGCACTCTCCAGCTCACCAGATCCCAGCTCGCTCAGGTGAGATTGTAGAAAAATATCCTCTGCAGAGACCCTGCTTATACTAACCCAGTGTAAACATGCCCGCTTCATATAGATTAGCATTATCTATTTTCCCTCTTAGATGCTTCATTCCCTCAATCAAGCACATCACGGATGAAGGTGCTTTCTTCCTGCGCTTTTTGAGGGGCAGCAAGTGCAGCAGCAGCTGGAGCTTCACACCAGCAAGCGAGGATGAGTCAAGGAAGTTAATTAGAGATAGCAAATCTGGGCCCAGTGCCCCATTCTCTCATCCCCGCTTCAATTAGCAGAGACTACCAGGCAGCCGGTGGGCTGATTCTTCTCTGTGCCTATGCAAAATGGCTGCAAAGCATTCCTGTGATGAGTTTGGAGTACCAGGTCCCTGTTGCACACACCATTTGCAATACTCGTTTGCACTCAGAAGGTCCTGAGGATGCTGGTGTAAAAGGGACATGGATGTTAATTAGCCACCTCTGGTGATCTCATTCTCTGTAGATCCGGGAACAGCTTTCCCCAACCTGTTGTCCCATGGGTGAGCGAATGCTGTATGCCACCACTCGCACAGAGGCAAAGCCACAGTGTCCCTGCTGTGATCATTCTCTGCAGATCCTGTCCGGATGCTCTGCTGTTTAGACGGTCTCCCCACAGCAGCAGTTGTTGGCAGCTGGTGCCAAGCAGGGCCCCTCACCATGGTCCCCTCTCAGACCCGGTGCTGAGTGCTGAGCATGCCAACAGTTCACAGCATTAGCAGGCCCCTGGGCCAAGATTTTGTGCATGCGAGCCAACACCGAGCCCCTTCGAGTGCGGAGGGTGTGTGTGTGTTGGCAGAATCAATTAAAATTCTTGGATCACCGCCAACAGCTTTGACTCTGTTTGGGCCAAATTCCCAAAGGGGCCCCTTTGCTGCTTCCATGTTGGCTGTGGCCAAGGTCTCTTGAGAACAGACCGGTCCAAGTTGGAATATGTTTTAGATAAACAGTGTGTCAGGTTATGGCATGTGCCCAACAGCCTGAGCCAGCCTCAAATACAAACCCCACCCACGAGCCCAGCTCTCCTGGAGAGATGACCGTGGACCATGAAGATGGCTGTGGGCCCACCATGGATGGAGTACATCATGACATCCTTAATCCCAAAACAAGCCTCAGCAGCCAGGATATTTTCCCTTTGATTGTGGCATCCCACTGACCAGTTACTCCTGGGTGTAATTTTAAGAACAGGCAGAATCATTTCAAGTAAAGACCCTTTAAGACACTGCTGGCATGTCCCAAAGCAGTGGCAGCGATAGGTTGGTGGTGACTCACACCTGCAGCACATGGCTGGGCTCCCCTATCTGCACCAGTCCACGGTGTCGTTATCATCAGCCTCATTGAGAAGGAGAACTCACTTGAAATAAATTAAACAACTGCTCTTTTCTTCTCCTACAAGAAAAACATAAGCAGGAATTGCCTGAGTGGAGCAACAGGCTGATCCAATGAATAAACACGGAGCCTTTTCTTAGTGAAGCTCCTCCAGGCACCAGGACTATCCGAGGATGTATTACATACAGCGAGTAAGAGAGATCGCTAGCAGCCAGAAGTACAGAGACAAAAGCCAAAGCGAAGCTAAATGTTTCCAAGCCCAATGATCCCGCTTGGGAATCGAAACCCCCAACAGGGTTTGAGATTCAATGAAGCCTTTCTCTCTCTCTCCCTTGCATGGGACCATTCTGTGTTGGAGGCAGAACAGTGAAATGCCACAGAGGAGACAACACGTGTTGACCTGGATCGACCCTCCAAAGCATCACTACGCTACACCGTGGGCAACCCCTGCTGCCACACAGCCATACCTTGGGTCTGATGGTGCAGGAAGGCATTCCTGGGTGTAGCGATGATGTAGATGTAGTCTTTTTCAAATACCCTGCTGATGAGTGTGCAGATAAAGCTAGGGAGATAGCTAGGTATCTAACAGCTTACATTGTCAGCTTCTCAGGGCTTTACTCAGCTCTTTCTCAGACAAGTCATTTGTGGGTGGTGTTTTGAGTAAGGAATGAGTAAAATGTGATTAATGCAATCTAGAACTGGCACATTGACAGAAGGACTCACTGGACCCACAGAGGTAGCAGACAAAACCCCACTCTGATAGTCCCACTTTTATGCTTGTATTTGAAAAGAAAATGCAAATTTGGGGTCAAATTTGATAATAGATATTGATAGACTGATTCACTTTTTTCTGATTTTTAAGACTGCGGTCAACCAGACCATGACCACAAATAGGGGGTGGAAGGGGAAGCACCTTTTTTGCCAATTCTTACCTCCCTAGATGGCCAGAATATATCAGTCATCCACCACACTTCTAGAACAGGCAGAATAATTCAGTGTAGCAGTTATTCTGCTACATATTTTTAAAATATCAGAAACAATACTTTATATATGTGTGTGTGTCTGTGTGATATATATATATGTGTGGTATACATATATGAATATATACCATATATGTGTGTGTATACATATACTTAAAAATATGTACAAGCAGTGCTGAGACCACAATGCCCTACGTTCTATTTAATGCATAAGCATACTGTAGCTACAACAGCATCCCCTCCTTATTCTACCACAAAAAGAAATGCTTTGCAAACCCAGGGATTTTTCAGCAAACGAAGCCTCTCCCCACTGCTCTATGACATTTTGTTTCAAAAAAATACTGCATTTTGTTCCTAGCACAGGCAACCTGATGGGGTGGTCTCTCAGATGCAGAGAGCATCACTGATCACTGCTCTGGGGGCTGATCCCTGGAAGGTGCATCCCCAGCATCACTTCTCCAGCATCACTTCTCCAGCGTTTCCTTGCAGGAACATCTTCCAGCTCCTCTGTACCAGCCAGCAGAGAACAGCAGACTCCACAGCTGGCAGCCTCAGGCACTGGTGTCAGGCCCGCTGCTAGGTGAGGAGGACTGGAAGGATGCGTGTGTCAAAGGGAGAGACAGCAGTCCAGTGAAATCCTGATCACAGCTTGCGTGGCCTCCAAAGGGCTGAGTCTCCTGCAGCTTTAAATCTGTCCCTTAGCACAGCACTGGCCCTTTCTGACACCGCAACCTTTATTGTTGGTGTCCTCTTGTCTGTGTTGTTGGTCTCTATCGTTGGTCTCTCCTTTTCACACTTGTGATTTCTGAGCAGGTCCTCTCAATTCAGCCCAGCATCTCCCATGACTCATGGGGTCCTCAAAGGGAAAAATTAGGCTATAAAAGAACTTGAGAAGTTTTCACAGTGAACCCCCACTGACTCCAGGGTGGAATACCCACGAGCACAAGAATCAGGCTCACTCCGGTGCAAGGGTCTTGGGTTTTGAAGGCATAGCAGAGCATAGGTATGCTGCAAAGAGCCAAATTCTCCCCTGCATTTCATATGGAGTACCACCAGCATGGAGAAACACACATATCTCCCTTGGAGAAACACACATGGTGCCCACATGGACCTGTGCTTGCGGTGATACACTTTGTGTTTTCAAAGAAATGCAAATGTGCACTTAAACAAGTGCGTGCACACGCACACACACACACACACTCTTGGTCCCTCTCCCTGTGTCACATGTAGTCAGATACAGCCAGATAGACGTACGCACTAGTAGGTTTAGAGATGATGTAGTAATTTCTGTAGGGTCTTTGACAAGAAGATCTAGATCTTACAATACTTATCAACCCTGTAGTACCACTGACACAGAGGGCCCTTTAAATACAAGTGAAAACTTGCAATATTTTCCTTGTGGAGCTTCCACTATAAATCAAGATTGATAACATGCCAGAAAAATGCAGACATTATGCAAGGAAAGGAGATGCAAAAATACAGTTGGAAAGGAGCTGCGGGAAGAGTGCACGATAGGGAAAATTTGCATTAATTAATTTGTTTTCCCCTCACAGACTTGCATCAAACCTATGCACAATGCTGTATTTTGTAACGAAATACAGCTTTTTAAAGGAAATATGGAGGATAAAATAAAATCCCACTAGATGGCACTCCATGGACACGCATAATTCACTTCCCAAATCATGCAGAGCCAAACGTGAGCTGGCTGCAGGCTTGCTGCAGAGCTCGGCGGCCTGGCGCGGCTGATGCAATGCAAGGAGCTGGTGCACCGCATGCCCCACGAGCGTGGTCCTGAGCATCCATGCTCGGTGCCAAAGCCTTGTTTCTGCCTCCAACCTGACATCGTGGCACGTTTCTCTCTGTGTCAATCATTTGGGAGATCTGCTTCCCCTTCTGTAGGGGTGCTGGGAATTGTGTTTCCTGAGTGGGAAACTGAGCCTCGAGGCAAGGAAGTGATTGTCTGAAATGAAGAGGGGAAGCATGGCGGGGAGAAAATCCCTAAAACAAAGACTCCTGCCCCCCTGCTCTGGCCATGCGTCAGCCAGCCAGGAAGGCTGGCATCGCAGAGGTCTCCCCTGCAGCAGAACCAACATCAAACTGCCCGGTGTTACGGCAACAGAAAACTTGCTTTTACCCCTCAATCAATATCTCACACCAGGAAGCTGCCCTATAACGTGGATAGTGGAAAGGGAAATCTTCCTCCTCCTCTCCCCCTTGCCCATGGGTCACAGCCTGCCTCCCTAGCTGAGGTGACCCGCGTGGGGCACTCGGCCAGATGAAGACCAGGCGGGGCACAGCCTGGGGTTGCTGCTGGGCTAAAGGCAGCTGGACAGAGTCCTGTTTTGCTTGGGGGAATATAATTATCAATGATGAGAGGGTCTGGGGGCTTCCCAGCTCCATAGCACAGTGCCGGGGCTGTGAATGGGGCACAGAGGAGAATCAGACCCCACCAGGGAAACCTGCTGCATGCTGTGAAGATGTGGCTTGGGCTAGAATAAAATCTAGTGCAACCCAAGACCCAGTCCTTTCTTCCATCTGGCCTCAAACCCTTTATTTCTCGTGTGTGCCAGGCTCAGGGATGTCTGCAGGAGCAGCTGAGCCCAGGAGGGTCTTTTCTTCTCCAGGGTGATGGTCTTCATCATGGGCCCGGCTCCCAGCCCCACTGCTGAGGCACGGGGACACCTCCAGGCAGCTTGCACACCCATGCCACCCCCATGTTATCCCATGGGGGATAACAGCGATTCTGGCTCCTTCACAAGCATCATGAGCACAAAATGCTCATTTGACCGAATGGCTGCTTGGCAGCAGGACTGTAACTTGCATGGCTTGACTGACAGCTTCCCGAGGCAATTTAATTAGAGAGACGAGAGTGCTCGAGAAAAATCATTAATTTCTCTTAAAGAGAAATCTTTGCCGAACACACCTGCCCGATGCGGGGCTGCGAGGAGCGGGGCTGCGCTCCAGCAGTAATTGGCATGAGCACCCACACCCGTGCTAATCCAATCTTTTCATGTTTCATTCCTGCAAGCTCATTTTAATACCATCTGTCAGCAATCCGATCCCCTCTCATCGCCACTGTAAGACCATCCAGCCATTATACAGGCAGTGATGACGGGGCCGGAGGGCACACCAGCCACCTCCGCGCAGGCTGCAAACCCTGCCGAGCCATCGAGGAATTGTCATGCGTGGGACAGCGGCAACCGGCACCCCTTTGAGATGGCAACAGCTCCAGTGACATCACCAGTGCTCTGCAGAAACAAGGGAAAATATGTCCAGTAATGCAAGGGGTGGATGGGACACTGGTGGCACTGGGGTTGGCCATGACTGGTTTGATTTTAGCTGTTCTGCATGCAGGGCTGTGGGAAAAAGGAATTTATTGCTAAGGTGATGCTGCTCAAGGGTTGGCTGAAGGAGAGAGCAGGGGTCTGGTGGCCCAGATACCTCGCAGGGTTTGGGACTGAGGAGGGGCTAAGGGCCATAGAAGGTGATTGGGTTGGGCTGTGATTATCTTTAGTCAAGCAAGGAGAATGAAGAGAATGAAGGAAGACCGTGACAGGGACCCAGATCTGGGTGGGTCCCAACGTGAGAAACCCAAGTGGAAATTCCTTTTGCCTGAGTGCCACGGCAGACTGGGGACATGGCACATCATCCCGGGAAGCCACACACTGGGTCTAGAACAACTCAAATCTGGACAGCAAGGTCAGGGTGTCACTGGGTGGATGGTTTGTGGGGAACCAGCTGAGACATTCAGCCTGGCTTCTGTCAGTGGCCATGCCACTGGAACCACCACCACAGCTGCCATGGTCTGGCAGGCCTGAGGTGGGCGCAGCCAAGAGCCAAATGAAAGCAAAGGGGCTGGCTATGGGAGCAGAAACCCAAACTGCTAGGGTCCCAGGAGTGAGCCGTGGGGTGAGAGCAGGGGTCTGGTGGGTCCCCAGACAGACTCCCAAGCAGCACAGGTGATGTCCTCTAGAAAGGCTGTCCAGAGTTAGTTAAATAGCTACTAATACCTCAATTATCTGCAGTATTCTTGTTGCAATCAGCTTAAATGGTAGCCTCACTGCTTCTGTGGATTGATCCTCTTGCACTGCCCTGTCCTGTCATCGCAGAGCTGTGCATCCCACTGGCTGAACCTGCAGCCCCCTTTGCTCATCTCCCAGCCCATTGCTCTCAGAGATGGGATGTCTCCAGCGTGGACAGATGGTGACAACATCCATCATGGGCCAGGGGAGCTGGCAGGTGGTGCTGGTCCCTCGAGTGAGGCAGGGTGCTGGCACTCCAGGGTTTGCAGCGATGCAGCTGACAAACCTGTGTGCACCCTGACCCAGCGCTAAACCAGATGCATATTTATCAGATGCATATTTATCACACAGAGCTGTCACACGTAGCCCCTTGCAGCCATACATCATCCTAGGTCTCTGCAGTCAAGGGCAAATCCCAACAGCTCTGGCTGGGTGCACACCCCACCAGGGTTACCCTCTCAGGTACCCAACACTCCTCCAGACCCCCCTGCAAGGGTGGCAGAGGGTGGGGATCTGTGCCAGCAAGAAAAGGGAGTCCATCAGCCACTTCCCTTCCCCTTCAGCCCCAGCCTGTTCGCTGGTGTGTGCCTTTGCTGCCAGCCCTCCCAGGAGGCACGCACAGAGCTGAAGGTGTTCGGCTGTGGGATGTGACACTTTGCCCCACAGTTTTGCTGCCCGTGGGTGAAACGTCCACAGAATCATCTCTGTGCTCATTCCAGCTGCAGGTCAGGGGTTGGGGAGCTCTTTCTTTGGATGTCCTAGACTCACAAAGCACTGCTTATGACCCCTGATCTCATCGTGGTGCCTACAGAACCCAGTGGGGTGCACAGCCCCACACCATTGCAGTTCATCACCCTGCCACCATGCTCGGGACTTTCAGACCGCACGCCTTAGTTCCAGGTGTCTCTGGCTCAAGCACATCTCAAGGCTGGTGTGGCGAGACGGTAACCAGACCTGCAGCGTGTGCCACATGCCTGAGCACAGACTGAGCCTGATGCTCTCCAGACTGTGCTCCTTTTCCCCGTACAGACATAACGCCAGCAGCTCAGCCCTGCACATCCCTCATGCCGATGCAGAACATCAGTGCCGCTCTGTACAGAGGGGGCAGTGACTGAAGCTTCTGTTTGCTTCTGGAGCCTCAAGCGTGGATCCCCTTGATGCGCCCCAGGACCAGTGATGGCTTGCACTGCTACCTCGCTTAGCCCAGCCCTGTGGCCTGGAGCCCAGGCAGGTCCCTGCCTGCCCACCTCTAAAATCAAGGTCTGGCTGCAGATTTTTTGCTGGCTTCAATTATCATCAGCCCAAAATGGGAAACGCAGCCACTTTTCATTGTGCACTTCAGTCAGGAAAACCGAGCAGCGTTTTTGCCTTGGATGCTCTCAGAGCTGTCTTTTGGGAATAGCTCATGGGCCAGGAATGTGGCTCTTCAGAGCACAAGCTAGGATCACTGCTATTTTCCCACTTAAAAACAGAGGAATAGAGATCAAATGTTAATTAGCAGCAGGGGAACCTGCTGCAGGTTTATTAGGATTTTCCCCTTCTGCAGAACTACCTGATTAACGGACAGGCTACAAAACACCGTAATAGTTTCAACACTGCACATTCGCAAAGAGCACAGCCAGCGCCCGAAGGATGAATAAGTTGCGGGGCAGGGGGGGAGGGGGGAAGAATGGTGTAAGTGCAGGAAAGGAGGGTGCGAGTTTGCCTAAAGAGATGATGAATCCCAAGCAGCATCCCTTGTTCTGCCAGTGACTAACAGTAGGATCCTAGCACAGTCACATCTCTGGCTTGGTTCTTTATCTGTAAAATGACCTAACCTCTGAGCTAGTTTAGGCTGTCATAAAAAGGCTAGCGGCTGGTGTGAGCTCTCGCTGGTATCACAGCAACAGCGGGAACATTTCAGAGCAAGCTCGGTTTAGCCGCAGCCTCTGGGGTTCTGGGGAACAGCTCTTTAATGTCTGCAAAAGTGCTTTGAAACCCAGGGATGAGAAATGTGGAAGAGGAAGGAGGGCAGTTATTAAGAACATGGCAGATTGTGCTTCAAGCATATCTGAATGCAACAGCTCGGAGAAATCACGCCTGAAGAGTATCTCAGTGAGACAGCTCAGCTCAGATTTTTCCCGACTGATACAGCTGAGAAATATCCAAGGAGACCCAGTGAGCTGCATGACCTAAAGGATGCTTCAGGTGGGATGAAGCCAGCAAAAAAAGCAAACGGGCAATTCTTGATGATCCAGCAGCACAGAAGCTGTCAGCGCAATGCAAGGGCAGAAAGATCTCTTATTTTATCCTTCTTGTTGGGCAGATGGAGGTTAAGAACCATAATGTGCTTTGGGCTCCCTCCCTCACGCTCAGAGCTGTCTGCATGTCCCTGGAAGGATCCTGGAAACTTCTGTCGTTGACCATCCCCCAACAAAAAGTCCTCTAGACCTCTAAAAGCCCCACTTGGGGATTTCTGCCTCAGCCTTGCTGGAAGGCAGCGTGGTTTTTGTGGCCATAATTTTAATGCAAAGGAAGAAACTGAGCGAGGATAAGGTCATTGCTCCCTCGTGCACATCCCTGGAAGGGGAGGCAGAGAGAGAGGAGAGCCCAGAACTGAACCACGCTCCTGGAGGGGCGATCGGCCATCCTCAGGTGCCCTTTGGCTCGATCCAGGGGAGCAGCTCATCTCCACTGCGTGATCAGCCACACTTAGCACACTCCAGGCTGTGTGACACAAATCCACAGGAGAAGACCCAGCACCTCCATTCTGCTATTTCAGCAGCTGCTGGCACGTTTCGGAAATGAAGGCTGTCTGACGATGCACAGCACTCCAGAGCTCTTACTTGCCAATGGAATAAAGGGCTTAAAACGTTATAATGGGACCTCCAGCGTCCACCAAAGCAGTTCACAGGAGACACTGTAGGATTTCACAGTTTCTCCTCCTTCCTGACGCAGTACCCCTGGGTTATTGCACTTATTAAATTAGGAGTTGTAAAGCAACTGGGTAAATAATAAATTGCTAGAAGGAAATAAAAAAAATGCCACCCATTTCAGTTATTAGTCCAGATGAGTGAATTAGGTGTTGAAACAGCAGCTTTGAGGTTCGACTCATTAAATCACAACCAATTCAGTGCTTATTAGGTCTCCAGTCAGATATATAAAAGCACTGGGAAGATAGGTTTGCTGTTAGCAATACCCATTAGTTTTTCTGCTGTGAGCAGCCTGCAAGTCTCATGCTCTTTGTTGGGTTGTGAGAGAAAAATTTAAAGCACCAGCTCATGGTGCCACGTCAGAATTTGGGAATTGTGGTGTTTGTTTTTGAAGAAGGAGTTCAGCAAGTGGGTGATAACTACACAAACATTCAGAAAGAGTCAGGAAGGCGCAGAAAATTAGCTGGGAGGAGACACTCTGGTCTATCTGTCTGTCCCAGAGGATCAACCAGGATGCTCACGCGCCATCAGCCACCAGCTGGGCAATACATGCCCCAGACCAAAAGGCACTGGTACAAAGGTTGTCAAAAAATATGAAAAGACCTATCTTGAGCAAAATACTTACCTTAAAGCACTGCCTGATTTTTATCTGGCCTGACTCCTTTAATGAATTCGTATCCTGATGGGTTACAGAGATCTTAAAATTAGGGTTCTGCTCCACTGGAGCTTAGACTTCAGACACGGCACTGTTAACACCATGTATTGAGAAGTCCTAAGTGAAACCTTCAAAGGTATGAGGTTAAAAGAATAATACGTTTGGCATTCTTCATATTTACCTTATGTTAGGAAATACAGGGTCATGATTTTCAGTTTTTTTCACAGCCACAGTATTTAGAAATGTATTTTTAAAGTGAAAATTTGGATTCTCAGTTAATAAGCTGAGTCCAGTGTAAGTGAAATACATTGTAGGACTGAACAATCCAGAGCTAGAAATGGCACTGAAATTCCCAGTGCTCCAATTTTTAAAGGACCAAAGGTTTAACCAATTCTTTGGAACACAAACCCAACCTTGCTCTCTCTCTGGGAGTTCTGTATTTCTTCTCCTAACCCAAATATTTCAGCTAGAACATTGCATTTCTTTAGGATTCAAGCAACTGGGCATATCTGTGCCCTAAGCTGCCTTTCAACTTGCAGCTAAAATGGGGAAAGACCTACTGAGATAAATAATACATAGAATATGCTCTCACCTACAGCTGCCTCTTGCTGAAACCACGTCCTTTCTGTAGTTGACCTGTAATTCAAGGAAGAATAAAGCTGACTCATCTCCCAGGTTTTTTTTGTTTTTGTTTTGTTTTGTTTGTTGGGGTTTTTTTGAGGTTTAAAGTGCTTGCTGGTTACCTGGTTAAAGGTCTGACATAAGGGCAAGTTAGTTGTCTCCTTTCAACACTGCAGCTTGGAAAGAGCAGTGGCGGTAGGACGTGGTTGACTCACAGACCCCCAAGCTCCTGAGCACAAGGGTGCAGGATCAATGGCTGGCTGGTGTTGCCTTCACCCTAGCTTCTGAGGACCTTTAACAGTGTCACGAGTTTCGCATGGGTGTTAATACCTGTTGGCAAGCACACATGGACCACAGTTCCAAGTTTTCCTCCATAACCCAGAGGATACGGTTGTTTGCATCTTTCTAATGATGAAAGCCAAGGTTTTCACTTAATCATCTGGGTGCAGGAGCTGTGGTTTTACAAAGAAGTGCACGTTATGAGACACCTGATTAAAATGAAAAGCACAGGCTGACACTGTGGACTTACCCTGACAGCTTCCTGCATCTCTTGATTTTATGCCAATCCCCTTTTGGGCAGGAGAGGCTGTGAGGGGGCACTGGTGACTCCAGCAGGACACAAAGTTTGTTATTAGGTGATTTTTTTATTTGTCTTGCTAACTGTCCAAGAAATGTCTGTGAGAAGAATGAAGTCATGCTTCGCCTGCCAGTGCTCCCCACGAGTGTTCTGCTGCAATAATCAGCAGAGTCTATTACATGTGGCATTATTTTCCCAGTTCTTGCCCGCTACACAGGTCCCACCAGCCGCATGTGTGATGCTGGTGGGGTCTGGGCTGTTGGCATGCAGCACCGCAGGCATGCCCAGACCCTTCTTGTGCACAGTGGTGTCACGAGCCACGGGAGAAGGTGCAAAACCCAACCCCTCCTGATGCCCTGCATCCCTGGGGAGTCGTCCATTCCTGCACCGTGCATGCTAACGCCTTGCGTCTGCCTGACCCCTTGCTATCTGAGACCTTCTCCTTCCCTTTTCCTTCCCTTCCTCCCCTGTTTCGCTCTGCACACAGCAGCCTCCTCCTGTTGTCATAACAACAAGCATCAGCCCGTGGCGGCCATGCCAGCCTTTCTAGAAAAAAAACCTCCTCATGGGAGAAAGCATTGGCTCACGGCCCGAAACCATCTGGCTGCCAAGGGGAGGAGACCAAGATCCCCCTAAGCAGAGGGATGGGGTGCCACCTCCCCCCACCCACACATTTGGCCTTGGGTTGTGTTCCCCAGCACTCGGTGTTGGACACAACAGCACACGTAAGGAGGTGTACCCCGGCCGGTCTCTGCAGCACAACCTCACCTCATGCCTTGGCTTGCTGCCACTGCCTGCTCCCTCTGCACTTGCCCGTATCCTTCCCTCCATCGGTCCGAGCCATAGCAAAGGGATGTGGGGCAGACATGTCCTGCCCAGCACCCCATGGTGAGGCAGCATGTACATCTGCAGCGCACACCCGTGACCTGCCACAGCACTCCCTCCTCCACATCAGCTCGACGGAGTCCAGATGTCCCCGGGGCCGGGTTGCCTGACCCACTCAGCCTTCAGGTCTCCTCTCCTCCCTGTATGACACAGCCCCAATAGGCAGCACCCTGAGGCACGGGCAGGATTAAACAAGACCAGGTCAGTGCAGGTTATGGAGTCCTATAGGCTTCCTGTGGTTAGGACATGGCTCTCCAAGAGGGACCAGGACCACAGGCACAGCTGGAGCTGCTCCTGACGGCACCAGGGGCACTGGGTATCCACGCTGTGTTCTGGAAAATCCATCAAGTCCAAGGCCTCAAAGGCATTTCTCCTTCTGGAAGCCTGTGGCCAGCAATGGATTACAACCACTCAAGAACAGCCTGTTCAGAGCAACGGGATGCTGCTACACTCAGAGGTACGTAGGAAACAGCACCAACACAAAGCAACGAAGATCTGAGGTTTACCTACTCCTTATTCATTCCTGACAAGCTTTGAGTGAGCTCCATCCAACCCAGACCCTCAATGCCAGGACCAAAGACCAGCACCCTCCTCAGCAGCTCTCAGCCGCTCTTTCCGAGCTCTTTCCCAGAAAGCTCTGCCAGCTCCACCCCCCAGGGCAGAGCTCACGGCCCTTTGCACTGATGCTATTGTGGAAAAGCAAAACCAGAAACCAACCAAAAACTTGCTGGCAGGACTGGATCTTGGTGTGGACAGAGGCTCATGCCCACCTCCACCACGTCTCGGCTTCAGTCCTGCTGCATCTCCCTGGAGGCATTACTTCACCCCCATCACCGGTCCTTTCCCCTCCGTTATTCCTCCCACGCCAGCAGCGCCCTTTGGTGCAGGTCTGTGCAAGACTGTGGAGTGATTGAAAGCAGGTAAACTGATTTTTTTTTGTTAAAGCCATCCTGCTCAGTCTGTACATGAGCTCATCAGCTCTTCCCAGTAGTGATGCTGGGCCACATCTTCCGACACAGTGCAGCTGAAACCCACCCCTCGGCTGGGTAGTCTGGCTCCTTCAGACAAGAGCCCTGCGCGGGGTCAAGGAGTGAAGATTTCTGAAGGTGCTCTTACGCCTGTGATGCACATAAGGGCCTGGTTATAAGAGGAATTCATCTCTCCAGGTTCTCAAGTCAAGCTCCTGAGCTGCTGGGAGGCTGGGGCTGAACCTGGGGAGAAGGAAAGACCATTTTACCAGGGGACTCAGGTATTTCAAAAGAACAGCAGGAATTTCAGCCTCCCAAAGAGAGGCCATGGTTTGATCTTCCTACAGCATTGTCACAACCTTCCCCCCTTCCACGTGGTGATCGGTAACTGCCTTTCCCAGGGGGTAACCAGTCTGTAACATCAGCCAAAGGATTATTTTTATTTTGATACCACATTTGGCTTCCCAGGGAAGGAAATGTCTGGTGTCTGTGTCTAGAAAACAAAGGCTCTTTAGGGGGAAGGAATTTCTTGGGACACCTGATTAATTGGAGCCACTCTGGAGATTCGTGTAGGCCAAATTGGTTCCAGGTTTGGGAGATTAGCGGGGTTTAGCTGCAGCGTTCTCCAGACGGCTCTGGCTGCCTTTAAAGCATCTCTGTTTTTAAGCATTGGAGAAACCTTTTTTTTTTTTTTTAAAAGGAAAAATCATTCCTCCATTCAGTGGCTAAAGCACACACTGGAGGGGCTGGCAGCATATCTGGAACAAACGTCACCATCCCGCGGCCCCCAGCCAAGACTCGTTGCCTTCAACCACCATAAAGGAAAATACAAGGTGTTATGAGGGTCGTAAAGGACCCAACCCTCCCCAAGCCCTGCCTCTCACACATCTCCCTAGGCCCACAGAGGCTCTTTGGATGCACGGACTGAAATGCTGGATCCACTTCTACTGCACCTAGCAGGCTCTTGGAGCAGGGACAAGAGGAAAAGCAACAGCAAGCCCCTGGAGCAGAGGGATGCAGAGCGCAGCACCTAAGACCCGAAGCTGTCTGAGCCCTTACAACATGGGAGAACCCCTCGGGAGATGTCACCCCAGGCTGTGCATCTTTAGGCCTCCCTGTTGGATATGCTTTAACCACTGGAGTTTTCTCATAGCCTTACAAGGAGGTCACGATTGCTGTCTGTAGTTGGGGAAACTGAGGCACGGAGCAGAGACCTGCTCCCCGAGCTGAGTGCTGGGGACTGGTATACTCTTTCCTCCTGAGTAATGAATAAATGAAAGAACAGTGATTGCTGCAAAGCCGGCCAGTTCTGGGAGAGGAAGAAGGTAGAGGTTCTCGACTCCACCACCACCACCACCTCTCCCTCCTCTTCATGCAGAGATGTGGCTTTTGAGACACTAAATGGAGACCAGATGAGCTTCCCCATCCCTTCCCTCGTCTCTCATCCAGCACAGCCACCGTGCTCAGAAACCAGGGCCAGCGGTGCCAGCTATTCCGGCTGTGGGCTCAGGTGGGAGCACAGGGAGCAGCTGGTTCTGCTGGCTGATGCAGCCCCGGCTTCTTAGTCACGGAGAGAGAGCAGAAAGAGATTTCCTTCCTTGACCTATTTTGCAAAGCCTCCCTCCACCAGAGCCCCTGCTTTAGTCTCTGAACTTGTCTGCAAATGCCCACCAAAGGCTGGTCAGAGCGCCGCAGCAATGGGGTGAAGATGAGGAGGTGGGAAGTTGCCCAGGAGGGTTTACTGCGGCATAAAGGGAGCGAACGGGCTGGAGGCAGCCTGCTTCATTGTAAGGACAATTAGCAGAGGGAAATTACAGGCTTTCCTTTTTTTCCTTTTTTTTTTTTTCTTTTTTCTTTTCTAACGGCCGTGCTCATTTCAGGAGCAGCGCTGGCGGCGGAGCAGCCTCAGGCAGGCCGGGCTCCCGAGGTGCGATGCTTGCTGCGCTGAGGCTTGCGTCACCTGGGGAGCGCGATCAGAAGGTCGGTGTTTGCAGGGATGCTGGGGTGCAGCAAGCCCCCCGAGCTGCTCCCTGCAGGCAGGGTGAACAGGCAAAAGAAGGCACAGAGGGGAATAGATTCCTCCCCGCTCCAAAATACCCTCTTTTGGGTTGCTTTCCCTGACTAGCCCGGCAGCAGGAATGCCCCAGCAGCGGAGCGGAGCAGAGCAGAGGAGGGAGAGCGGCTGGGGCTTGCAAAGCTTCTCCTGATCGCCCTGGCTACAAGCTGGGGCTGGAGCGCAGCCTCGCTGGATCAGGCCCTCGGTGTGTTTCACTTGGCGAGGATGCAGTGGGGAGAAGTGCCCAGACGTGCCCTGGAGAGGGAAGGACGGTCTGGAGGGATGTGACAAGGAGGGAGTGAGGAAAGCAGCTCCCGGCTCGCTGGCAGGGCACGCTGCTGCACCCACAGCGGACAGCCCAGCAGGACCCCCGTAGCGTAGGCAGCATCCCAGGTTTGGGGGGATCCAGCAAGCAAGGACACCTCTTAAAAAAACCAAACCCAGTGATGCTTCCTGTAGATGGTCTCTGATCAGTGCACTGAATTCAGTCCGGCCTCTGCAGAGCCCCATGGGAGCATCCACCACGCTGCGTTGCTTCACTACCTTATGCACCGAAAGGGGGAAATACTGGAAAAAAAAAAAAAAAAAAAAAAATGTTCATGGCATTTCTGTTACGGCAGCACTTTACGTGCAACTGGGGTGTCTCAGCGGCGAATGCTTGGGAGGGGTGGCTGCAACGTAAGACTGGTTTATCTGAATTTGCCTCTTTTGTTTTACAAGCCAGGTCCCTGACTGAGCTAAATAAAATGAAAATTAAAGACTGCCAGTCATGCAAGTAGTAATATGTTGGGACTTTAAAATTTATTCCAACATGCTATTTTTTTAAAAATATGCTCAGACTGAGCAGACAATCTGAGCTGTAGTAAAGGCAATATTATACTTGTAAAAACTTCTCATTCACAGTACAGATGTCATTTACAATAAGGGTCACAAACATCAAATACTGAGTAAAAAATTCTTCTTTTTGTGTTTTTTTGTTTTGTTTTGTTTTGTTTTTTTGTGGTTTTGTTGTTTTTGTTTTTTTTTTTTTTTACATCAGACTGTGCTTTTACCTGCATTTTTTTGCACTGATATAACCATACAGACATTGCAAGATGCAAGTGTAGAAACTGGAGTTAAAATAAAATTACAGGCAAAACTACCAAATTACATTGTACGCTGTACATATTTACAGTACCTTTTTTGGAATGTATTGCCATTTTAAGAACATATAGAAACTTTCTACAGACTATTCCACTTACAGAATACATACACCTTTTAGAAAAAAAGGCAAATATTTATCTTACATGAGACCATGTATATTAAATTTGCGTACACATTATTATTATTATTATTTTTTACATTACATTTACTAAAGTGATCGTAAGTGCCATCATATCTCAGTAACGAAAACAGATTGGTTTTATGCCATCAGGACTGATTTTTTTATTTATTTTTTTTTTAAAATTTTTGGTAAATAATTTACAATATGGTTTTATTTGTAAATACTGTGCAATAGATGGAAATATTAAAAAAAAGAAAAAGAAAAAGAAAAGCACATGATGAAACCAAGTCAGCAAACGAAAAACAATTGCAAGAACAGCAGAAAAGGGCTAGATCAAATTGTCCTGGATTTTGCATGAAAATTCGAATAATTTTAATGACTTCTGCATGACCGAGTATATTGCTTGTTCAGGTGCTGTTTCTGCGGATTTAAACCAAAAACCAGGTTTAAGGGAAAACCAACTCTTATGCAGATTTTTTTTTTTTTTTTTGGTGGAAGTGTAAGAAAATCGATGGGGAGGTGGTTGTGCCTAACGTCGGTGGAGCTGGTGGTCAACGACTGGAAGGGTGGGCGGACGCTTCGCTCTGGCAGGCTGCGGGCATCACCCCGCTCTGCCTGCGGGCAGCTCCAGGGCTCGGCCAGCGAGCGGGCGGTGGGACCGACCGAGCGTTGCTGCAAACCCCGCTGGCTTTGTCGGGGCTCGAGCGAGCGCAGGGACTGGTGGGTGGCTTTTATCAGCCAGCCCAGCGCTGGCCGAGCAGCATAACGTTATAGACACCGGGGCTGAAAATGTCCCCCCTTAGGAGCAGGTGATGAAATACATTTCCCAGTCATAAGCTGTAAAGTCACAGCTACTTCATCATTACTTTTAAGAGTTTCCTGCTGCAGTTCCTGGGTATCCGGCCAACAACCTGTGAATAATTAGAGCTGACAGAGATCTGCTTCAAGGCACAGGGTTGTTTTGGGGAGCCAGCTGCCCCCCTCTCCTCCTCCCGTGGTCTGCTCAGTCCTGCAAGCTCTGTAACCTTGATAAAAGCAGCTAAATTCATACTTAAGCACAAAGAAGTTACTAAAACTCCAGAGATGCTTAAGCCAACGCACAAGTGCTTTATTAGTTCTGGATATAAGGCTTGGTACGTGACATGACAGCTTCAAGGAGTTATTTAAGAGCGTGGGCCAAGTCCTCCACGCAGAATGAGTTCTTGGATGCCAGAGCATCCATTTGCCGTTGAGTACCTGCATTCATGGGAGCTACACAAACAGCTTACCGGGGAAGGAGACATCGGGGTAAGGTTTTGCCTGATTAATCAGCTGCATAACAAAGAGGAGCAGCCAGTCTCTGGAGGCCCCGTGCCTTCATGGACTATAAATTTAAGAACCTCTGCCGTAAGAAAAGCAGGGGATTTTATTTCCACCTGCTGATGAGAAGGAACGACTGGGCTTTGGTTTTTAATTTGCCTATTTGCATTATTAATACATTCTCTTGCAAATAATACTGCTAACTGCTCTGCAAAGCATCGGTACAGACACAAACCTATCCACCCCTGCAGCCCTTGTGGAAGGTAAATCAGGATTTATCACCACTGTTTTGCAGACAGGACAGACACCCAGAGTGATACTAAAAGCTGTAACCTGCAAACAGCTTTCACCACGTGTGACACAGGGAAGCCATCGGAAGCCATCGGATGCTCCAGATAGGAAAGGCAGCAGCCAGTGATGGCTGGGTCTTCAGCCCCGCTGTAAATAATGAGCAACTCTATGAAACTCGGTGGAGCTGCGTCACTGTGCTCCTTGGCTGAGTATGAGGCAGGAGGGAGACACGACTTGCACAAGGTCACGCTACGGTTTCACAGCAGGGCTGGGGCAGCCCCTCGGGGACGCCTGCCCTGCCCACAGACGGAGATGCTGGTGCCGGCGCGGAGGAGGACACCCTTCCCCCGGAGCTCTGAGCTGTCAGTGTGATAATTAGCCCTTAAATATCAATTATTTTGTGTGTGTGTGATCCTTTTTGCCTATCCAACAGGCCATATTGCGCCCATTAGGTATAGCATGAAGCACCATTTCACCCCAGCCAGAGCCTCCTCTGCCGTGCCCGCAGCCGCTCCGCTGAGATGCCGAACCGGGTCGAGACTCGGCACAGCCTTGGTTGTTTTTATTTTTTTTTTTGCCCATCTCCTGAGTTTTCAGCGGTCCCTGCATGTGCCCGCTCCGTGACTGCCAGGTGGTGGGTATGGGATCCGAGCAGGGCATGACCCGGGGAGCACTGTGATGCTGCACGGCCCTTTCCCAAACTCCTCACCCCACTTTTTTTTTATTTTTTTTTTTTTTTTTTTTCTCT
>VXBL01007584.1:475386-499903 GCA_013400195.1 Aramus guarauna | reverse complement strand
TTTTTTTTTTTTTTTTTTTTTGGCCGCAGGCGAAGGCATCCGGATGGTTGCACACACCGCTGCCCCGCGCAGTGCCAGCTGCCAGCCCGGACGCTCTGCAGCTGAGATTCAGAAAGCTTCAACTCATCTTGAGCTGCTGGAAAAGCTTTAAAAAATAATAATAATAACAATAATAAAAAAATAAACCACAACAACAAAAGCAAGAAAACAATGTAATGACTTCTGGGTTTTGTTGGGCTTTTTTTTTCTTTTCCCACTGTCCAGAAATGACAGAGGGGGAGGAAAAAAAAAAACCAACCCCATGCAGAGTATCAACAGGTCAAGGATTAAAATACCGTTACAGGAAGAAGCCGAGCAAATTTGATCTAGCCCAAAGCTCATGTCAAATGCACCTAACAAAACCAGGACGCTGAGTGCACAACTGCTGCATTATTTTTCTTTATGTACAATGTCTATATATATAAATATATATATATATAAAAAAAATTAAATACAACAAGCTACCTTGGAATAATGTTAAGAGAGTGACAAGGGCAAGGGGGGAAAAAGTGGCAGAAGCAAGGAAAGCCAAAAATGTCGCTAGATTTGGTGGATGGTTCCCGGGGATGTTCACACCGGCCCTGGCTGAGCAATCGGCTCCGAGTCCTCTCGGTATTAAGCACACACTTAAAGCCTGAGTAGGGTCTAAGCTGGTGCTTAAGAGTTTCTCTGAACAGAGTTGCTACGCTCAAGTCCCAGCCCCCGCTCCTGCCATGGGATCTGGCCGGGTTTGAAAGCAGGACCAGGTTCCAGGCTTGGGGCCAAAGAGGGGGAGATGGGAAAAAGAGAAACTTGATAAAAGTGCTAATTAAGGTATAAATGGGTTCTGGATGTTGTTTTGGTCAGTGTCACAGCCTTAATGTTATTTCCATGATATCTTCTCTTGTACTTAATTCCCTTTACAAGAAAAGAAAAGAAAAGAAAAAAAAAAATCACAGAAGATCATTAAAAAAATTATATTATTTGCCCGTGAAACGGGAACAGTTCATAGCTCATCAAGTCTGGCAAGGAAATATGTTCTCATTCAGGGTTTGGGTTTTTTTTTTTATTTCTTTTAATTTTTATTTTTTTTTTAAAAAGTGTATTACGTACCCGATAAACTGGAACAGCTCTGAAAGAAGAATGAACTGGTCCACTGGTTAAATATTTTTTTTTTCTTTTTTGTTAAAATAAAAAAAAAAAATAAAAAAAAAAAAGAGGTTTGTACAGATTCCATAGACCAGAAAACCCTCTGAAGTAGTAAAGAGCCTGCTGTCTGCTAGGGCAAACATGTATCGAACATCTGTGTTTTAAAAAGTGTGTTAACGTGACAGAGAGGAATGGCTCCATCGGGTCTCTCTGTATTTGGTATCGTATCTATTGGCAGTAGAGGCCATTGCTCTGCTACGGATGGTCATAGTTAAAAATTTGCTCTGGAAAAAGTTACTGTGCATGCATAACAAGCTGATTGCAAACATTAACCACTCAGCATCATAACTTTTTTCTTCCAAAACACTAAACAAGGGCCCATCTGCACACTAAGGACTACGTTTGCGACGTTCCGCTTAAATAAATAAATAAAATAAGACACAGAGCCACTCGGGAGTTACAGAGCCGCAAGCGTGCAAATGAGCAGAGCACAAACTACTCCTGCATCCCTAGAGCTCCACGAAGCCAAACCAGCCAGGACCGAGCGGGAATGGGATGGAGGGAGCTCGTCAGCAACTAAAAAAATTACGGAGGAAAAATGGTTACAAGGCTGAGTTTACTTCCACTGTTAAACCAAGGGAAGGTGTTGACAGAGGGCTTCCAAACCCCAGAAAAGGGGCTCTCAGGCACAGGCATGACTTTGCCGGGGCGATGCGGGGGGCATCGCAGAGCGGCCCCGCGTGGGGGAGCGGGCGCGGGATGGAAGGATTAAAGCAAGCAGGAGGCCGGCTCGTCCAGCGAGAGACACCGTTCCTGGCGCTGGGTCTACATTCGATACATTCCTATGTTCTTGCAGTTAAGTCTTTGAAGAAGAACCTTTTTTTTTTTTTGTCCCTTTTTAGAAAAGTGCTTTGATGGGTTCTGCAGGAGGGAGGGATGCTCGAGATTCATTTTCTCTTTTGAGTGACAACTTCTCTCCCTGCGAACCAACCTCCCCCTACTCAAGGAAGTGCTAGTTTCATTTACAAGTTCAGGGTAAACATGTTTTTCAAATGTAAAGCAGTCTCAACTGTTTAAAGCACAACCATAGGCAATCAGAGGGATGCAAGAAAAAAAACAAAAACAAGCACTTTGCGAGAATTAAATAAAGCATGTAATAAATACTAATCATAAACTTCTGTACACAGGAGTAAGGGTTTGGTTTTTTTTTTTTTTAATCATTTAATCAATATAAAAAAAGTTTTTGTTTTGTTTTTGTTTTCAGTGCATCTTCTTCCTCTTAAAATGCTTAACCCTTTCCTTTCTGCATCTCTCAGGCCCATAATAACGCACACCTAAATGGCAAAAAAGACAAGGTCTAACAAACCCCTTTCCAAAAAACTCTAAAAAAATATTCACAGCCTCAAACATTTTTGTACATTTCAAGCAACAAAAGGTATAGAAAAAGGCACAAGTAACTGCATACATGTGGAGATAATACCAGACTGGGACAAAGAAAACCAGGAATCTTCCATGGGTTTGGTCATTCACTAGAGTGCTTCTTATAGTGATGATTATACTAAAGGAAATAGTGTTGAAAATGTCTGTTGATTTTACATAGGAAGCCTAAAGGTGGAACAGATGGTGGAGGCTTAAGTACTTCCCGTGTTTTCATCCACCTTGTTCGGAGTTTGACCTAAATCTGTGTGTTCTAGGTGTGGACTGCTCTTCCTGGAGGTTCCCCCTTGGCGACTGGGCTCTCCGGAGAGGTTTCTCCTCCGGACGGAGAACGGCTGGGCATGCGAATGGCTGGATGAGGGCTCTGAGAGGCAGCCGGTGCTGCTGCTTCGGTCCAACGGCTGGGAGGGGAGATCTGAGATGAAAGTGCAGGATGATTCAAAAGAAGTGCTCGAGCTGCCAGATTGCTTCTTGCCCGGTTTTATCAAGGGTTCTTCCCCGCTTGTCGAAGGCTTTGGAGAGTGCTCGTCGGTTGTGCTGGGGCTGGCTGGGGATGCCGAGCAGCCTGCCTGCTCCGCGTGGCTGGACTCAGCGAACATTTTTACCCTGTATTCCTCCTGGTCTGTCTTTTGCTGAAGCTCACTAGTCCTCATTTTCTCTTCTAAGTAACTGCTGCTCGCAAGATCTGGGGACAGTGTGTATTTAGAAACCTTTGCAACCGGGGAGACGGATGCCGACGATGGCTCCCGTGGGACCTGCGGTTCCTCGTCCCTCTCGGGAGCCCGGCTGAACTCCGCGAAGCTGCTCCCGCCAGAGGCAAAGTATCCCGCTTGCAGGGACACGACAGAGCTGGGCACCAAGCTGGGATGGGTGCTTGGCCTCGCCTGGACCATCTGGATGCCCCCAATGGGAATCATAGGATACGGGGTCCTCGTGAGCTGCTGCGAATGCAACGGGAGATGGCTGAAGACATTCTCCTCCCCTCGGCTGGGAGCGTGGACGTGTATTTCATGAGGTGCCTGCAAGGGTCTGGAGCAGACGGGCTGCCTGACGCCAGATGAACATGTTGGGCTTCGTGGTTCTATCTTCTGCACCAGAGAGGGAAAAGAAACAGCTGAATCAGCGCAACATACAAGTTACAGCATTAGCACCATTAATGCTCACTATAAGGATTGGTTTTGTTAACGTTTTATTCTAATTTGAGGGAGATCAATCAACCAAGGAAGATTTGGACCCCTACACCTTTAAGGTAAGGAGCAACACAACCCACAGCGTTTGCCTTCTGGGTACAAGTACGCCCACGGTCTGTTGGGGCACAGATCCAGGGCTTTAGTTCAGGCTTGGATCGTTACAGAATCAGAGAATGGTTTGGGTTGGAAGAGACCTGGAAAGGCCATTTGGTCCAACCCCCCTGTAATGACCAGGGACGTCTCCAACCAGATCAGGCTGCTCACAGCCCCGTCCAACCTGACCTTGAATGTCTGCAGGGATGGGGCATCCACCACCTCTCTGGGCAACCTGTGCCAGTGTTTCACCACCCTCAGTGTAAAAATTTCTTCCTTATATATGGTCTGAATCTACCCTTTTTTAGTTTAAAACAATTATCCCTTATCCTATTATTGGAGTTGCCTTTGAAACCCCGACAGAGGATGCCAGCTTTTCCTGCCATCTGAGCCGCTTTGGCTCCCTTTCTGTACATGGGGTTTCTGAGAGCCCAGAATAATGTTATTTAATTTTACCGTATTTTCTTAAAGCAGGATTACATCCTTAGAGTTGCTAAATGCAAGGATGTTTTGGATCGAGTGAGAGACAGTGTTAACTCTGACACAAAGCACACCCATCAGTGTGGTCCCCACCACCACCCTCATGGTGTGGTCTGTAGAAATCAAGGGTTAAGACCCTACCATTTTACCTTTTCCTCTTTCTCTCTCGGTGCTTCACATAGTTTCCTAATGTACATCATGGAGAGATATGTGGCTAAACAGAAATGGATTAATTAGTGATGAGGTTATTACTAAACCCCTAAACAGGACTCCCAAGAAAAGGAAGCAACAGAAACCCAAATCAACTTTCCTTTAACATGGGGTTAGCTATAAAATTTGAGGATTCTCTGGAGGGCATATTTTGTTGTAGGATTATGGAGAATTGCCTGACCCTACAAGCTGGATCTCTATGTAGAGGCGACAGAGGAAAGCAGCAAAAGAGAACAGAAGAGAGAGAAAGCAAGAGCCAGTGAAGAGAGTGTATACTTAGTCAGCAGTTACAAGCCCAAACACTTGCTAAATCTCACTTATCCACATGAAATCTTGGCAGAATCACTATAGGGATACTGGGAAACTCCAAAACAAATCATCTCAATGGTGCAACAGCCATCAGGAGATATGACCTACTGCAAGAGCCAGTGGGAAGAGAGATGGTCATGGTCAGGCCTGACTTGACAGAAAGCCTGACACTGAAGATAATCTAAGATCGTCTCCAGGTTTCCAAGCAATGCATAGGCATCAGTTTTGAGCACAAAGCTCCATTTGGGATCTGGTAATTCCACCTGTGATCTTTCTGTCTCTTGTAGCCTTAGCAGGAACATATTTTTGCAATGAAAGCCCAGCTGTCCATCTCGCTAACAAATGGCAAGTTTCCCATTCAAATCTTTATTGTTGTTTTGGAGGCACATGATAATAGAAACAGTGGTGACCTTAGGTGCATAAAAGGAGCAGGAAAACGTAGCAAAAAGGTATGTATGTGAGACCGTAAGTTAAAAGGTGTGAATGGGGAGATAAACAGGCATACACAATATTGTCTCCTACTGTGGACTAAGGAGCTTAGGGGATTTGCTACAAGTAGTGGCAGTGGGCAGTTTTCCTGACAGAGATGCTTTAGAGTCAAAGGATGAGGGTTTCCACAGCCCTGGAATTCACCACAAGAAGTTAATTGACAGGAAAGGCAAATAGCATTAAAGTAAGCAAGAGTTTGGACCCCCCCAAAAAAAAGGATTGTCTCTGAGAAGCTAAGACAAACACTTGTAGTAGAAAGCAGGAGGAAGGCAGCACCAAAAGATGGTATGTTGTCATAGACATGGAAGAAATGCACACTGGGCAGCGCGGCTTTTCTGGAGAAGACGTGGGTCAGCATCTGCCGTGACAGGTTCTCCAGAGGTTGTATAAAGGCCTCTCTCTTCCCAGTGCAGTCCCTAAGGACTCGAGTCTCTCCTCACACCAGTTTCACTGCAGAGCAACTCCAGGAACTGAATCTCATGTTCATCAGCATAAAATACAGGAGGGCCAGGCACTTCGGTAGAAATGGGAAACGTTCCACCAAAACCGATGTCTAATTTGCCTGTAGCGGTGGGAGGAACATGCAATTTTCCTTTACTCATAGGATTTGATATGTCCAGCAGAGAGATTAAATAATTTTCTGGACCCAGTGGGAAACACCTCTCTGTGCTGAAGAGAGAAGCGAGATGAAATCAGAGATGTCCAAACAAACATTTCTCAGCAGTTAATCGAACAGAGTTGGCTGCTTATGTACGTAGCCCAGGAGTCAGCAATAAAGTGCAATGGCTAGTTCAGATCTGGTTCAGGTCACTGACCGGTGAAAAATGGTCACAGCTTCACCCCAGCTGGTGAAATCTCAGAAATGGGCATGAAATTACCAGGGGAAAAAAATGTGTCTTAGTGACAACTAGTCATTATTAAGTGATCATCCTTACTGCTTGTCTTAGCAGGAGACTGGTTGGGTCAGGAGTATAAGTAATCCCTTGGAGAAGGGACAACTTGATTTTTCTTCAACTGAGATGGGCAGGACCAAAATGGGTGCAAAACCCATTTCTGTCCATTGTCACTTTTCTCTGGGTTACCTGTGTCATCCGTCACACTCAGAGTCACTGTGCACTTCTGAATTGCAACTTTCATTAAAAAACATATCAGAGAACATACTGCAGGGATTAGGAAGCAAGAAGAGCTTGGACTTACCAGCTTGGACTCATAGAGCTGTACGTTTTTGCCAAAGAACCTGTGAGGTAGAGGCACCGAAGATACTATCCCATGCTGGGCTTGATATGAGCTTTGAACTTTGTCATCTGCTGCTGATTTGCTAGTACCAGGCAAGTCCTCTTTCCCGGGGGATGGATACCTAGGCGACTCTGAACAGCCTGGAGACCAGACTTTCTTCAGCGATAAATATCTGACTGATGACATCTCTCTGCTCGGCGACGAGTGCCTCACAGGGGAGACTTCTCCTTCTGGTGGAAGGTATGTTCTTGGGGACAGCTCTCTTCTGGGGGAAAGATGCCTGCTGGGTGACAGCTCAAGTCTTGGTGACACACATCTCAGTGGAGATGCCTCCCTCCGGGGAGAGACGCGCTGGCAAGAAGACAACCCTCTCCCTGGAGACAGGCACCTTAGAGAAGACAGTTCTCCAGTTGGTGAAAACCGTTTCGGTGAAGTTTCATTTTTGGTTAATAGGTGCTTTCTCGCTAGCATTGGTCTGCTGCTGCCACCACCTCTGCCAGAGTCCTGGCTCGGAGACCACCTTTTTCTTGGGGAGGTGTCTTTTGAGGTTGACAGGTCCATAACTAAGGACATCTGTGGCCTTGTGACAGACTCTCTTTCAGCAGAAGCCAATTGTTCGGTGGAGGTCAAAGCTGGTCTGTGGAGACTCAAGAAGCTGTGGCACACAGCAATGTCACTGCTGTCTGCTGACCACTTTGTTTCCAGCCCTGAGGAAGAGGCCTGCTGGCCTTCACCTACTTTTTGGCTGCTGGAAACAGTTTCTTGGGCTAAGGACAATGCTATTTCAGTGCCTTCCTCTTGAGAAGATGGAGAGCCACCTGAAGAGTGCATAGGGAGAGTGGTATGTTTCCCTTCCGGCAACTTTAAAGGTGGCTCATCTTGACTCTCCTCTTCTTCCTCATCTTCCTCATCGTCATTGTCATCATCATCGTCAGATTCCTCTAGGTCTGAAAACTGGTGTTCCTCAATTGGCTCAGATCCCTCCCGCCCCTCAGAGTCCTGGAATAGGTCTTCACTGGTTCCTGAAGAGATGGGCAAACACAAAACAGAGAGTGTAAAACACACATACAGGGACTACTTTTGTGCTAAATCTGCTTAAAAGTTCTAAGGGGACAAGAGCAGAGAGAACCTGGCTATTTCCTAACTCTGATCATCTCATGCTGTGAAGCCTGCAGTTTTGCCCTCTGTGCCAACTCCATTCCTCATGACCCCAGTAGATCCCAGGGAATCCCACCACTGGGACCTCCCGCTCTACCCTAATCTCAGCTCCAGCCATTGCTCTGTCGACACATGCAGCCATTGATTCTGTACATGGTCGCACACCCTGCCTGCCCTTCTCTAGAAATTTAAAAAATGCTCTTACCAGATGAGAAAAACAAACACACTATCATCCTTTGGTGGGCTTTTTATGACTACTTGTTGCAATGGTGTCTAAAAAATATCTACAGCTGCCAAAGTACGGGTAAATTGCTGGGACGACTGCTCCCATCCTCCACATGCTGGGCCTTTTTCTGCCTAGATTATGTGATAGTTAAACATTAGCAAGACAGGATTTTTATTAAAAAACAAACAATAGGGTTGAAAGAACCTCTGTGGATTTTCCCTTATTTTTATAAATTCTAGCTATGATGCAGATGCCTCTTTGTGGCAAAGGTTTTTGCTGTCTGTTGAAGACCTTGCACAAGGATGCTTTGTTAATAAGAGCTTGTAAACAGTGAGGAGTATAAAAAAAGCAAATTCCAAAGGATTTGAAATGTATCTGCAGGTAAAAATACAGCATCTCTCTTCTACGTTAAGGACCAGCAGAAGCTTTCTGAGACCAGTACCAAGCTCCCAAGCAGCTTGCTGCTGGCTCACCTGCTGCTCTGCTTTGCACTGAGAAAAATCTGCGTTTCCCCATGCCAGATGTGCCGCGACCCTGGCAGAAATGCACCCAGCCTGAAGAGGTCCATCGGGAACAGCCACTGGATGTCACTGTAGCTCAACACAATTGCACCGTCAGGAGGCTTTCCTGCAAGTCCCCGCTGCTCGAAGGGCTGATAAAATACCAGTTTCTCAAACTCTGTTTATGCCAAGCACCAAGACGATGGGTGCAGAGCTGCTGGGACATGCTTGGTCTCCAGCTTTGGAAGGTGACAGCCCGAATGCTGCTCTGACACCTGCATGAAGCCGGGGAACTAATTGTAGCACTGCTGGCCTCTTTTCCCTGTCAGTTCAGCCTAGGACACCATTTCTCCTCTGATGAACACTGAAACGGTTTTCCATTTAGAGCTGCTATCTGTCAGCAGGACAAGCCGGAGGGGAAATTAAAGGGAGTTAACGCGGAGGCTGGACCACACCTGCCTGCAGCAGGCAGGGTGGTTCTGGAAGGGGACATGGCCACAGTGAGAAGTCACTGTGATCTATGGATAAAAAGTCTAATTTTGTTTACTTTGAATAAAAGGGTCTTACTAGTAAATGCTCATTAAGTATTTGGCATTACCAGTGAAATAAGACATGTGTTTTACCATGGCTGACTATCCATCCAATAACCAGCCTGAAATGCAACTCATTTGCTCCCCACCCTGTTTCAAAAGTATCTCAACTAGTCCATCAAGCAAGACCTACTGCAGAATTCATTCAGCATCGAGTCAAAGTCAGCAGCTCTCTGCCAAGAGGCTGATTTGCATTGTGAAACGCTTGTATAATGATGGTGTTTGCTGGACCCAGGATCCAGTGGTGGGTTGCTTGCAAATTCCCAAAGGAACTGAGTTCAGAACAAATATTGTTCCAAGTGACCAGTTCTCCCAGCTGTAGGATGAACTGTGCATATTTCTTGCTTGGAAAAGGAATGCATTTCACTACCAGAGCTATGAGCTAGTCCCTGTCTCTGGTTTTGGGGGTTGACATCTATGGGTTTCAGGACGGACAGGCAGCTGTAGCCTCAGTCTCCGCTGCGTGGCTCTGAGAGCCTGGTCCTGTGTGGTCTCTTTTTTTGGCCCCAGTCACACAACGGACAGGCGCCTGCCAGGACAGACAGCAAGGTCAGAAGTACAGAGCGAGGGAAACATGAAGCCAGCTCTGCGCTGGGGAGTTGTTTGCATTTGCCACCGAGGGAAACGTTTCACCGAGTCCTGGGACAACCCAAAGCGAGTTTGCTTTGGCCTCGTAACATGCTCCTTGCAGGCAGAAAGAGAGCTCAGACCCGAGCCACGGCTTCTTGCAACCGAAATGCATTTTGCTGAGCTAATGGGCAGAGAAAGGGCAGGTCAGGAGAAGACAGAGAGGGAGGAAGGAAGGAGAGAGGGAGCTAGTGAAGAAGTGCCCTGTCAATGGCTCTGTCTCAGGGCTGCCTTTCATTACACACGTGTTGTTCTAACTTACTCTACCAAACTGGTGCATTCACACTAAGCAAAACCAATGCAGGAGTGAAGAATTATACTCCAATCTCCTTTTATAGTAACACCTCTTCCTTTCTCCTGCCCCTTAAATAGAAATAAAAACAATCAAGTGAAATATAACTGTCGTTTAAAATAATCCAGGGAGTTTTAGGAACTGCTGCTCCCTCCCTGCCTGCCCCCAAAGGAAAGCATGGCAATCTTCCTGCGCTGGTTTGTGTCACATGGAAATAGTAATGTTCTTTTTTTTTTTTAAATAAAATAGTCCATGCTGGGCTCTGTTCTGAGCCTCTTCGCAGAGAAGACACTCAGTGGTTGCACAGGGGAAGGCTCTTTGCAATCCACTACTCTAAGAGCAGGGGATGCGTGATACAGCTGTGATCTGATTTCTCATGCACCTTTCTGCCATTTTTACATCATTTTCTCATCCATCCAAATAGCCTCAACCATTACAGTACAAAATACAATTTTCTGACCATCTTCTTGGCTGCTTCATTTAGTATTTACTTGGCATTTGTGAGCAACGGGCCTCCTTACTAATGAGACAGAATATTTGAAATTTCAGTTCAGTGTAAAACCAGGTGAAAAGAAGCTGGAAGGAAAGAAAGGAAATGTCCTCCGATACCACACCTTCCCATTTTCACCTTTCTGCATTCCTTCCTGGCAAACTGTCCTTTTTACACAAACACAAATGGTCTTCATCAATGGGAGGAAATGAGGACTGTATATTTTTTGTAATTCTAAAATTACACGGATTGCTTGCATAATGCAATACAGTCCAGACAGCGCAACACATTCCAGCGAGCAGCCGGGCAGCCAACAGCAACAAGGGGAGAGGAGTCCCTTCTGAAAGCTGATGGGTTCGTCTCCTCTGCAGCCCAAGTAGAGCCCTTCCTTGCTGGGCTTAGCAGGTGTCCAACCACCATATCTTCAGCCACAAGTGGTCAGGGACCAATGATTTAATGATGGCCAAAAAAAAAAAGTCCCCCAGCTGATGGCCTCATCCTTTCTGCTGAGTGCTCTCCCAGCTGACCTGGGGATGCAAGGCAGACCTTTCTTGGGCTTTCTTGGATTTGGATCTACTCTTCCTTGAGGCCAAAGGCTGAGACCAGCTCAGCCTCATCACCTGCCAGTCCTCCGTTTTTGCAAGCAGAGTGCTGCCATCATCCCATAGCCTGGACGGGCTTTCACTGCGCTGCTGAGTGCACTACTATTAATCCTGTATCAGCCTGGGGATGAAGGACTGAAGGAAATAATGAATGAAAGCATTCCCCTGGACTGGTGAAGTGAGCCCTTGCTGTTCTGTCCTCAGAAGCCTGCAATTACATGTAACATAAATAGGAATTCTGATTTGCAGGTTTTCAAAAGTGACACTCAATTGATATGATTCATAAGTTCTAATTCACTATAATAGAAAGGTTTAAATTAACAGTTATTCTTTTCAGAGTCATGCAACCAACATTTCAGGAGCCACTTTCCTCTTTCCCTATCTAGCTTTGGTCTGCAGAAGTATCACCGATGGCTGGTATAACAGCAGGGAGAGATTTTTGGAGACCATCAGCTAATCAATTATTTGTGAGTTCCCAGACTGAAGGACTTCTCCAGCAATCCCACACAGGAGCAGCATCCTGCTGCTCACACCACACCAACACTTTTCCCTTGGGACAGGTACTGCAAAATCCCCAACTAGGTTATCATTTGGCCATGCCCTCTTTTGGAAAGGCCACAGTAAATACAGCATGTCTCTGCCTGATCCAAAGGTTGCTCTGAAGATCTGGAGAAAACCCAGGAGTTCAAGCACATTGAAAAGGAAGAAAGCCATCCCTGAGCCAGAGTGGCATGTCGTCATCCAGATCAAATGTCCTCCATTTTGGTTAGATGTTTGTTCTGCATGGCCTGGGAGAGCCCTTTGTCCATCCCTGTACGTGTCAGGAAAGGCACTCTGAAAGGGGGCATGGATGTCTGGTAATGCCATAGGGCTCACTCTCCAATGTCCTTGTCCCTTGACCACTGAGCTGGACACACCTGACCTGAAACAGAACCCAAGCCTGAGAGGGCATGGTACCACTGCACTGGACGATCACTGGGCTTTGGGACTGGTTAACCAGTGGGACTTCTCAGATATCTCCTGTAAGTTCTCTGCTGGCAAGTTGAGTCGTGGTTTGCTCAGGTCAAGAACAGTCACATCATCCCTTCAAGGCATCCCTCCTCCCCCTTTGTCCCAGGATGGTGACATGAGCCCCACAGCCCCATCAGATTGCCCTGCATCTGCACATCTGTGCCTCCAAAACAGGGTGGCCACATCGAACCTCCCCTGCAGGAATGGTCCCAGTGCCATGCTAATTCCGAAACTGTGCTCAGTATTTTTTTGGAATGGTGGTAAATGGCCTAAACCACAAATGTCTTCTTGAATGCTCCTGCAGTTTAATTTGAGACCATGGCGTGCCAATGCCTGCAAATGTCCTCAGCACTGTTTAATTAAGCAGAGTGGAGATACCCCAAGGATAAAGCACCCTGCAGGGGACAGCATTTCTGAGCTTTGATATCCAAAAGACATGAAGCACCTCGGAGGGTCCCAACAGCCAGCGCTGCCCGGCGGGTGCAAACTCCCCAGCCCTGTGCACCACCTGCACCCGGGGCTCCCTCTGCGGCACGGAGGGCTGCAGCCTGCAGCAGAGCAAACCCCATTCCCACCATGGGCTCGTAGGGAAACACCCTTACTGATTTTTAATTACCTATAAAGCAGGAAGCGTGTGACACTGTCCATGTCCCAGGAACCAGCCCCTTTCCCAATAAAGCCTCTGATGGACTTGACCTCAGCAGGGGACTGGGGTGATAAGCGCCGTTTGTTGTTCCTGCCGAGTTAACATTCCCTGGCTCACAACGCCGACTCCAGAACTTGCTCAGCTGATCTTCACTTTATAAAAATAACCGTGGCGCCATGTGTTTTATGAAGTTGATTTTAACCCATTGTCAACAAACCCTTGCAGGCTGTGGCAGAATGAATCCCAGGGACGGGGAAATCAAAATTGTTCAGGGTCAGATGGGGGGGGGTAGGGGTGGGTGAAACAGGAAACGGGAAAAAAATGTTAAAGACGGCCCTAAGAGCTGCTTTCATTCTGGGTTTCTGGGGTGGCAGCCAGGAAGGGTCAATGGTGTCATGACCAGCCTGCAACACAATGCAAACAGAAACCACCACCCTGCTCTGTGGCACTAAGTGTTTTATCCAGGAATAAACATGCTGTGACAGAAACAGACCTGTGCTCCCAGAGCCTCTCTTCCCTCTACAGCTGGTATGTGCAGCGTTTCCTATAAATGCAAATGACCTACTGAACGCAAATGCAGATGACCCAAAATTTCATGAGGACGTGAGTTCTTCTGCCCCTAAGGCTTCTTCCCCATCGTTCCTGCACTATAGCTCCAGCCCTGAATACTCAGGGTCTTGCTAAAGGAAACAGAATAACAATCATAAAAACATCTAACTGTTCCCTGGAGACACATAACCTAACCCTTCACAGCTGTTGGAGTGCAGTCTCCAATAATTTGGATAAAATATCTTTTTCCTAGCTCAAACAGCTAAGTATATATGAGACTTTCCATGTTCATTCATCTCCCAGCTTGGAGATCTTCCTCACCTTTCCCTCAACATTTCTGATGGAGACAGACGTGCTTATGGTCACCACACGCCTGCCTGATGCTGCTCAGCCTCCCAGGAGGAGATCTGCTTCTCGGGATGACTTCAGGGAAATTCAGCTGCAGATACTATAAACCAGGGCGGAAATTACTAAATAAGAGAGTCATGCGTCCTTCTCAAAGAACAGACGGACTCCTGAATTTACAGAGCCTTGGACAGACTTTGTGTGTGTGTGTTTGTGCATAAGTAGATGAAAGAAATAAGCAGGTCAGGGTAAATGTATCTTCTTGTAAAGCACTCAGAATAATGCCATTAAATGTCAAAGCAACATGTTATTTTAGTTTTGCTGGCTCTTTCCCTACCGAGAAAACTTTCAGATCATTTCTGACCTGGGTGATTCACCTTGATCCTACACGTGGAAAAGACCCGTGAGAGTGAGGGATGAGGGAAGCAGCTGCCCCCATGCCGCTCACACCCTGTCCTGGCATGCCAAGGTCTCCAGCAGTGCTGCAGGGTCCAGTCTGGGTGTGCCTGCAGAGATGGGAGCTGCTCATGCGTCCACCAGTCCCTCCAGACACAGCCCAGGTTTGCACTGGTAATTTGGAGTCTCCTGGGATCAGCCAAATACAGTAAGATGGGCAGGTCCCTAGGAGGTGATCCTTATGGAAAAGTCTTTCTCTGGAGGCCCTTTCAGGAGGAAGCATAGAATCATAGAATGGTTTGGGTTGGAAGGGACCTCAAAGATTCTAACCCCCTGCCATGGGCAGGGACACCCTCCACTAGCCCAGGTTGCCCAAAGCCCCATCCAACCTGGCCTTGAACACTGCCAGGGAGCCAGGGGCAGCCACAGCTTCTCTGGGCACCCTGGGCCAGGGCCTCAGCACCCTCACAGGGAAGGACTGCTTCCTCACATCTCATCTCCATCTCCCCTCCTGCAGCTTCAGGCCATTCCCCTTGGCCTGTCCCTCCCTGCCCTTGTCACCAGCCCCTCTCCAGCTGTCCTGGAGCCCCTTCAGGGACTGGAAGGGGCTCTAAGGTCTCTCCGGAGCCTTCTCTTCTCCAGGCTGAGCAACCCCAACTCTCCCAGCCTGTCTCCATAGCAGAGGTGTCCCAACCCTCGGATCTTCTCCATGGCCTCCTCTGGACAGGCTCTAACAGCTCCATGTCCTTCTTGTCCTGGGGACCCAGAGATGGACACAGATACCTTTGGGGGAAGGTATCCCCAAAATCATCAATACTCCTGTATTGCTGGAGTGCATCCCCTCTGCAAGAACATCACCACAGCCTGCACAGGCCATGCACCAAAGGGTCATGCTCAGCACTTCAGCTCTAGTATCCAGGGGGGGCAGGACTGATTTTTTTCTCCTTCACCCACCACACTGTGCTTGCAGCAGCGAAGTGGGGAGTCACAGCTTCATGCCATGCATCCTGGGGAGTCTCGCTTTGCTGCTTCAGAGACTCCTGCTACAGCCAGGAGAGACTCAGGCTCTTCCAGAGCAAGGCAGTCAGGCTTCTGAACTCCCTACTAGAGATACCCCAAAATACCAAGAAGCACCTTCTCACGCCACGGATCTACTATTTATTATTATGTATATACCCTCACGCAGAGCGCTGGCCAAACGCAGGATGCTCCCTACGTGTCTGTTTACTCTTGCCTCTGTCTGCAGGAAGCCAAAATACTTCAGGCTAACATGCACAACCCCCAGCAGGGAGACTCAGGCTGACAGACTGTCTCACGGATGTAGACTCCCAGGATGGCCCCATAACCCATGCCATGACAGCAGAAATGCCCCCCCCTTGGGTGCTGGAAGGAGACTGTGGTGAACAAAATTGCTGCACATCTTTGAAAGGATCATCTGCGGAGCACGTCTCCTGCCTGAATGGATATTGCCCTCTCTTAGCAGCAATAGTAGGTTTATAATATGAAAGATTTTACCTTCTTCGGCTTCCAGATCCACCAGTGAAGATACCAACACGCCCATCTCCTGACATTTTTTGCTGTGGGCCTTTGACTTCATATGTTTAGTCAGATTCCCTGAAAAGAAGCAGAAAATATATTTTGGTCAATATTGCTTTTTTTTTTTCCTTTTTTTTTTTGTTTTTCATTTTGCAAGCTCAGCAGTAACAAGTTAATAATTTGGCTCTGTATCGGACAAGGAGGCCTCTGACTCTCCCCAAACCACTATTCATTGCAAATACCCCGTAACACAAGGCTAAGTCCTCCCTTTCATTCCTTTGCTGCTGCACTGGGTTGGAAGAGGAGGTGCTGGTTGTGCGACCTTTCAGGTGTTGTGCAACCTGAAAAAACATTTGGGTTTGGGGGGAAGAAAAGTCCTGGACTGCTTTCAGCAGTCACAGTGCAGCAAAGAAAAATGGTAGGTAAGTGGTGATGAAACACACCTCAACCTAGCATCACCTCCAACCTCAACCCAGCACACAGAGTCACCTGCCTGGAGGTAAGGAGCTGCTTAGCACCACGGGGCAGACTGGTACCGCCAAGAATAAGTGTCCAAGATACCAGCAATGGTGAAAAACTCTACAATCACCTTCTCCACCCAGCAGCATCGTTCAGATGCTCTGACATGCACTGAAGTGCCAGGCAAAAGTTCTCAGCTCCCTGGAGCAGGAGGAGTCATGGATATCTGTGCACCAGGGTCTGGCAGCACTGAGAAAACCTGCTGAGCACTAACGAGGCTTCCTCGGGGCTGGGATGGAAAGAGCAGCCCCTGCAAGGGGGAGTCCTGGATGTGGGGGCATTGGTTACTGCTCTGAGACAGTGTGATGGGATAACTCATGGGCATGCCGGCCTCACAGGGCACCTCTCTAATTCTAAGTCCCAAACTACAGGCAGGTTAATTAGGCAGTTTAAACCCTACTTATATCCAAGGGAAACACTGAACAAAGGGCATCCTTTGTTGAGGAGGAAAAGGTAGGTGGAACGGAGAGAAAAATAAAGAGTAGGAGAAATAAAGAAAAAATGTCCCATTTTTCCCTTTCCTCTCCCACACCTCTTTATGGGCTGAGCTGATGATAAGAAACCTGGGCCCTTGCTGAAGCTCCACCAAGAGCTGTTTAACTTCCAGCACAGCCCAGGAGCTGGCTGAGCACTCCAAATTCACTGCGGCAATACGATGTGCCATCAGCCTTCCTGACGCTTGAGAGCAGTGCTGAACACGAGGCTTGTTTTTCTCACCAAAAAAAAAAAAAAAAAAAATTGAGGAAAAAGATGAATTCTCACACTTTATTATAACCTTCAGCTGAGGACTGAGGTCCCTCAGCTGGTATCCTGCAATCCACAGAGTCCCCCGGTCCCTGAGCTGGGTGGGAGTATAGAGGGCCTCTATCAACCTCTCCTCCCGCTGCTCTGGATAGTATAAATAAATAAACAACTATTCATTGGAGCAGAGAATTACTCGTGACGCCCTCACATCTCAGAAGAGTGCCATAACCATCTAACTACCAAGTTAGTTTCTCTTTAGCCCATGAATTATTTATTCAGCCCATTTTATACAAAATGGAATAGCTCCAACAGGAAAGACCAAGCGAGACAAAGGCTGACTATATATCCTTGTGTATCTGGCACCCATCTAGGATGTGGATTCAAAGGATACTTAATAATTTAAATGCAGCAAAACAGCTCTCCAATAAGAGAGATTTATTATTTTTAAACTTCATGCCTAAATACCCTTAGCCCCATGGTTAGGACACTCAGTTATGAGGATGAGGCCAGCTTGGCTCAGGTCCTTGCTCCGAATCAGAGCTCTCTTTCTCCAGTTTGGACCAGGAGTTTTGTTGTGGACCAAAAGACACCCAGTCAGACAAGAACATGCTCTCATGGACACCTCTGGTTCCAGTGAATCACCATTGTTTTAAAATGAAAAACTGTTCCACCAAAAAGTATCCAACAAGTCCAAATTGTAGCCTCATGGAACTGGAATTTATTTTTTGGACCTAAGTGGCGAAAAGACAAACTGACTCAGTCTGTTGAAATCAGACCCTGCTGCTGCTGCCTGTCCGTCACGGCACATCAGATCTTGGCTGGCAAAAATGACCCACCTTTGCTCAGTTACCACAGCAAAATCCCTAACTGGATTCCCTCCAACGATGATAAACACAGAAAATAAGCCCAAGTAAATGCCTGGCGTGAGCAAGGGGTCGTTGGTTAAACTATGGTCTGTGCCACCTCGGGAATTCAGCAGTGATCCCGGTGGTGGGAAGCAGGGAGGGAAGGTCCACCAGGCATTTTGGTGCTACCACATCCCCCAAACAAGCTCATAAATTCACTGTGCTATATGCAGCTGGGTTGGGACTGACTGGGAGGGCATAACATTAATACTCAGGGGGGAGGGGCTGCTGAATGCAGTGCTTTGGGCAAGATTGCAGCCACCCCATACTAGAGGGAAGGACTAAGGTCCTCAGAGGCATACAGCAGCCACCTTGGCCATTTCAGATGTCCTAAGGCTGGTTGTATACCCAAGTCCTCCGCATTGCCTCACCTCCGGTGCTGTTTGCAGCAAACGCACACCCTCCCTTTCGCTGCTGCGGGAACTGGGCAGACACGGGGAGCCCAGCCGGCTGCTCCTGCAGCCTGCAGCTCTCTGCCCATCACTTCACTGCACCTCTGCTTTGCCTCAGCTCCACCCTGAGCAACGGTTGGGGTTGACAAGCTCTGCCAGAAGCCATCAGTGTCACTTCCTTTTGTATTTCCTTTTACTGGAGGCAACTGTCCTCTGTTGTGCAAAGCAAGGCCATGGCTTCTCCTCTTCCTTCCCCACCCAGGCTGCCTGCACAGGCGTGAGCTGGAAGGGACTGCACAGGCAACGCCAAAAACTCCTGTGCAAATGAGGATCAGTTCATAGCAAGTGTTGCTTTCTTTCCTTTTCTGCTTTTTTCTACTCTGCTTTCCAGCTTCCTTCATCTTCATTTGGTTAGATAAGGCAATACGCACACGCGCTGATGAACAAGCTCTGCAAAGCTCTCGGTGCAAATCCCCCTGGTGCACGGTCTATCCATGCACAGCACCCTGTGTGCACGCCAAGAAGAAATTCCAACAAAATAGGGATGCTGCTGTCCTTTCAGGGAAGACAGACTCAGCAGGCTGGATTCTCATCTGACCTAAGTTTGCATCATTTCAAGGAAGTTAAAGGCTTGAGGCTTATTTACACCAGCTGAGAAGCTGAGTTATCATCTCGGGAGCAATTGGGAGGACAATGATATTTATCTTATCAGGGTTCTTCTTACAGTTTGTGTTTTTAGACCCCTTAATTAATGCTGGCAGGATTAAATGCTAAAGTCCTTTGGCAAATTTCCAATAAAATCAACACCACTTTGCCTAAGTAAAAGCTGGATATGAGTTCTCCAAGGAAGGACTCACAGCTACTCATTGCCTTACAGAGTTCTGGCTCCCAACTTAAAAAAAAAACAACCACAAAACACAAAAAAAAACCCCAAAACCAACCCACATAGCATTGCTTCCTTGGAAACTAAAAAAAAAACAACCCAACAACATATTGGAAGGAGCAAGAGAGAAACTAGCAGGCGGAGAAGCTGGATTAAAATAGCAGAACAGTTATATTGAATCCTAAGCAGGTAAGTGGTCCTCACTAAGGATTGCTTACCAAAAAGTTCCCAGATTTGAAATAAACTGGCTATACCTAAAATTCAGGAATCGGTGGAAATTGTGACCCCACCCCCACTATTGCTGCACTGGAGGAATACATGCAGTATCAGCACAGCTCTCATTATGCCTTCTTATAACTATGTATTACTGGCTGCTTAAGCTCTTCTGATGTTGTGAGGTCTTATTCTGGATTTAAAGCAGCTTAAATGCTTGTGTTGTTTTGAGAAAGCTAAAACTCTAGTGTTCCAAAAGCACTTAAAGCAGCTTAATAGGGACCAGAAGTGATTTCCCATTTAAATTAAAAGAGGGAAATTAATTTTTCAGAATCACCATTATCATACTTTAGAAGTGGTGGAGTTGAAACAAAAAGTAGGGAACAGAAACATTAAGATTCCTGGAAAAACTATCCTAACTGTATTGGGCATACACCATGCTTTCTATTTCTCCTATTAAAGGTGAACGAATTAACAACAAAAAAATACCCCAACAAATGACCAACTGCATGATCTCGGTGCCCAGGATGATGTTGTCATACAAACATTCACAGCTTTCCAGGACTTAAGTAATTTCATATTCCACTTTTAAAATAATATGCAAGGAGAGCAACAGCTACTCTATAACTAGATGACTCCCATTTAGGTGAGAGACACGCTCACATACAGAGAACCAGCAACAGGCCAATACTCTTCATCCCAGAAAAGCCCTTGAAACAGGTTTTACGTGTGACTTAAATAATTCAAAGGCCTTGATTTAGGTCTCTGCATGGATATAATGCTCCCAAGTGAGACTCAATGGGAGGGAAAGCTTTAATTTATATAATTTATTGGGCAAAAGATTTAAATTTTTAAAAATTTTGTTACAATCTTCTATACTTATTGACTTAAAGATTAAAGAACAGAATTTGAACATCAAGCCTGCCTGCCTGTAGTGATACAGGCTATAAAATATTAGCCATCTTCTAGATCAAGCCTATCAGCTTGTGTTAGCCAAAACCTAATCTTCCAGAAAGGTACCCAGACTGGATTTGCAGATTTCAAAATATAGAGAATTAGCATATTTCCCATTGAGGCTTGTGCTGAGACTTAATAGCTGCACTGTTTAAAAAAATAACAGCTAATATTTCACTTGAATTTGCCAGTCTTTCACTTCCAGCCTTCATTCCTTTTTTTTGTTTTTTTTTTTACCTTTCCATGGTAAATTAAAGAGCCCTTTTGCTCACAGTGTTTCGTCTCCTGTCTGGACCACTGGGTCGTTTTCTGTTCCCAGCAACACGCCTCAAACCACATTGCATAAGGGAGCAGGCAGCAAATTTCAGAGGATAACTCTGTCCTCATCCCATCGGAATTCTGTGACATCCCAAAGAGCAGGGGACCAAAGCCTCCTCCCAGTGGGGGCTCCACAGGGATGCTCAAGCCCTTTCCCTCTTCCCAGCTGCTAAGGGAGCACCCCAGCACACACAGGGTGCAGAGACATTTTGCAAATCTATATCAATCTGCCCCGCTATAACAGTAGTTAATTCTGTCGGATCTTTCCGCCAGTTGGACCTGCTCTGTAGTTTCCAGAGGAGGTTTAGCAGAGCACTGAGTCTGCTAGAGCAGTAATAATAATAATAAACTGTGCAGCCATAACCTTGCCTTTAAGGGCTGATGGGGTAATGCATTTAATATATTAACATGTTCAATAACTTCAGTGCCTGTCATGTGCTGATTTAAGGAACTGCAAACTAATTTATTAAAGGAAGACTATGGCCGAGGACATGAAGAAGTCTAGTGTCTGGAAACTGTGAGTGGACTAGACTATCAAATGGGTATCTTCAGCCAACAGGCACTGATGTCCTTTACACAAGCACCTTTTAAATTAATATGAAGCTCCTTGTCCCTTCTGACCTCTAAGCAAAGGCAGCGGCACGGACACGGTGAGCTGCTCCACACAGTGTATCCAGAAATCTTAAGAAATTTTAAGCAATCAGGATGTGAGAGTCTGATGTGAGTCTGAATGAGAGCAGAAAATAGCTGTGGAAAAGGATAACGTCTGCACAGGAGGGGAATTAATGTGCCAACACTGACCCACATCCCCAAGGCACCCAAGAGAAGGAGTGGAGAAAGGGGCTGCTCTCCCCCCCGAGGGTCTGGAGATGAGTGACAAGGGGGGGCTGGTGGTTCCTGTGTCCCCTCTGGGAAGGTGGTCAAGGGAAAATCTCCTCCTGACCTTCCTGAAAGGGAAAATTGTTAGACTGCAACTTTTTCTTCATTTCCTTCCTGGTAAGAAAACAATGAAGAAGCTGCTTAACTTCTTTTAAACAACCTCTTGGAGGCCACGGTAACAAACCTCTTAGGAGAGCGCTACTGCAGTGGAGGTAGAGACACCTCATTAAAGAGGCACGTTTATATCTGGTCCAGAAACGTAAAATCAAATAAATCTTTACAAACCAAATTTCCAAGACTGCTGTTTCCATCAACTAAGTGAGCACACAAAAAAATCTCATGGACTTGCTTTAAAATAATAGTAATAAAAAAAACGTTTCCCTGTTCTGTAACCCAAAGGAACAGCTTCGCTTATAGTGACAGAAATGCATAAAAAGCAAACAGCGTAATTAGTGAAAAGGGGAAAATATTTAAAACTCGCTCTTTTGCAAAAGATTTCCCAGTTCTTGGAACACGGATATGGATTTTCAGGGCTGGGGGAGGTACATTTTAACCAGATAAAGAGCCTCATTAAAAATAATAATAAAAAAACTTTTAACTGCTTCCAGCCTACTTGAGAGTTTAGAGCATTAGATCATGCAGGAGACATCTACCACAGCCAAAATGAAGACAGCTCCACAGATATCCCCCTTGAGTTTACGCTGAAGGCTAAAATTAACTTTGGAAAGCTGATTTCTAAAAGAGCTTCAACTCAGCTTATATTTTTGCAAGTGCAGTCCGGTAGCGAGAGCTCCAGCTTCTCCATTCTGCAATTAACCGTGGTTGCAAAATTGCACACGAGGAAGGAGGATCCTAATGAATCAGGGCACAAACAAACTTATTCTAGACGTCTGCAAAACAAGCTGTGAAACCTCCAGTTCTGCAAACCTCCTGGACCTCTGGTTCACACTCCATCACCAACAGCAATGATTCTGTAACTGGACTTTAACTGACGATTTTATCAGCACCCAATGCTAATCTTTTTCTCACTCTCTAGTAACTCTTCCAAAGGTCCTTGTGCCTCCATTCGCAAAGCAAACAGCTTTTACCCAAGTGCTGCAAAGTTCTGTGGAGTATAAGCAACGCCCACAGGACACAGTCTGACTCTGACTGTCGCCCCTTCCAGCAAAGAGCCATTTCATGCAATGCCAAGTTACCATCATGCAACGATTTGTCCTGAAACTGCTTATCTGGGGAAGTTCTACCCCCTCATGCATCCATAGGCAAATAAATAGTTTTGCATTCAAATTGCAACACTGGGTTGTTGTTTGGGTTTGTTGGGTTTTTTTGGTTTTTTTGAAGGAAGCATTTCCATGCTAGCTTCCTCATGCAAGTTTCCTGCAAAGCTAAAGAAGGAAAGTCCCTTGGAGGCAAGCGTCTATTTGCAATGTGCAATTGGCACAGTCAGTGCTGACAGTTTGTGTGCTTCAAGGGAGCGGAGATGAAGAGCAAAGCAGCTAAAGAGATGGTGAAAAGGATGGTTTGATCACAGCATCCTGAATAAAAGCCTAACAGAAGCATGGTGGAAAGCAAGGTGAAGTGACGGAAGAGGCTGAATAGATTCACCTCTCAAAGGAAAACCTCAGAAGAAAGTAACAAAAGCAAGAGGGAAAGAGAAAGACCGTTAATCAGAAATAGCTCCAGGCTGGGAGGGAGAGAAAGAACCATCACTCAGATCTGCTGCATGTGTCTGACAAGAATTTGGCCTCAAATTCAGTATCGCTTCCCCATGCTCCTATACACCTAGAGACTACCAACACATTGTTACGGCTGACTTTACCCACAAAGCCATCAGCTCCAGGCACTGCCCACCCTGAACCACCCAGCATCCAGGTCACTTGTCTAGCACGGACATGCCCTCCCTCCGTCAGGGTGAGCACACATGTCAGGGTCCACGCAGCACCCAGTGCCTCTTCCCCACACCCACACTGTGCCACTTCCTTGGGTAGCACTGGTTTTTTGGGGCTGATGCTCTTCTTGAGTAATTAACTCTCCCAGCTGTGTCATCTTCTGAGTTTTGCAATGATGGAGCTACAGACAGCAGACACTTCATATCTATGTCAAACTATAATCAAGAAACTGAACTCGACATCTTTATTGCAAGACTTGCTGCAGAAAAGATGGAGTGGAGATTTGTCAAGGCCATGGTGCCAAACTCTTATGAGAAGTTAAAGGGACCTGGGCACCTCTGGAACTTCTGGAAACTTCACCCACAGTCTCTTGGAAGAGACTTTATTTTGCATGTGGTTTTGCATGTTCCTGATAGAGTTCACTCGCACACTCACTGAGCCAATGATGAAGGTTGCTTGCAAAGAATATCTGGTGGTAGTGAGGTAGTGAGTGGATCATTAATGACTGGATGTCCTGGAATGGAGGTCTTGAGAGAAAAAGACTATTGATATGATATAGTAAAATGTCAAAGCTACATGCAACTGCGAAGGATGAAAATGTGCAGCGCAAACAGATCTTGAGAGCACTAGCATAAAAAGGCACCCAAAGATTGTCTCCAGGTGCTCAGTCAGGGATGCTTGCTTGTACCTAGGAGTTCCTGCTCTCATTCTGGGGTGGTTTTGCTTATACAGTGAAGCTGTATTTCAGGATCATTCCCTTTAAGAAGCACAAACAGGATGGCATGGATGCTTTGCTGCGGGCTGGCATGGGCAGCCAGTGCTCTCCACCACGACACGCAGCAGCTTAACACAGGGCTGGTCCTCTTCTGAACATTTCAGCCAATTAAAGACTCCTTCATCCCCCTCCCTCCGACTCCTGGGGTTTTCCAGACCCTGGGAAGGCCTTCCCTTGCCCTTCGCCAGCGCCCCCAAGAAGGCTTGTAAGTCAATATACTAACCAGAGGATCTAGGAGCTGACTGTCTCTTACCTTTGGTTTTAAAAGCAAAGTTACAGTACTTGCAGACGTATGGCCTGACGTCTGTGTGCGTGCGAATGTGTTTCTTCAGCATGCTGGGTTTCTTGCAGCGAATTCCACACTCCTCACATACATACTTCCCTCTTCCACGGCCTCGCACATACACATACTCTTCGTTTGATTTGTACCTATGAGCAACAGGTGTCATGATAAAAAAAAAAAAAAA
>VXBL01007584.1:393518-475359 GCA_013400195.1 Aramus guarauna | reverse complement strand
AAAAAAAAAAAAAAAAAGAAGATTCCCACCTCAAAAGTAGTCACAACTTTCCTGGATTAATTCAGCATGTTATTGACACCACCGGTCTCATTTACCATTTGCTAGCTCTGGGTAATTAAGCTAAATTCAAAATATCTGCAAAAGCTTTTGCCCAGATGGCTGCTTCCACTTCTGGAATATGGTTTTATGTCCTACATCGTCTTCTCTGTACAGACAGATAGCCCAAAGTCTGAGATCAAGTCATAGGTTCACCCAAATGTCCTGATTTTCCCCATCCTCAAACAGAAACTGAGGCACTCATAATAGTCTAAATAAGAATGTCACAGTCCAGCCTGGCTGCCTGAATCACCTCTCTCTCAGTCTATGCTGTATTTTAAAAGATGCACAGTCTGTCGCTGTACTATGCAAAGTGCTGAGAAAATACATCCTAGCTAAACCTCTTGTGATACAACCTTTCCCACCCGCTGGGACAACAGTAAAAGCCACCTGAGAAAACTATGATGCCACACAGCAAATTGTGGTCCCTGCACAGACTCCTGCTAGACACCCAGAATGGACACAAAGAGAAGAAAACATCCATTTTTAAAATATATTGTGCTAACACCAAATGTAAACACCGCAGACTCCAGGCTCTTTTATCTTTGGCACAATATCATGACTTAGGTTTACCCAAGAGAATGAGATTGGTCATCCTTCCTTTACATTACATATTCATTTATTTTCTGTCCACGCATTATTGCATAGGGAAGACTACATGATGTGGATTTGAAAAATATTTGTGAGAGTGAGACAAATCATTTAGCCTCCTGCCATTTAGCAAATGGAGTCTGTAATTTCCTGTACTTGCAGCGCAAGAAGAATAAGGTAGCATGGAATTGGTCCCCTCAGATTTTTAAGAGACCACGTTTTTGAAGCATGGTACTTCTTGTAACTCATTTTTTTCTATCCAGTATGAATTATATTTGGTCTTCAGAAATCTCCAAACATCCACTTTAGAAAATCAGCCCTTCTAAAGCATCTTAATAGAGGATCCAAAGACACACAACACCATCAGTCACCTTTTCGTACCTTCCCAATAAACCCTATTCCAAACCAGAATGGTGAGAAAACAGCAGCCAGACTGAAGAGAAACTGCATAGAAAAAGCAGCACTAGGGATTTGTGCACTTAAATAAGTGAAAGTATAGTAAATCATAAAAAACCTATGTATTTATAATGAAAAAAAAAAAAAAGAAAGAAAATCACTTAAAACTGAGTAAAAAATACACAAAGATCATGAATCCAGCCCTGAACTGATAGGATGACAATGGCATGGTCTGCACAGGATGCATCCATGAAAATACATCCCAGATACCCATGAGCTGATTTAAAAGCAGGTGAGTTACACTGCATGAGCTCATTGAGCTCCCACCCAGGCAGAACGCACATGGCGTTGGCTCCATTTTATTTCATTCCCTTAGGAAGTGTAAGCGTACAGGTAATTTCAGTTCCACGTGGGTGTTTGGGGGACCTAATACACGTGAAATTCAAAATACACTTCTTGGGTGCCACCTGGTACATGTGAGTTCTGGACTAAACCCATCCCCTCCTGCAAAGTCCTGGTCTCTCTGCCTCGAGGACTTATCTGTAAGAGGCAGGCTGAGCCAGTTCTTTGCTTCACAGGAGAGATGTGAGCGGATGCTTGAAAGACGATGAGTTGCTCATGCATTCAGGTGATGAGGTCACAAATCTCCTTAGCATCAGCAGAAATTCTCCAGACCATAACCAGGGTCATCCAGTAGCCCATATACTCCCACATATTCCATCTCCTGCAACTGAAGCCACAGCAATGCCATCTATCCCATGCCTTTCGTCCCCCTCCACAAAGAAAAAACCCGACACCAAAATCCCTTCATCACAAGGTTCTCATTATTTGGCCAGAGGAGAGTGAGCCGGTGTCTGAAGAGCACACATGGACTGCCAGCCTCCACCCCAGGATGTCCAGCTATCTCCATTTAACCGTACAGATACCAGGGCGTGCATAATTCATTGCTAGGGATTGCCAATGCACCTCCTTCATTCAGTCAGTGACTTAACACTAAAGCAGCAAAAGGAGCAAAAGGAACCCAGGGATCCTGATTTCTCTTCTTCTGTTCAAATTTGTGTTTGAGGCTACCTTCTCCCCTTCCTTTCTTTCTGTCATTATGCTGGTAATCATCTTGCCATTTAAAAAATGAAATTGCTCCTTTATCAGCCTGTACTTGCACTGCCCTTAATTACACTCTCACATGGAAATCTCTAAGCAAGTCCTTTGTGTCCAACAGTCCCTTCGTCAGCCTCATTAAAGCTATCGGGGCTGGCTTTTCCTGGATAAAAAGGGACACGTGATTTAATCCGAAATTAGACATTGCAGTTTATCTGACACTCTGTGAGTCTGAGCCATCCTTCAACACAGATATTTTTCTACAGCTCCCTGAGACCATGTGTAAAACACACAGGGAGAGGGAAGAAACAGAAAAAGAAAAGTAACCTAAAGAAATACCAAACCAAACAAGAAGAAAGCAAGGGAGGTGATACTGCCATAACATAGAGAAGGCTGCCGCAAATGCCATCTGTCTGCACTGAAGGCTATAATATGTTTATGGAGATAATGACTTCAATATGATGCTGGTTTCTCTGTGGATCTAATACGCTCATATGATTTGCATCAGAAAGACAAATCAGTGACAGCTCACTTCACGTGAAGATTTACCCTGGACAAGGGATCTTCCTGCTCTGTAACCAGATCCTTCTAATATCCACAGTTGGAGTTTTTGTCAGCAAATCTGGGCTTCTCTTCCAGAGCATTGTAGAATTCATAATCCTGTAGTTAGCATCTTATACCTCCTACACAGCTCCCGTCTAATACTGAGATGATTTCAAACCCAGGAGGCTAACTGGCCATTACGAGTTTGGAGACTAATTTAGGAAATAGTTCTTTAAAACAGACACATAAAAAGATTAAAAGATCAGTTATTTTGATGCATTTTTGAAAAGTTATTTGCTGTGTTCTGCTAGCAAATGCACATCTTTTGAATTTTGTGCAACCACTACGAATACTTTTCAGAGCAAGAGGAACCGATGTCAGCATCGGTATTACCATAGGCAGTACCAGGTTCAGAGACTTGATGGTCCCAAAACAGGCCATCACTGTCAGGAAACAATGGGAAAACATAAACCTGGAGAAGGCTTTGTCTCAGCTTTTTCCCTTAAACTTAGTTGAATCTTAAAACCATCAAGCATTTATTCCTTTGCAGGCTTTAGGATGCTTAGTCCTTAGTATTTGCTGTTACAAATATCTGACTACCTTTTTCAGCCACAGACACTTGGGGTTTTTTTCAGCACTGTGAGCCACATCCAAAATCTTCATGTGGCTGAAAACCACTCGATAAAGCCTTGGAGAGGAGGGCGGGAAGGAAGTTTGGTGGTTCACAGGCAGGAAGGGAGGGCAGGTTTCTGGGGGACTCATTGCTTCACGATGAGCCACAGTTGGGCTGCATCACCCCTTCCCTCCTGCTTGTACAACTGCCAGGAACTTACTTTGCCCTGTAGAGTCTTTGCTGATATGACCTGGGTGGTCACAGCCTCAGCACAGCAGCTGCACTTTTATTATTTGCAAGGCACTTATAGGCAGCCTGATTTTTTGCATTTCCAGAATTTGTAAGCTCAATAATGTATTGCGGTAAAGAACACCCCTGGTTAATTTTGCAGTGACCGAACAAGCATTTCCTTCGCTGGTATTGACATTTGTTAAACTCACTTGTTTGCTTTTTGGATTTCTGGTACATAGTAACAGGAATCGGATAGCTGATCCCTTTCCTGAGCTGCTGCATTTAGTTCACAGTCAAGTGAACTGAGTAGCTCCAGTTGCTGCCTGCGGTGTAAGTCTTCTGGTTTTATTGATGGCACATTTTATCTGTCATGAGGCTGCCGACTCATCTGGCCTGGCTAAATCCTTCGGAAGTTCCTGACAGTCTGCCCTGGTATTAACTAATCTAATCTATGTTTTATGCCACCTGCAAAATTCGCCGGATCGCTGATAAATGCGTAACTATTATAATGCCGCTAATTACTAGTAAGTCTATTGCCTTTCTCACAGCTCCCTACTAGATGATTGGACCACTTCTTCCACGACAACATCTGCAATACTCACTCTGAAACTGCATGTGCAGCAGAAGTCCTTACCCTTACCCACCGCATACCCGAGGGAAGCACAGGGTGGGACACGCTATAAGACTGCAGCCTATGATAAGGATCACCATACACGGAGGTGCGTCCTCAAGGCCAGACAGTTACTGTGAAATCTCCCTTAACTCAAGCCAAGCTACAGCAGAACAAACAGAAGGATTTCTTTACAAACTCCAGACAGACAATGTCATTTCCAGGTTTCTAAAAGCCTCATAAAACCTTCTAGTATCCCAATTTACCAGACAGGGATATCGCACCAAGACAAACAACAAAGAGCTGGGTATGGTTATGGGAGAACCTGGCACAGAAATCCCCTCTTCCCTGTCTAAGTAATGGATCTTTTGCAAACAGCACTTGCCAGTCTCCAACGAAACTGCAGAAGACACGAGTCTGAGCTGAATGAGACACTGCCACCCAGACTGGACCTGTGCAAAGAAGCCTGCTTTGAAGGTGTTGCTATGAACATCATCTTGCCCTTGAATTAGGCATCAGCAGCTCAAATAAGATTCAACACTGGAAGGATTACGCTATTGAAGATGCCCACCTAGGGTTCCTTCTGCTTGGTAAAACACTGGGGCAGGGACTATCTTCTGCCACAGGTACAACACAGTGCCTGAAGCAATGGGTCCCTCATTTTGAGTGGGCACTAATTCAGATAACAAATTAGGATCGATCCAAAGGTAAATAGCTGGCTTGGACTCCTTGCGACTCCCAGAGAAGCTGAGGGGTATTAAATCTTCCCTTAATCAGCAACACATGCTGCTGGCACGGGGGGAGCGGCTGGGCAGCCACTGCTCCCATCCCCACGTGCTGCAATGTCTCCGGGGCACAGGGCTCTTTGCTGATGCAGAGGAGGTGGATGGATGTGCCCTATCAAGAGCCCTCCCTCTTATGGTTGATAGCAGATAGCAGATTAAAATATTACAAACACAGCTCCCTCTCAGGACTACTGCTGTGATCAGCTTCCTCACACATTTCAGGTCCATGGCTGCTTGTGGTTGCAGGATGGAAGGGCAGAGAGACACAACGACAAACTTCCCAACCACAGGCGCTCGGTGTCTGATTTGAAAACCTGCGGCTTTGATTATGTCTCTTCCGCACAAGGAGCAACAAGAAACACATGGAAAAAACAGCACGTCATCTCTGAGTTTCTGTGGCCATTCCAAGTTTGTTCATATATATAGGGGAAATTTCTAAATAACCGCATGCTCCTCTGAGAAAAGGTAGCATCTGATGGCTTCGATAATTTGTGTTTTTAAAATACAGATAGATGTGGGTAAATGTGATTCATTTATGCAGAGCAAGGATTGTCAAGAGACACTATGGACTGGCAGGTAAAGCAATGGCTGAGGAGCCAGGAGCCGGGCTGCCTTCAGGTGCAGAACAGGGTAGCTGGACTGACTAAGAGTCATTGTCATCTCCAGCTACTGCAAGTCTGAAAAAGGAAACACAGCTGGTACTTGGCTATGAATTTCCCACATTTTGGGATGAACTTCCCTTCCATCCCAGCAGATATGGGCTGAATTCACACTGATGCTGGATACTAACGCTAAAGAAGGCAAACTTACAGATTTACCTATGCTATCATCCACATTAACTAAAAATTAGATCTTCAGGGCCAGGTCCCAGGTGTGACTCAGGTCTTTGCAGAGGAACTACCCATGAGATCAAGCAAACCAAAGCCAGGAGTTACTGCTTTCCCTTCACGGATCACTTTCAGTGGGCACTGACAACTGCAGAAGTCTCTCCTGGACTCTGAAAGTCACCCTGGTGAGATCATTTTCCTGTGAGGAAAATTGACTGGAGGACAGGCACACCATTCATACCATCACTAGGACATGTAAAGCACGGGACAGCATGTCTGCTCGCATGGAAGCCAGCACTCCTGGGCAGTGCTGGTGTCCCACAGAGCAAAATGTCCCCATGGCATTTAAAAGCAACTTCAGGAATAAACGCATCCTGCTCATTTCTTCTCTGTGGGAATCTGAGCATAGATAGGAGGAGGAGGAATTTTATGGCACTGCAAAAAAAAAATAAAAAAAAATCATCAGACAGGACAGCTCAGGCTTAAGTTACCCTTTCTGCTTTTTATAATATCCCTGGTGGGTCCTCACAGCTCAGATTTTACCTAAGGCAATTTTCCACATTTCTTTGAATGGGAAACAATAAAGTGGGTGTATCCCCACAGTGAGCTCCTTGTGATCACAGCTCTGTCAGCACGACCTCGGTGGCACTGGGGCTGCATGGGACATGCCAGCTGCTTCAGAAGTGATGCTAGCACCATGGGTGGTCAAGGCACTGTCCAAAAGCAGATCAGTGATTCTCCAGTCTGCCTACAAAAATGAACACTGGCAGAGCCCATATATCATTGAAAAAAGCCACAGGAGTTGCTTCCTATAGCCAGACCACCAGGATGTGGGGAGGTCCCTGTAGAAACATCAAGTCAAAGGAAATCTCTTGATGTGATCACATCTGGGACACTGTGTCCAGGTTTTTGCATTTCAGAATTTGAAGGATGTCAACAAACCAAAAAAAAAAAAAAGAGGGAAACAACATTTCTGGTGAAGGGGATGGATGCAAAGATGAATTTGGGAGGAAAGCATACAAAAAGTGAATGATTCAAACATCGTGCTGAACCATAGACAGTAAAATGTCTAGGCTGATGATCCAGAAAGATGTACGTGATGGTCAGGATGAAGAGACATTATTATTGATAGTTATCCTAAGAACTACAGAGTGAAACCAAGAAATGGGCAATTTAAGCTAAAAGTGAAAAAAGGTGGGCAGTGTCTCCAAGTTTACCCTGCATAGAAGAGTAGTGTGGATTTAAGCTGTATAACACCTCTTGCATGTTCAGCCTTTAAAGCATCTCTCACTGGACATAGCTTCTTGCTGTAAATTCACTGGAAGAGCTGACAAAAATTTTGACACCTCTGTAACACACACAGCGGTCTCCAGAGGTAGACAAACACCCAGAGTGAAAGCAATACAGAAAATATGCATAAACAACCCGATTCCACACAAGAAGCTTTTACTACCATAAAAACACAGTCCAGAGAATGACTTTTAAAGGCATTTCTCCATCGGCAAAAGCAAATCCTTTTGCCAGTAGAGCCCCTTTTGATTGAAGATGTGTTGTGGGCTACAGAGACAAGAGGATCTGCGACTGCATGAGCTGCTCTGCACCAGCAGGACTGCTCCCCAGCAGCTGTATCATCCCATCCCTGGTCCTGGACCTGGCCCTCCAGCCCTGGGGTTATGTCCAAGACAGACCATGGGATTTCCTTCAATTAAATTAATCCAACACAGAACAAGCAGAATAACAGCAAATGTATATGGATGTAAAACTGTAAAAATAGTGGAGTTTTATATTACCCCTCCAAATGTTATGCTTGAGTGAAAGCTTGATTCAATTTTGGGTTGTGGCATCAGGCCTTTTCTAGTCTATTAGAAGTAAAATTACAGTTGTACTTATTATGGCTCTATCTGCTGTTATACAACTTCACCCGCTCTACGCTTTAATCATTTAATTGTCGTTGCAAACTGCTATAAAAACACATCTATTTCAGGAAAAAAAAAAATCAATGTAAATAGTGCTATGCTGGTTTATACAAGCTGAAAATCCAGACTTGATGACTAAAATGCAATTAGAGATGAAACGAGACTGAAAAAAAGAAAGTACATTCATCGCAAGGTGAAAGTATTTCAGTGCAATGTGCATGCCTTGTGCCTGCCAGGTGATCAGCTTTAGCCACCTAAGCGTGAAGAAATGTGGAATTATCTTGATTGTGTGCACATGCTAATTAGTCCCTTCTAGGCTTCCCTTCCATTAAGTCCGATTGCAAGAGCAGAGAGGTAGTGCAAAAACTTCCACAGCCTCTCACTTCTTGTTTAACGATTGGGCCATGTGTCCCTGTTCTCAGAAAATGCCACACAAGAGTCAAACAGTTATTGCAGAGCACATGCAATCTCAACACCTCATACCACCACCACAGGGGCATAAATAGGAAAGAAAAAATAAAATCATTAGCTGCTGCAGTGTTTTGTAATGACAGGGACATGATGGCAGCATCACAAAACATCACGCCTGCCTTCTGCCTCTGCGTGCCCATTTCCAAATATTTCCCTATATTAGAATAAATTAATGCTGCATGACTGCTAACGCAAGGCTGGGCTTTTTTTCCCAGCACCAGTCAGACAGGTTAGGTCAGGGTACAAAAGTCCAGAGAGATAAGAACACACGCTGTTCCCTGGGCACTGCTCCAACACCACCTTTCCCTTCTGAAGATCAAATACAAATAGATTAAAATACCAGATAAAAAACCCAACCAAACAAAAAAAAACCCAACCAAACAAAAAACCTGCCACAAATTCATACAGCTGATTCATAAAATATTCATAGAGAAAGTCTAGCATGGAAATCCCCATAGATGACCTGTCTCAATCCCATTTCTTCCTCCTCTGCCCCCATCAAAATTGATTAAACAGTTTCCGGAGAATCTAACATTAATGACTCCGTCTGACTCTAAGTGACTCTCATCTGACACAGATACTTCTTGTTGTCAAACAGCACTTTCTGCAACTATTTTTCTAAGTAAGTGCTATGAATGATTCTGGATGCCATCGCTGTTTTAATTATAGGCTGCCTTCTTGTCCTTCTGTTGCTTGTCATGTCACCAACCAAACACTGTGTTTAATGCCCTTACTCCAGTGCTTTATTTCTCGGTACTAACTGCAATCCCTGCAGTACCTGTATTTTTGGAGGCACGTTAGGGTCTGTAACACTTGTTAGTCCTAAACAGATCATCAAATTCTTGAAGAAACTGCTTTGGATTGAGGTCAGTTACAACTCAAGAACTATTTCAAACTGTACTGAGGATGCTGAATGGAAATATCCAATGTAAGAAGCAAGTGCCTACATCAATACATTCTGCCCACTACTCTTGTTGCATGGTCGTTAGCTCCAGGATCTATCCCACCTCTCTATTTTGAAGCTGCTACCAATATACTCTAGAGTTTATCTTAGGACAGTTACAAACATTCAAAGAAATCATTGTTACGAAGATTTGATTTCTGAGATGCATAAACATAAATGCATTTTATTGGTGCATTTCTGTGTGCCTGTATGAAGAACCACCCGGTTTTGACAAAAGCACATTTTTAGGGTACACAAGACACCTCACGACACCTTGTTGTTCAGGTTGGATACCATCACATTGTATCTACCTCTGCATTTATTTCAGGCAGATTTTTTTCTAAACCATTTACTGAAAGGTTGATTCTATTAATTAGCATTTTTTACATTTGCTGACTTTTTCATTTGAGAAGCAGAATTTTCAGTAGCCCAGCAGAAATCCAGTCCTTTTCAAAGTCAAGTCCATTCCTTACAGTAATCTTGATTTGAGCCAGTTATTACTTACATGGCTAAATACTACCAGTGCTTCAGTCTCTAATTAGTCCATTTATTAACTGCTGAAATGCACACACTACAGAATTAAGTCAATCTGTGATGTAACAGTCCATGGAGTCTGTCAATAGCCATATTCTGGCAAAAAAAAAAAAAAATCTGCTTTCTGGAGTGACACTTTCCTGTGACTCAAAGTTTCTTCCATTTGTGGATGAATTTTCTCTGGCTTTTAATCCTCTCCAGGTCCAACAGGGATACACAGAGGATGCTCAACACCTCTGGGCCTGATGCACGGGCTGGTCCAGCAGATTTAATTTTTGAGGATTTCTTCCCAAAGCTGCCTTTCTCCCGGACACAGTTGTCTCCTCCTCGAGCTCCCTGCGAGGTGCCTGTCCATTCTGAGGGGTTCACGGTGCTCTGCTTGCTCCATTTTTGACCCAGGTTTAGTTTTTGCCGGACACCATGTCAATAAGATGCAGCACAGTGCTGTTATCAGACTGGCCCCGGTTACCTAACACGAGTCAAGGTGAAAAAAGCTTAATATTCCTGCCATGGGACAAGGTGAGTAACCATTGACTCCAGTGACTACGTTACAGAAATGCATTTTCTCTTCTGTCACCACATCTGATACAAGCCTTCTTGTTCTCCAGCCTATTAGAAATGAATAAATATCCCATTTACAACCTATTCCTCAAAGCAACACACCAGTGGGTCTTGGGGACAGGGACAGGTACCGAAAAAAATCCACGCTGCCCCTGTTTGCTCTCCATTACTACATTGCTTAGTTTTAAATTATTAAAAAGTGGAATTTCATCATTTCACTTCAGAAACAAATTTCAACTGACGCTTAATAGAAGCTGGGTTGGAATTTTTTTCTAGTATTCTATCCAAAATTATATTTACATTGTTTCATCCAATTATTGCTTAATCTACTCCAAGTAATTCCTCCGCTTTTAGAGATCACTGACCCACAAATGGAGCTGTCCCATCCACGGTCACTGGAATTACTGGTAGACAGGAAAAAAAAAAAAGCCATCTACTGGCTTTTACAATAAATCTGTAGTGTAGCAGCCAATTCTGTACGGTCTTTAACATAGAAAACATATTTTATGCTCAGCCTGAATGCTAATTGCTTTTGTGGTGAGACTTAGAAAGCTGATACATAATGAGGTTGGTTGTTTCTTTGTTAAAAAAAAAAAAAAAAGAAAAAGAAAAAGCCATGCTGCAGATTTTTAGACTAAAACACTGTTGTATTAAAAAAGCCGAATTTCTGCATGTAATGAAAAATACTAATTAAGATGAATAGTACGCAAGGGAAATTTAACTGCATTGTTCTGCTACTGCTCTGGAGCAAGTCACTTCGAGCCCGGCTGCCCTGCGCCCCGTTCCTTGTGCGGTTACTCACCCCTCCGCCGTGAGTACAAAGCGGGGTTACAGCACTGGCGGACCCGAATGGTGCACTGAAAATCACTTTACCCTTCACTAAGCGGGACAAGAAGCAGCAAGGAAACTGAGACCGAGACCAACAATGTCCACTGTTAATTCACGGCTCCTGAGCTTATTTCACGTACTAGAAATAACCTACTTGCCAGCATTACTGGAGAGCTACGAGCTGCAACATGAACAGGTCAGAAGACCTCAGTAAGAACAAGGAGTTAAAAGAATTGAACAGACCAAACTTATGCATCAATGACTTTTCAGCCCTAAGTTCAACCTTTCACCAAAACAATGCCAGAGATCATTTTATCAGTGAGATGACCACAGCATTTCCACATGGGCTGCCCAGGACGGTTTGCCATGCTACTGGAGCTTTGTGCCAGTCAGTCCGTCAGCCCTACCCCAAACTGAACTAATTTAATCACTACGGACTTCAGGTACTTCTGTACTGGCTTTCACTTCACGGCTTAGACACATCTTGGAGATGTTAACTGCTGTTATCAAGTCCGCACACCAATCTTGCCTCAGGACTAAAGGGTCTTGACTCCACACCTTATGGGCTATTTCTAATTTCAGTATATATTACAAATAAAAAAATTCTGTATAAATAAATCATAGAAATTAAATCATAGAATAAAATAAATTTGCACTTAAATTTGTAAAATCCATTAGTTAGAAATTAGGAAATACTCCATGTAAGTTTGTCCACTTAACCATAAATCTTATATATCTGATTACAACTTAGATGATGATCTTTTAGATTTTGTTGTTAATGTTGACAAACTTTGGAAGAGATGCAATATGACATTTCCACATTTTTATTATTTTTTTAGCATCAGTAAATGCATTTTATTATGAACATTTCTAATCACTCAAATGAGCAATGACGAGCCTTCCGGCATGCACTAGAGTGGATGAGACATGAACACAGTCAGAGCTACAGAACCTGGTATTATTCCAGCATTAGCAACTTGAGGAGACTTCCACTGGCCAAGTGCCCCTGTCCACTGCTAGCGTCCTTGGTGCTGATGGCAATGGATGCCCTCTCTTAGAGGATCCTTGTCTTTACTTATTGTTTGGTCAAGCCACCTACTTAAATCCCCTGAGTACTCCAAGTGAGAGAAAGGAAATTTTCAGCCATTTGTACTTCAGTAAAACCTCTAAGGTACTTCACGAGATGAAGAGAAGGTATTTTCTGGTGCAGCGGACTCAATCAAATTTTAAAAGCTCCCTGAAAGCAGTGGAGATGCTACTCCTTTCTCTTGGAGAAGGCTGCAATGTAATACAGGGATCACTGGTTACTTCCAGCTTTCGTTCAGTATCAGCCAACTTTAGTAATGGTAATCATGTTATTAAGATATGCACAGACAGAATAATAAAGACTGATTCTTCTATGCAAGTGAGCCACAAAATTGGCTCCAACTAAACCCATTCACTGATGGATGTCTGCTTTGTTGCATCTGTTTTCCTCTTGTTGTCTCATGGGGCTTCAGCCCATCTTCCTTACATGTAAGCTTATTTCTGGAAGACTTTGGCAAGGATGCTTTTATAGTGACCTCCTACATCTTCATTCCCACCGCTCAGTCAGTGATAGACTTTGGGAGCATCACGAGAGGAATCCGTAAGAACAACATCAATGGTAAAAGAAAAGAAAACTTCCTCTCAAGCTCTTCCGCCTCCACCATTACGCACTGGAGAAGCTCTCCTTGGGGAACGCAGTCTCCCTCTCTAGTTTGTAAAAAGAGGCTACCATGCTCGGCTCTCAGTGTAGGTGTATGGGGGCTTGGGAGGGGGGTGCTGTTCAGGAACTGTTTATATCCCCATCCTTTTGTTACTTAGCAACAGAAACCCAAACACTTCTCCTCCAAGGGTAGAAGGTTTCCAGCAGCCCTACAGGGAGTATTGAATTTCATTCACTTCTTCACCAGCAACATGAGTACCCATCCATAAACTGTTGGCACAATAAAAAACTGAACGTCTAAGACTGCCTGCCATTAACAATAATGCAAAGCCCATCCAAGCGGCGGCCTGGTTACTCTTTGAAATAACAGGAAGTGCCTTGATTTCAAAGAATCTTGGACGTGAACCTGATATCCTGCACATTATGAAATAACTTCTTCAAGACAAACACTTGATTTCCAAATGCATTCCCAAGACAGCCCAGACAACCCTACTGCAAATCCCATGCAAAGCTTCAGCAGAAGCCAGGGAACTGGTTGGATGCAGCAGGGTGGTTTTGCAGGAGAAAGGGTCCCCTTTGGAGTCTCAGGCCCTTCAGAAAGACTTGGGCAAGAAGCCTCTATGGATGGCACTGGCGTCATGAGTCAAGTCCTCCAAGGTTTCTTTTAATGTGCATTTCCCTGGGCTAACCTGCGGCTGACCTTGAGATGTCGGAGCACCTCTCCTTGCTCGTGGGATCTTGGGGTTTCCTGCCAGCTGAATCTTCTGAGTTATGTACCTTGGCTGTGCCAACCGCTGGCTGCTGGAAGGTGGATGAGAATAGACCAGTTCCACTGAGTCTGACACTTCCCTAAGTGAGGTCCAGCTCCTCAGTGAAAGCTCTTAGTAAGTGGTAACAATACATAATAATAATAGACTAGATTTATTTCTATAGCATAGAAGCCAAAAAGCCTCGGGCTGTATTGAAATGCAGTAAACAAAAGTAAGTCCAGCTGCCTGGTCCCTTTTTTCCCCAAAGGTAACAAAACTGTATACAAAACCATAGTAAAGACAATCTGAGAACCACTAGTAACAAAACACTCAGTAAGTATCACTTTCCAGTCTGTTCTTGCTGTTATCACCACTTGGTATTGATGGTTGATGAATTTTTGATCTCCAGATATAAATACCACTGACAAAATTTCCCAAAGCCACTTAGGTTATTATGACATCTTGACATCCTGAAGGATCTAATAGATTGGTCTTAGGTTATGACCTACAAGCAGACCATCATGTCAGCCCTCATTCTGCTCTACAAGACCTAGGAATTATAATTATTAATGAAATTCTGTACATTATTCTGCTAGGTAGAGAAATGTTTCAAGGAAACATGAGCCTCAGACTCATCCCAAGCCTTTATCCATCCTTCAAACTGGATCCGAGACAAACCAATTTGTAAGAACTAATTTAATTATTTCTCATTTCCTGTGCTTCCTGCCTCCTGTCAAGGCCAAGCAAGGAAATGAGGACTAATCCCAGGGAGACCTGAGATATCATCAGTCCAACTGGACAGCAGAAGCACCAGGAACTGCATAAGTTTTGTCCTACCAAATTTCAGACTGATTCTAGACAGGTAAGAGATTCCATATGAGCTGGAGTGAAGTGTCTTGACCCTCAGGCACTCATCTGGACTAGCGGGATGAGAAGATTTTAAGTCCTACTCATCTTTTATAATGACGAGGAATCACCAGCCCCTGGGGAGGAATTGTGTTGTGAAACACCTGGCAAGAGGCAGTAAATCATCAGTTCCACTGAATCTATGAACACTGGGATGCTCTTTTAGTGTTTCTATAGCCAAAATATGGGCCCCAATCCAACCTGCCCTCAAGCCAGTGCAAGGGCTTGGACATGGGCTGTAGGCAGGGTTGAGTGGAGGCTTGCTTCAGACGACATGAACTGGGTCCATGTGTCATAAATGAAACGTTGACCAAGTGACTGAATTCTTGCCAGCTAGGCAGCTCGTTCCTCCAGCCCAGGCACTCTGAAAGGAGTTTGGTGATTACTATTCCCACATCTGTACAAAATCAGACATCCCTAAAGACCATCCTCCATCAGCCTTGCAGTCTTCAGCAAAGTTTCAACCACCCCATGGCATTCCAGAGCCACTCAAGGAAGGGTGAGGAGTACCTCGGAAAGTGCCCCTTCAGAGTCAGAATTTCTGACTTAGGCAACTGAAAAAAGTTTGTGATTTCTCTCTTCTGCTATTGCTGCAAAAACCAAGACAGCCCAGAGAGAAGGAGCTGGATCCTGCTCTCTTGCACATAATCAGCACAATGGTTTAGGCAGCTCCAATCACACATGCAAAGCAATTGAAGGAAACAGGGCAGCACAAGGGTAACTAGGGGTAGAGCCTTCATTACCCATGATGATGTGTGAGGAGGTGAGCAGAGCCAAAGCTGTGCTTGCAGGACACAAGCAGTTCAAAACCCTCATCTTTTAACTTGGAACCGAAGCATACTAGATACCACAATTAGGGAGGAAAAAATCTGGAAAACCCATAATGCTACTTTCCCAGTAAAAAAAAAAAAAAAAAGAAAAAAAAAACAAACCCTAAAACACTTCTCTATTAGGCATCTGCTTTTAGCTGGTGTGTTAGATAATTGCTGTGCAGAAGTTTCAGTGTAAAATGATAATAATAATAATAAAAAAAAATAATTATGCAAAGAGCATACTCTTCAGTAGTTTAAGCAGTATCTATGCATACCCTAAGTAATTTCTTTTAAAAGTCCCTAAATATTGNCTCTCCCAGCCTGTCTCCATAGCAGAGGTGCTCCAACTCTCGGACCATTCTTCAGCCACGGACAGTCTCACTTACATCCTGCTAGTTTTAGAAACCACTTCTGCAGATAGAGTTTTACAACCTCAGATAACAGATCTATGACACACAAATGTTTTCGTAACCCCCAGTAGCACAGCGGTTCTCACGGGACCATCATGCCGCACAAATAGCCGATGCAGGTCTCACCCCTCCAGCGGGGAGCCCCCATTTTTCAAGGATGCAACGCAACCACCCCCCGCACAGTCCTGCGACGGCCACGGGACCGCAGTCGCCTATCTGTTCCCAGACGTTATGCCACGCTCATGGGTGAGATCAGAGACACAAGCAGCAAAGCAACTGGGAGATGAGTAAGGCAGGGATGCAGTCCCTCAGTTGCCGGCACGGAGACACACCGGCAGCATGGATTTCTCTATAAAGAATGTGGAGATGGTGGGAGGAGGAGACGGGCTCCCAAGTCACTGATGGAAAATGCCGTGGGTCCAGCCACCTCCCCTGTGGGTTGAAAGGGACTGTGAATTAATCCCTCCTTGGAAAGTTTCCCATGGAAATCTTGCAGAGTTAACACACAGAGAAAAAAACCGTGCCGATGTTTGTATGTGCAAATGGCGGAAGAATATAAGGTTTGGGGGAGGGGGAGAGCATTTAAACAGGATGAAAAATATATATAAAAAAAAGTCCCCTGAGAGCCCCAAGGTCTTCTGATGACATTGAAGGGCTTTCACTTTGTCTCCAGTTCGACATTCAGCCCAAAGCTGCAGTGGCTGAAAGCTGTCACAGCGCGGCAGTTTTCTGGTAGCTCCTAAGAGAGAAGCTGGTAATTGCAGCTGAGCTCCCATGGGTCGTGTCTCTGCACTGCAGACTGGCTGCTCCCGTTAGCTTGGCTTCATGGGTCAGAACAAGTCTCATTCAGCCATGCCAGCCCCCCTTCTGCACACAGTGACTGCTCCCCAGTGCTGCAGGTCCAGTACCTTGCACACATAAGAGTGGAAAATTTTCCAAGACAGAAACTCCATTGTTTATCTTAACATGGTTCCTACAAGTCCACTATGCAGGCACACAGAATAAAAACCTGCTTTGTACCCTATAGAGTTCCTGCCCTAAGGATATATGAAGACACAGCAGATGGACACTGATGGATAGTATGGGAAAACAACAGGACAGCACTGGACAGTGCGATGCACTGGCATGTCCTGGCACAGCACCCTAAATGTTGTCATCATTTCGGCAGACATCTCAGAGTAGAGGTGAGTTGAAGGAGGAAAAAGAACGTTGGCAGATGTTTTCAGAGAGATCTGTGCAGCAGGGAAGAAAGGTTTATAACATAATACATGGGCAGTGGAGAGCGTTGTCATCATTCTGAGGCAGGAGATGACATTTTTGTAATCGAAAAGAGACAACAGGCAGGGTGGTGCTGAGCTGTACAGACACCAGCTTGTGTCTGATGTGATAGGGAGTGAGCAGGCAGTGCGAGAGGATGCAAAGAGGGCTCTGTGTGGACAAAGTACTAGGGAAATTATTTTTTCCTCTCATTGTCCAAAATGGATTGAGGCAGATCCAGATTGCCACTGTTAGCACACAGAATAGGATATAGCAGAGTAGTCAGAAGAGCATCTCTTCTATATACAGACAGGAAAGGTTGTATTAGAGAGCTGTGCACGAAGAGTTGGTAAAATACAAACAGAGCCTGAATGTACCAGGGAAAAGCCCTGCACAGAGCAAGCTCCCCCAAATAACAGCAGGAAGGTGATGTTCTCAAGTACAATCATGCAAAGGTGCTGAGGGTGAAGAACTTGCACAGAATGTTTTTTCCAGCTCGAACTTGAGCTGATGCTTATTTAGGGCAGAATTCCCCTCATCTCACCTCAGTCATCTCCAAGCTGCCTACACAGGACAAATGAGCCATGCAGACAGGAATACTCCACAGGCAGGAATTCTCTGGTGGCATCATCCTTTTTACAGCTGCTGATTTTGTACGTGTTCATCAGGGAAGAAAAAAGTCAGGCTGCATCACCCATGCTGTCTTTCCACAGAGGCATCAGTTATGTGACAAGGGCAAGCAGCTTGCAGCCCTCTCCAGCCACTGGAGAGTCTGTTGCCCACCCAGCAGAAAGTCTGGGGTGCAGGGAGCCAGAATAACCTGAAGGAACAGAGGTCAGGTCTCTGGTCCCTCCTTTGAGATGAGCTGCTACCTGGAAGTGGATCTTGACAAGCTCAACAGCACATGGCTTGCAGACAAGGCCCAACCTACTCGGAGTGTAGAGGGGAGAATAGACCATTCTCCATGTATTTCAGGAAACCCCTTTCTGCATTAACAGTTCAGGTTATTTCCCTTTAAAAGAAAAAGATTGAAACATGACACAAATCCCTGCCCAGAACTCTCTCTCTATATATTTTGCATGTGTACAAGGGAGTCTGTCAAATGTACCAGTTTTGCGAGACCAAACTATATTCATTTTTATCTCCAGAAAGATACAAAACCAGCCATCCTTGCTTATCCTACAATTATGGCACTTTTCCCAAGCCAGGGAGGGACACGCAGGCTTCTGGAGGTCTCTCGTGTACTCGTCTTCATATGGGGCACATGGGCTTGCTTCCAGCTAAGACTCTGCTAGAAGACGTGCTGCTGTCTGAAGACAAGGCGATACTAAACCCTGCAAGAATCCAACATGACTCCTCCTCAAAACCACTCATCTTCCCCTCTCTTAGATAAACATCGAGTGGTTGGAGGCTGCCAACAACCACCAGCACTCGTGGGATCACCATCCAGCCGGGAGTTCCCTGAACGGGGCCATCTGCAGAGGAACTTGAAGTCATCTGATCCCAGGCACAGTTCACGAACCCGCTGCTCCAGATGTGACCTTGGCTGCTGGAGGCTTCGGCGGTTCTGGTGACACGACTCACACTTCTTAAGAGACGGCAGGAAGGCTGCAGAGACTGTCTGTGCAAAAATAACTGGCTGCTGTTACTGCTGACATGTCCTCTGCTCTCCAGCATTTCTGGGCTGTGCAGGAAAAGGAGGACCGTGAAGTCCTCTTCTGAAGGAGGGGGGGGCAGAGTTAGAAACTAATTTAACTTGCTGCTCTTCACTGCAAGAAATACAAACTCCCTGAGCTTCAGCATAGACACCCGAGCATGTTTTATGCCGAGGTACCCTGGAGAATTGCTGTGCTGCACAACAGCGAGGCACCGGTGCCCCCCAGGGCAGGGTCAGAAATCACCGCGACTCTCTGTGCTGGTAAAGTCGAGCTGCAGAATGCAAATGTTCAGAGAACAGGACTGGCATCTCCCAGAGCTCTTCTATTTTCGTAGGCTGCTGCCACCTGCAAGTACCCTTTGCAATGCGTTAGCACTTTCTTAATTTACCATCAGTGTTAATGGTGCAACCATGCAGTAGGGATAGAGTTTTCTTTCTTGGATGCTGCGAGTGAGCTTATTAAATGCATACAGTGACATCCACATAAAGGTCCAATTTGCACAGGCACGAATAGCCACAGTTCTTAATGACGGCAACGAGCTCTGGCCATTACTCAGCATCTCGGAAGATTAAGCCCTTCTTTGAGTGATGAGCTCAGCTTTCAGTTCAACAACTCAAGATTCAACACATGAAGAGCTGAATTAATAATAAATTATTGTTATTAATGATACTCTGCAGCAAAACTAGCATGTTTCAGCTCTAAAACTCAAAGCCATTCACAACCTGGGTAAATAGACTAATTACCCTTTATTTGTACTGAGACCCTACATACACAGGAGATCTCACTGCAGTTCTCAACATTATACCATTTTGAGAAAGAAGGAAAATATCCACAAACTAAGGAAATAATAGAGCCATGCAAAAAATGACTTCCCCTCCCCACATCATACACTGCCTGAGTAAGCACACGCCAAACATACCTTGGCCTTTTTGAATTCTTGGGAAAAACTGATCAAGCTTTAGCCTAAACTCCCCAAAGCTCTCTTTTATCTACTGCACTTCTCTAGCAGCACTACACCCTCATGACACCCGACGCAGGGACCTCGTGCAGTACAATGTCCCTCCCCAGTGGCCAACACCAATTACCTGACAGCCTCCGGGTCTCCCACCCCAAGCAGGGGGCTGCATTTTTAGTAATGAAGGTCTTTGCTCAGCTCACAGTTTGGAAAGGTTGTTATTTTATCAAACCCAGCTTGCAGGCACAGGCTGCTCTGGCACACTTCAGACCAACGCTTTTCAGATAACCCCACACTTGGAATCAGTCTTGGGTCTTGTAAAGGGGACTGAAATACATACAGCTGAATTTCAGAAGAGCAGCGTAAGTGCTCAGCCTCTCGCAACCTTGAAAACCACAGAATTCTGCCATCAAATAGTTTGTTTAAATAAGAATGGCAAGAAATTCACAAACATTGAAAACCACTGGTTTAACTGCTGATCTAAAACATCTGCAAGAAATACTTGCTTTTTGAAAGTGCCGCTACTGTGCTGCTAACCCAACCAAGAGTTACACAAACCAGTTCAATCATGTCCGGGGTCTACAAGAAGCCAAAGCACCCAAGAGACAGAAAGGTTTATAAAAACTTGGCTACACGCATCTTATTCCCCTTATGTTTGACATACCAAGTCCTGAATAAAGTTTAGAGACAAGAGCACCCAAGCATTCAGAAACACATGAACTTCCAAGGAACCGAACCACCGCGCACAGATGCCAGGAGAACATCATCAGGAGACTTAGCCAAGACCCTTCCTGTAATCTCCAACTGGAGCACCCTGGCTTCCAATTTATGAAAATCATGTAATTCTTCAGTCTTATCTCTACACCAGTGCAAGCAGCAAAACAGAGCAGCAAAAATCTCATACTAGGTCACATTGCCTTTTGTCTGAGGTTCTACACACAAGGAAGCATGCAGTTACAGTCAGTCTGGATTCATATTTTTTAACATATGCATGAATTTCTCCCATGTTTTTAAAGAGGGACCCCCTATCCCAGCCTCCTTTTTGACCCAACTGATTTTGTATAACTGCCTGAGCAGCAGCAGGTCCTTCAGGACAGGGAAATTACTTTAAACACTTGCAGTGAGTCATCACAGCTTTTCCCCGCTCCTCCATCCTGGAGAAACTGAGCTGGGCTGACAGCCACCTTACAGCACTTCATGATCCAGAGATCATGGGACTCAGATTGGCTACAGGTTTGCGATGCATCTGCCTGCACCATGCACCTAGTGAGCTCCTCCTCCTCCTCAGCCTAAAACTAAAAAGCAAGTAAACAGGCTTTATCATAAAAAAAGCCTGGAAGCATAACTTTTAAATAGTGAAAAGCAACTTGGGAAGATGGAATATTAAAAAAAAAAGAAAAAAGTTTTTATGCAGCCTTGCCACCACATCCTGGCAGTTGGATCCTTGCCTCCAGCAACTCGCTGGCTTTCTGAGCAGCAGCAGACTCTGCCCATCCCCTCTGGTCCCGCTGGTCTTCTTTCCATCTGCTCCTGCCACGTCCCACAGCCTCTCAAACCTCTCCTCCCTCAAGCAAGCCCAGCGGTGTCCCATGAGGAGGAATGATCTCACCTTCCTTCCACGGCATTGCACCTCCCTAAGTTGTGCAGATGAACGATGATATTCATAACCATCAAAGATCCAGTTACATCATGGGCTATATCAGGACAAAGCACACAGGCTAAGCTGCTCTCCTTCCAGAAACAAACTGGGAAGAAGTGGAAAATCTTCCTTAAATGTAAAGCCTGGCTCTCACAGTCCCACTACTTAAGGATGCAACAGGTTTTACTCAGTCCTGACAAGCATTCTTACCATCAGTTTGACTTGTGTGCTCACTTCCAAATAATGCAAAAAAGTTATACTTTTCCAAAAGTAAAATTTGGAATCCAAACTGGGAGCAGGGAGTGCATAATTCCCAGTCTCAGAGACATGGTCCCACTCTAGGTGAAATACCTACTCAGTAGATGGATTTCATAGGATTCATGCTCCCAGATGCATATCATTTTATGAAAATACGATTTAGGCACACTTTGCTCTCAGATGTCTAACATTTCCATCATGCAGAATGTTCCCAAGAATTTCACATCCTATCTCTCATCACCAGGATTCTCTGGTAGTGGATAGTAAAGATAATTGAAAATCAACTACTACATTAAGGAAGATTAAAAAAAACCAAAACAAAAACAAAAACAAAAACCAACCAAACCAACAAACAGGAATTAGATTAACATCTGCCTTGAGAAGAGACCTATTTCCTCAAAAGTAACGTTTTCATCATTAAAAAGGGACAGAAAAGGAACTCCCAAAAAGCCAGTTCAGAACTGCATCCTCAGAGTCATCTTCCTGCCATTTAACTAGTGCAATATGGACTTATTAATAGGCAGTCAGGTCCGGGTCTGTCTGTTTGAACATCAGGTTTCTAATTGATTGCACAGTACTTGGAATCTATTAAAGGGCTTCTACAAATTAGCATCTCTGTATAGGACAGGCTGCCTAGATATGCAGATGTTAAGAACTGGCTAATCCTAAGTAAACCTGGTAAAAACGTTTACCTTCTCAAAATTTCCACTGAATTAATTGTAGAGTTTGTGTCACTGAATCAATAAAGTGAAAACCCTATAATCTTGATGTTTGCCACAAGCTCATAAATAGTCTGCTAACACGAAGGGCTTATTATTCCAGACATTTGGCCCATATCAAACAGCGGCTCAGAATAAGACATTGTGTCATGCCTGCGAATCCGAGAAGGACAGCCCAGGTGATCGCGGGCTTACTTCAGAACTTCTCACGGATTCTTTTACATTATCATTTTCAAACCCCTGACAAAGGAAAGTGTCCAGGTTGCCTTTTATTAAACTGCAAAAAAAAATGCTCACTCTTTATTAAACATACCCAACCTTGGAAATGCACATACACACGAGTGCTATTAACTTGGCACCTGTGTTCACCCATTCCTATGAGGATGTCATTTTCCTTATCCTGAGATCATCTCTGACCCTCATTCTCTCTTTCTCTTCACTTCTTTGCTGGTACCAACGTGTACCATTTTTTTCTCCATCCCACACCATCTCCATCCCTCTTGTGAGAGCTCTGATCTTCCAGCCTGACTCCCTCCTGCTTGGATAATTGCAATCTCTTACCTTCTAACCAATTTCTACCTTTCCCCATCCTTGTTCAGCTGCCGAAATTGTCTTGTCTGATCACATCACACTATTCCTTTCCACTGGCTTTCCCTTACCTGTGTGATCAAGGCATTGTGAAATGCTCATGTGTGTCCCTTTGCTCTTGGATATGATGATTTCTCCCATCTCTCGTGCACAGTTTTGCTCTGCCGACAGCCCTGGACCTGTAACATCTGATGGCACTTTTTGTGCTGAATGCTGTTTGTCCATTCTGCTTTGTAACTCTTCTGTATAAAATGTGTGCTCATGAGCTCACCAATTCCATCCTCAGTCTCCCCACCTGGGATGACTGGGTCATCTTCCCGATGTTTATCTTCTCCCCTTCTCAGACCCCATACACTATGTGCCCTCCCTATAGGTAGGCACTATAGGAGTAGTGCACGCAGGGTTTTATAAGCAAACCCCAGTCCCAGAAATGAGACCAAGTTGCATATAGGTCCAGTAAAGAGGCAACACTGCAGACTTGTGGAATGGTCCAACCAGCCCCAACGAGGGACATGAGGTCTAAAAAAGAAACACCCACTACTGCCATCCTCGACTTTGCCCCCATTTTTACGAAGGGATGACTGAGACAGGGAGAGGCAAGGTGATCTCCAGGGTCACAAGTCTCTGGCAGGGCATGGAAGAGATACCCCAAGAGAGACAGTGTTCCCTTTCTGCCACTTTGCTTGCAGTGACCTGAACTCATCTTTCCACTCAAGAAGGGTGGAAAACCATGCTCTGTCCCACCCCAGGAACCCACTTGCCTGTTGGTGTCAGACCCTGAGGTCTGAGAACAGGTTCTGCTTCTCTTTATCTACCTGGACTGATCCTAGGATCTACAAGGTGTTATAAGCAAAGTAATTGCTAGAACAAATGCAATTACTAGTAGATTTTTTACTTCATTTAGTGCTATGACAGGAGACTGACAAGCCTGGCAGCTGGAGCACTCTTCGTTCCCCAAGTAAGATACAGCACAATGCCAGCAAGGCAGGTTTGCCCTAGCCAGGTACACCAGGCACCAGTGCAATGCATCAAAGACATCTTCTTGCTTGATAGTGCTTATTAAGTCTCTATTTTTCACGATTTGCACTGAAAGCAAATGGGAATTCTTGTCTTTGTGTAACACAGAGAAGATGAAAGTCATGGTAAGTGGAATAACAGGCTGGGAAAACTCTATTGGGAATGCTGGGCTTAGGAAGAACACCATCTTCCACCAAGGACCACACTCAGCCTCTGCCCCACCATAACCATGTCGCACTGGGGAAGCCCACAGGCTGGCTGGCTGGATGCTTACAGGGATCTTTGCTTATGAGGAAAGAAATCCCTGCACAAAGTTGAGAATCCCACACAAGGTCAGAAAGGAAACTGGAAATAACATTTTTAAATAATTGGCTGTGGGAAATTAATATCAAGCTGCATTATGAGTACCTGCCAGCGGGACATGTCAAGAAATCGGGCTGGCTGTACCGGCAAAAATCATTTAGGAAAAATAATAAAGAAAACCAGACAACAACCTAAACTAAATCCTTCTGTGTTTGTCAAATTTCCTGGGAAAACAGGAATAAGCTGCAGAACGAACCCAATTTGCCAGGTGAAGCAAGGAGATATTCAGGACAGGAAACATTAACAATTCCCACTGAGGAATATTAAGACATTTTAAAGGCACAATATAATGAAGCCTAGCAGTAGGTGAGTTTGTGTGTCCCCTCTCGCAACCAAGGAAATTGAAGTGTGGAGAGGAGAATGACTTATCCAAGAGTCATGGTGAGTCATGAGTCCACCATCCCCAAGTCACACTTATCTGCTCTAACCACCACCACTCGTTGTCTCCGGGACATGTTCAGGAGGCCAAGGAACAGTATGTTCAGGAACTGCTCAGCACAAATACAGCTGGTATTAAAGGAAAGCCATCTCCAGTGCTCGGAGCTGTAGGCACATGGGGACATCCTGCATTTCCGAGCCAAGGTGGAGGTGGTGCAGGGGTGGCCACTCATCACTGCAGCCAAAGCATGAACAGCACAGGGGTCCATACGCTTGCAAATATTTTTTCATCCATCTGTATCAGAGCTAGGATGATAACTGAGAGTGGGTCCATATGTAGCTGACCAAAACACATGCAGGATTTAATGGGGTTTTTGTACCTGCATCCATAAGGGGAAACCAAAGGAGGAAGTAAAGAGTAGACTGTACGTGAATGATGTTGATTCACATTGCACAGACCCTGGAGAAGTGTTCGGGGGGGGGTATCAACTCACAGGTTGTATGTACTGTCATAAAAGCAAGGAAAATATAAAGTGCTTCAAGCCCATAAAGTGCTTCAAGCCCTGACCTCTGTCCCAAAGACAACATTTGGGATCTTGCCTGAAGCTTCAGTAGTGGTTATACAACCAGAAGCTGGTCCCAACAGAAATTAATAACCTGTTTTAAAGTTAATAACCCGACGTTACTTCTATATTATACAAGGTTACTTATACAAGAGCTCTTGGCACACAGCACCATCTGCTGAGTTGCAGGTTCGGGAACTGGCGCTGTTACAGAGCATCCCACACTTTCCCTCCGAAAGGAAATCCGTCAGCTCTCCCGGACAGTCACACCGGCTCTTATCTAACACGTCTCGGCAGCGGCTCGAAGCAAGCAGATAGGCTGAGGTGTCCAAAGTCCGAGTCAAGCAAGTGACACCTTTGCTTTGCTGCTCTCTGCACTGACCCTACCTGCAAACTGCTCACTTGCCTCCTTTTCCACACTCTGTTTCCTGCTGTTTACCTTGCTGCTCCTGACCAAGGAAAAGATTTCCTGAACAGCACACTGACAACAACAGTTTTTCAGGTGGCTACCCCTGATTTTTTTTTTTTTTAAATTAAACCCAAAATTAAAAAAAAAAAAAAAGGTATTCAAATTTTCATGAAAACATATTATTGGAGGGGAAAGCATTTGCTTAAAGTCAAATTGAACCTTTTCTTCATATTAGCTTTTAAAGATATTTGAAAGTAGCATGCAATGATTTTCAAAGCAAAAAGCATATATTCCTTTCATTTTGAAAATATTTTTTCTCTAGTTGCTATTTTTCTCTGCTGCTCTTCCTGACTGTATCTTTCAAGCAGCCTTTCGCACTGCCTGCAAACCTGTCTCTTCAAACAATTTCTCTTTTCATCTTGTCAGCATCAGTAAAATTCACAAATCCTTCCTTCCTTAAATTGCCACCCTGTGTCTTGTCTCCTTTGGATTGTTAGCTATTTAAGCAGAAAATGTGCTTTGCTTGTGCTATGAAAAAAAGAGAGAGTGTAAACGTATGGTGCTCAGAAGAGACCTTATGTTCTTTTAAGGGGCATGAGAAATGAGGCTTGTCCTCCTCCCCGTATGGAGCACGGGCCCATACGCAGCCCCTGGTACCCACAAGGACGGATCCTGGTGAGCGTGAGCATCGTCACCTTCGCGCTATACCCAAACCCCGTGGGTACGGACCCCGAAAGCCAACCTCTGAGGAGAATGGAGACTGGCTACTGTGGTGGGGATTCCTGGAGAGCTGCCACCATTTTACATGACATGTCTTTTTTCGTACGAGCATTAACAAAATCAAGGTATGCTTTTCCCTTCCCTTTGCCCAGCATCCCCAACACAAGCTGGCTAATGATTTTCAGATCTGCCTAGGCAATAAGGCTGTCCCTGCTCGTCTCAAAGCCAGTGGCTCAAAGCTCTCCTCTACATTTGTTGTAAAGTCCTTATCTGAAAAAAAATTTAAAAATTCTATGCATAAGAAACACTTTTTTTTTTTTTAAAGGTCCTTTCCAGAAGCAGGATAAATACCTGTGCACAAACTGATGCCTGAGAATTTAACATCTTGTTTCAGAGAGCAGCTTGACACACGCAGGACCAGATTTTCAGAAGGGCTGTGCAGCCACAGGGCTGCCTAAATGGAGCACAGCAATGCCTGCTCAGCACTTCTGAAGACAGGGAAAATCCAGCAACCAAACCCCACGAGATGCTTAAATTAACGCCGAGCGGTCAGTCTGGCACCACTAGCCCTAACAGGAAAGTTTTAACACCAATTTCTCCCTTCCGTGCAAAGCGACCAGTCTCAGGAAAACCCCTTTCACTTACAAATGCAAATTCCAAGAATTCTTTGCTTCTACCCAGGAACAGACTATGGAGTAAAGCATTACTATCTCTGCTTCACACTTGAGGCACTGCCCTGGGGCTGTGAAGTGAGTTCACCTCCAGGATTCAAGCAGGTTTGCAGGTAAATGAAGGAGCATCAGCCTTTAACTCACGCCGGTGCACGCAGCAGCTGGGTGTGCTACAGACACGACCTTGCTCAGATTCCTGTGTTGCTGCTAACATGTGTGCTCAAGTTAGTGTCTTTGGGATAAATGACTCCTTTCAAAATAAACATGGTGAATTCTTAGAACTCATCTAAGCAGCAAAGGAAATCCCCTGAACAAACCGGGTGCAATGCAGGGGTTTGGAGTTACACGCTGAGAGATTTTGCTTGTTTAACAGAGAGGCTTTCTCTGGGGTAATAAAACTCTTGCATTGCTGTGCCAGGGATTTTCCATGAGGTGTGTGTCAGCGGGTGGTGGGAGCTGCAGTTTCTGTGGCCGGTCATAGAAATGGAGTGAGATCACCCCGGAGAAGCCGACCACAGATCCCAGAGAGTCCACAACAGCAGGAACTGGGAAGAGAGCTGGGGGAAGGGAGGTTTGCATACAGCTGATGGGTCCCCCAAAGGTTTTGGGGTTTTTTTCCTTATGCATCCATGAGTTAGCAATCGTGTTCAAGCCTGATAAAACAGTCCCAAGGCTTCTCCATTTTCCTGCAACCTCAGGGAAAGTCTCTCACTAGACAGACTAAGGGGGGCAGATGTGTGGCTCCATCTTCTTCCTGCCTGCCAAAAATCCCATCAGCAATCTCCCGTAGCATGGAGACAGAGGACAGTGCAACACCCCAGCCTCTACCCTCCAGCCCTGGGCTCTCCAGGGAATGCAGTGGCCAAGCCTCATACAATCCCTCCAGTTATTTGTACTGTACTGGACAGAAGGGGCTTCACTCCGGCTGAAGGGAGCAGTGATTTAAGGTGGGGGTTCAGGACCCCAGTTCAGAAGATCCCTTGGCTGGTGAACCTGCAACTCTCTGTTACTTAGTGGTGAGGACAAAGAGTGAAGCAATCAGATTCATACCTGTGTCAGACCAAATTGATGGATAGACCGCCTTGGGTCACAGCAGCACTATGAGCATCCCTCTTAATGTTAAAAGATACACTACATTGAATCGCCATGGGTTCTCCTCATGTGTGGATTTGCACACAAGGGATGGTGTGAAGGGGAGGTATTTTTTTAAGGTGTGCATGCAAGGATACTTGGGTCTGCAACTATAAGGTGGCAGCTTTAAGTTTTGTTCCATAAAGAGGGGGAAAAATTGGAATGGAACAGTTTTCCAAAGAGTCTTCCTTTTGACGTAATATTCATTTTACATGACACTGCTTTGGGGATGTCAGGGAAGTGGCCCTTAACCGTCTGTATCTTGGTATTGCTTTCCCTACTAGTTGCAAACAACTAGTGCAATGAGCCAAGTGATGGGCCCCATTAAAGCACAGAGAGTTTGGCTATAAAATAGAAGAACATATATTGACTGTAACTACCCCACTACTATCAGATTTCATCATGGTAATGCTAATGCACAGTAAACAGGCAACATTTCCCTGACAAGACCATGATACCATCACAGACCTCACTCTCAAATCAGGTCGATACTAATCTACAGTTTCATGATGTAAGATTTCAGAATGGGCCTGGTGCCTCCAAAGTACCAGAGTGGATTGATGAAGGTGACACAAAGCCACCGAGGAATCACGGCACTTCTCCTGAAGCAGTGCTGGCCAGCTTGACCTTCAAAGATCATTCTCACTGCTCAAAACCACCACAATATCCCTCAGGACTAGTCCAATGGATATTTTTATTAGCTCCTTCAGGAGTATAAACTTTGTCCTGGCTGCTTAACAGCATGGTTCTCCCAGACACAACCTAATGAGAGTGCAGAGTCCAGTCTGTGCGGGGGATGTTAAACGACTCCCATCTCCTTTGCAGTCAAGTGCATGGGGTTTGCTCATGGAGCGGGGGCTGAATGCTGGTTGCAGTGGACGTATAGCCAGTCTTATGACATTTCAGAACTGCAAGTAAAAGTCACTGCTGAAATTACATATGGAGTGATCTTAAGACTTGGTCTCTAAGAGGAATTTGTTCTTTAAACAGAAGTGCAAAAGAAAACTCTGTGAAGCCTATCTACAGTTAACTACAGAAAAGTCAAGGCAGAACCGCACACATCCCTCCTGCGGTCCCAAAGAAACCAGAAACACAACACAAAGGGACTACAGGTCTTCTTCACAGGATGCCAAGGGAGGTAGATGCTGAAATGGTTGGGTAGGTCAGCAGGAGCTGAAGACCTCCAGTCCCCCGGTCCTCTTGACAGCCCCAGTGGCCACTGTCCCACATCCTGAGATGGCACAACAGGGGACAATGACATGGAAAGAGTGATGAGGGAAGAAACTGATCCTGAGCACACCCCATGCACAGTGTTACTGAGCCTTGATCCTAAACCCAGGTAGTATATCCAGGCCCAAGCAATCTGCAAGCTGTTGTTTCCAAAACACTTCCCAGTGGGTGAACACAAGCAAAGTAACCATCCACTTTCATAGCTAGACAGGAGAAACATTCAAATGAGAGACTTGGCGAGGGAAGCCAAGCCACCCTGCATGGCTCCGAGAGCCTCTGGCAGGTTCGTCAGGTTGTTCCTTAAAAATGGGCAGTGGGAATGATGAAAGTCTGACATCTGACTTTTCTGGTCTTCTCTGAAAGCCAAGAAACACAATTCTAGCCAGCAAGCTCGATAGCAGCAGGGAAAGAGCAGAGCTGGTCCTGGCAGTGTGATAAGCAACGTAGCAATGGGGGAAAGGCAGCTGTGGACTGGGGAAGCCAGAAGACTGTACAGAGAAAAAAGCAAATGTTGAAAATGGCAGTGAGAAAGGCAAGAGCTCTAAAGGAGTAAAAACTGAAGGGAAGAAGGAGCTAAAAGAACTGCAGCAAGTTCACCTTTTGAGATAACACTTGAATTTCTTTATAATCTCCCTCCTTGGTTGAGGCAACAAAGCATGGGATGGCTCCAAAAGATTTGAAACCAACTGCATCCCCCCATATCTAGCCAGCAGCAGACCATGTGAAACCAATAAATAATGGGAAGAATGAGACAAGGAGGAACTTTTTATGGGGGGAAAAAAACCCAAATGGTGAAATAACGTCTTAGGAATGGATGCACTTTTGGTAAAACATTTTCAGGAGATGGCCAGGAAAGGGGCCTGATCTATTTAGTATCTTGCACAAAGCACTAGGCACCCTGTGGATTCATCTGCAGGCTTGTTCCTTCACTGCAAGAAAATATCCTCACTGACACAGGCTGCTGAGGCTGAGCAATTTGCCATCAGAAACTCCACAGGAACTAGGCACAGACCACCAGGATGCACCAAGCACCTCTGGAGGACTGCCGTCCTGCCTGACCTCTTAACAGTGCGTATGCCGTGCAATTTAGACGTAAAATTTATTTCTGTGACCTGGTGTGTTACATTAGTGCCTGTGCTTGGCATTAAACAGCTACTATATTCCGTCTCACATCCAGAAGGATGGCTGCCTTAAGTCAGTGCTACAGGAACTTTAAAATAAAACATAGCATACGTTCAGGATGACTAATGCGTTCCCTGATGCTGCCTTATACGGAACATGCTGGGAAAATTGCTTTATTTTGTGTCTGTCGTTTACAAAATGTGACTCTGCATCCGTTGTGCTGGGCTCGGAGACGCAGACTGTGGAGCACAGGGACCTGGAGACGCGGCTCGTTTTGGTGGGGGCAGTCGGGGAGCAGCCAGCATCGAGCACCTCCGCATCTCTCCCCAAAAAACCTCTGCGGAGCTGCTCTGTGAGGGGCAGGGTGATTTTCATTCACGCTAATGCGGAGCCTCTTTAATGATGTCTAGGAAGGAGTCCAAGAGTCCCTCTGAAACAGCCACAGTTCTGTGAGAACCCAGCTGAGAGGAACGGAGGCTTCTCATGGGCTTTAGGGCAATAAAACCTGGTGCTCAGTTGGTCCCATGGGTCCTATCTGCTACAGGAGGGTGATGGCAATGTACCGAACCCATCGTATTTCTCAGTCTGTTGCTTTCTTGCCATTCCCTGGCTCCCTCCCTAAATCACTTCAGGTCGTAACCATTAACAGGTTGCCACTTCTTCAGCTCTATGCATTCACCGCTCACTGCCGACACGTATCTAAACCCAAGCTGTGCACAAAATGCCTCCGTCTGGGTGAGAGGTGAGTTGTCCTGAACAAACAAGCAGGTTTCTTTTCCCAAAGCACTACTTTACTCTTTCGGTTAGCTAGTTTGATCATCTGCTAATGAAATATTTTTAAATAAAAGCAAACTTCAACTGGTAACGGCAGAAAACCACAACCACTGACTAATTAAAGCCTTTTTCTAACACAAAAAACAAGACCACCCAATGGCAAGAGCAGAACTGATGAATCCTGCTAGGGATAGCTTACATCTCTTTGGCTGCCTCTGCAACACACAGGAAGCATGATCTTTAATTGTATCCCACAGACACCCTACTTTTTAGCTGATTTTTATTTTTTAAAAGATAAACAGTAGCATTAGACCAGTGCTGAATTACTGAAGAGTACTCTGAATTACCTGGAGCTGAGAATTAAGATATACATCAAATTTAGATCTTGCATCCATTCTGGTTTGAGCTACTTTGGTTGGGTGGGATTAAAATCACATAAATATAATCCTTCTTTTGTCCCCCACCCCAAAGCTAGGCATCAGAAAAGATCTCCCCAGATCCTCCTTATAATGGTAACCACCATTAGGAACGTCATTTTCAGGAGAAGGCTCTGCAAAGATTTAGGAGATATGAAATACACTTCTGTCACATCAGAGACAACTACAAGATGTATTTGTGCTCTTCAGCCATCTTCACTCAGAAAAGAGATCAAGGTGCTTGCTAACTTAAACACAACTCAAAAAAAGAAAATTAATGCAGTCCAGAGTATCTACTGATCTCGAGGGCCAGGTTTTTACAGTGGATGTGTAAAGTAAGCTGAAATCCAACTATATCTTGCCTTCTGCTCACCTCCACGTGGCACCTTCACTGACTTGCCATCATTGTTATCAGTAACTCCTATACAACTGTGACACAGAAAGAGGAATAAAATGAGACACTTACCCTCCTTCAAAGATCTTGATCCTGACTGGCTCCCCTCTTTTGGTTACAAGAGCCTCTTCTTCTGATTTTCCTCTTTTATCCTCTTCCTTCTCAGCTCTAGTTATGTCTTTTCGACCTTCATTAGAAAGGAGCGAAGGCAAATGAACCTATCTCCCCAAAAGAGCAAAACAATCAATGATTACATACAAAATCACTCTAAGACAGACACAGACCAAACAGCCTCAGAAAGAGCCAGCAACCTACTGCACACGCTGCTCCTGACAGCTAAGTGCAGTAATTAGGACATCCTCTTAACAAACAGGGCCTCTGCTTCTGGACTTTGAGCCCTGCTAATTATGTTATATTTACTGTGACCGCTTACAAGTTTTTAATTCACCCCCTGCATATGGTGGCTCAATATTATCCAGCTCTTGCCAACTGGAAACTGAGGCATAAAGAGAAGTGTCTTGGCTGGGGTCACTCTGAGTGTGTGGTGGAGCCATGGATCCCTGTTCCCAAATCCACTGCTCTGTCCTTGGATAATCCTCCCTCTAACACATACATCTGCAACGGTCTAGAGAGGAGGCATCTGTAGAATTCACATATTTAACCTCAACCTTTGGGTTTCCCCCACATACACACACGTTCACACAAATTTGGACTTTAGCCATCTAAACTTGATATAAATCACTTGACAGTCAAAGCTCTTGGGTGATTTCCTTTCACCGAAACCCTGTTGCCAAGGGCACAGTACAGAGAAAGCCACAAAACCAACGGGAGAAAATAATCCTCAACCTCCCCAGATGTTCCCAGGGTAAAATTTGCTTTTTCATTGTTAAACTTGCCACCCTTTGTTTTAACCAAGGTTTAAGTCATGTACTGACATCTCATCTACCATGTTTATAGCTTTTTGTTATAATATATGGACCTAAACATTCCAGCTGCCTCCTCTCTAGCTCTGTACGATGCAAGGGGACCTCTCCACACCTGGAATGAACTCATGGGATGCTCGCTACAACCCAATAGAACAAATAACAGGGTTCTCCAAAGCTCTGAAAGAGGAATGCAGATTGCCTTTCATCCAGGTTAATTTTACACAAGTGCAAGAATATCTTTGAAGTTCAACTGAATTACCCATATCCTCGCTTTATATATAATTTATGGAAAGAGACTGAAGGTGTTTGAGACACCAGGGTTATTAGAGGGATTTTGGCTTGAACATTGCCAAAGGACCAGCACAAGTCTAAAGCACTGCTGGTCACCCTTGACTCTTTACAATTGCTGGAAAGAGTGGCAGCTCTCAAGGGTGATTCATCTGCCCTACCTTAGACACTTACATTAAGGGGGGATGAATCACCCAAGAGGTGCCTCTTTGTCTCCCACAGTTACACAGGAAGCCAAGAGTGAGTAGCTCAAACTGAGACATGCAAAATTCAGTGGGATATAACCCAGCCTCCTCAGCAGCATGCTGCTTGTATGACCATCAGATTTGCAGCAAGAGGAGGGATGACCTCACTAAAAAGTAGCTTTGCAAAACTGAGGTCAAACATTTCAGATTTGCCCAGTAAATTCAGCTTAGAGCATTAAATACTCCTGGGACTGTTCTCTGCCCTCGGGCCAGCTCACAGAGATTAGCCCACCTGCACACCATCAGGCCCACATACCCTGCCTAGATGCCACCTGGGAATGGTCCCTGTACTGTCCTGTCTCCCTAAATGTGCCCAGGAATTGCTTGGGAGAGGGCTATCGACCTAGGACAGAACTGTGCCAGGGACCATTTTAATAATTTAACAGCAGAAACAGTCTCAAGTGAGTGTCTCTGGGCGTGGAGATGTCTGTGCTCAGAGGAAATCAGTGGTAGGACACACACTGAGTACCTCCAAAATTAAACTTTGGCTGTTATGACTTCACCTCCTGATATGAGCTACACGCTCGTATCAATGCTAGTGATAACCTTCCCAGTTCAGTTCCTTATTTACTGAGGAATACAAAACAATTGACTTTCTAGATGTAGCATGAGGTTTATTTATTGCAACTTTTGAAAGCACAAAACATAGACAGATGAAAGGCACCAGAGAGAGCCAAAATCATACAGTCACTACTATCCCCTTTTACAATCTCATTCAATTTACAAAGTGTGCAAGCCCGATACAGTGTAATTAGCCATCCCTACATGCACGCTGCAGCCTACAGTCACTTCAGAATTGATCTGCTCAGTAAATCCCACTGGTAATTTAAAAATCAAGCCAAGTACGTAGACATTATATACAGTACTACTACTTGCTGGTAGCTTGCCGCATGCATAATTGTACAAAATATTAGAACTGTTTTACATTTAATGTTGTGTTGACTGACAACTTATAGTTACATAAAGAAGGAAATATTTAAGGGAAATAGGTAGAGCAGAGTTAACTGAAGGTTGAACTTTCAACCTTTGATGGAAGCTACTGCTACACAGCTCCTATTACTCGCATCTTCCTGAGTAACCAGCATCGCTACTTCCTAATCTGTGCCAGTCATACGTATTTTAAAAACTAAACTGAGAATTTCACTCCCACTGATCATCTAATCAAAAATTATTTCCCTGCTTGGCATGATGTCAATTTATCTCCATTGAAATTAACATAATTTCTGCAAACCGCACTCCTTTAAACAGCAGGTATTAATATTAGATTTAGGCTACACCATTTTCTAGGTGAATTTGGTAGGACAAACCCTTACTTTTGTAAATTGTACCATGAAAACCTTAACTTTCACCATCAGTCAGCTTATAGAGTTTTGTCTAAAAGGTTTTTGAGTCTTTTGAGCAAAGGCATGCAGTGAAAAATGTATCCGGATGACTAAGGGCTGAACCATTCCTGTCTAGAGCTTAACCTTTGACTTCAGGGTATGAGGGTCTCCTAGTTCTGAAACACACACTTGGTGTGCAGTTTAGCACCATGTCAAAGAGCAAAGCTCAGAGGAGCACAGGCACTTTTATTAGAGAATTAAATCAAGGATGGTACAACACCGTTCAGATAAAATCCTTTGAAAAAGAGTGCATAAATATCAAGCATTTGTGTGGTTATTGCACTGCACAGGTAATTATCTGCCTCGTGTCCCTAGAAATTATGTCTTTGGGATTTCTGCAGAAGAATGATAGAAATGCTGAATAGAAATAAAGAGTTGTTGACTCAAAGTGACTCTACTGTGTATTTTAAGACATATTTATAAGCAGCAGCTGCAGCAGCGATTATGATAAATTTAATATTCAGAGTTCATTTCATGATACAAAAATAAAATGAATAATCCATCAATATAAATTGACTTGAGATGAATATCAAATTGCAAAAATCTTTAGAGCAATTCTGTTTGCTAATCTACATGAACATGATCTGGATTAAAGGGATCTGTATGGTTCAGCATTAACCAGGAGGGGAAAAGTCTGGCCTCAAAATGAGATACATAACACTAGGCAGCTACCAGAAGTGTCTTCAAGACTTCTGTGGCCATATGGCCCATGCCTTTGGTGAGCTCTACCCCTGTGAGACTGTTTGCCTTGCTTCTCTTGACTCTAAAGACCAGGCATAAAATATCCTTAGATACCTGGAAAAGCAGGTAGACAGCTAAGGACATTAACTAAATGGACCAAACAACACGGGTGTTTTAACAAGACTCCATGTCTAACCTCCTGAGGCACTTTTATAAATGTCACTGCATGCCTTTACGCTTCTTTGGGGGCCTAAATACACTTGCAAATCTCCCTTTAATATCTTTAAATACTTTCAAGCATGCCTCTCCATGTTCATTAATGTGAGATCAGTAGATGCACAACCAGACAGAATCCCATTTCCCAAAGGTAATCCTTTTTCATTTATAACATGCAAAATGTAGGGAATTATAACAGAATTTATAAAAAAAAAAAAGTTGTAAAGCTATTTGAAATATCAAGATAAATGCAAATCAAGTCTAATCCTTTGTGCTTGAGCAGTGGCAGTTCATGGTGCAGTGGTGATTCCTACATGCTCTTTTGATTACAAGGCAAGTAGAAACTGGAGAACAGAAATATGGCACATTGCCTTGGAGTAGGCTTGCCTTCTTTTTTTTTTTTTTAATTACAGTGGGTTTTAGATTCTTCATTCTAAAAGTTTCACTGAGAACAGGTGCTTACCAAACTGAGAGAGGGATGAACAAACTCCTATTAAACCAAGAATAGCAATTCCCCGTCCCTCATCCCCCTCTTCCCATGTATCCATATGGATGAGGAGAAATATATAGGATTGCATTACCTCTGTCATTTTTGGCTTCCTGGAGCTGGACGGGACAAGCCTGCCTGCCTCTGGACGTGGAGCAGTAGCCATGGTGTAGGTTTCCTTGCTCACCTTCTGCTTGGACCTCAGGAGGGACAGGGCTGCTTTAGTGGATATACCTGGAAGGTTAGGATTATACAAGCTAATACACCAGCTGGCATACACTGAAGACCGTCGATCAACTTGCTGGATATGATTTGGCTTTATGTAGTTTAAATAGCACCAACTGACATTAGTGGTTGTGTGGAGGCTGGGGAACTGAAGTACCTTCTTCGTATCTGTACCTTCTCGAGACTTCATTGCACTATGAGTGACCTCAGACAGAGGTGCAGGGCTTGAAGGGTTTGGTGGAGACTGCTCCACCAGTTCTTTGGAGTCTTCTTTCTTCACGGGTTGCAAAGGTGCCTTGTTGAGGAACTGCTTGCCAGCTGGCTGCTTATACTCTTCCAGTGCCTCAAAACTTGGAGAACCTGAATGGGACACAGCTTGCTGCAAAGTACTTGGGATTTCCTTTGGCTCTGACTGCTCTAAGGACAAACCAGGTGGTGTTTCAACCTCGACCCTGCCTTGACTTTCCGCAAGAAAGTGAGACTTATCCTGCTTTTTCCCTTCCTCTATTGCACTGGGTGGCTTCACCACTTCCAACTTCTCTTCTGCTTCTGACACTTCCTCCTCTTTCACCCTCTTTTGCTGTTGTGTTTCCATTGTCAGCTCCAAACTACCAGCTGGAGAGAGCATCCTTTTGCTTCCACTGACTGTTGATGGGCCTCCTTCCAGTCCGAGGACGCTGTCTGATGGGGAGGTGAGAGGCATATAGCCTTTTCTTTCTGGTAAGGGTAAGGGCACTCTCAGATATGGGCTCTGGAAAATGCTTCTTTGATCCTCTGTGATCATCTGTGCCAGATCGAAGCCTAGTCCATGAACATCAGCGCTACAGACCAGGGTACCCTTGGGTTGGCGATCATCGAATTTTGGGAGAATGATAGAAGAGGAACTGCACTGGGATTGAGTGACCAGAATTTGGGAAAGCGTTGTGTACATCGCACTCCCATAGGATGGCATGTTTGTCTGTATGCGAACGGGGACAACAAGTGACACCATTGGGTCTGACCGTGTAGGAACAACGAGCTGAGATGTGGATATGGACACTGAAGGACTTGTTGTGCAGGTCAGAGGATGCAACCTACTGTCCGAGCTATATTCTGTGCACGGGGAAAGACTGGAGGTTCCTGCTGCTGGGAATAAACTGGATTTGATCTGCGGTAAATGTCCACCAGCTTCACCTGGCAACTGGAGAGCAAACTGAGACTGAAGAGGCAGAAAAAAGGCTGAAGGGATCGGTGAGGAGACGGGGTACTGCACCGGCAGGAATGAAGGATGCTGCCTGAATGGCACCTCGGCAGGGTGAGACATTAACGGCGGAGCGATATGAAGCGGGCCTGGGTGGATGAGCGTTTGCGGGAGAGGCAGTGGTGGGGTCTGAAATATGGAAGGAGGAATCTGAGGCATGGTGAACTGAGCAGAGAGAATGTCAGACATAGTGTGTGCGGCGAAGAGCTCTGCAGACTGCCCTGGCTGCGGCAGGAGATGCTGGTAGGGAAAGATAGAAACTTGTGGGGACATGAACTGCTTTTCATGCAGCGTTAGCTGTGGTACGGGATGATGAAACACTTGCAGAGCTTCTGTGTATGGCTGGGTGTATGCTGGCTGAGGGCTGTCTTTTGGCTGACTCTTTTCACTTGGGTAAGTACCATGAGAGGGCAAAGGGGATGAAGATGTTGGCTGATGGGGTAAACTTGTCGAAGGAGATTTACTTGATGAAGGAATTGGATCTTCTGTCTCTGGCCGGCCTGTGGGGGCTGGGTCTGGCTCATGCTCTGGGTGTCTCGTGAGGGATGCTTGCCTAACTAGAAAGCATTTCCTTCTCTCCTGTGGAGCCGAGGAGGCTGAGGGGCCGGAGGTTGAGGCAGGAGTGGATGACAAGCTCCCGTAGTCAAATGATTTACTGCGGGTCTCTGACATCTGGGAAGGATGGGACACATTCGGTGTCTGCTCAGATGCAGATCTCCGCATTTCCCTGGAATGATGATGGTGGCTTGGGACCATCAACATATGTGAGCCAACGCCAGGAGGTTTTGGGTGGGATTCAACGGGCTGGCTGGTCGACTCCGACTTGCTGTGATCTTCCCGATCAAATGACACAGAGTGGCTGGAGCCATGGGATATGTTGCTTTCCTGACTTGGGCTTCGGGTGAGAGAGACTGATTCAAAACTGGACTCTCCAGAAGACTGAGCCATTTCTGCCAGCCGTAGCCTCTTCTTTTTTGGTGGGAGTTTCTCTGCAGGGAGCTGAGAAAGGGTCTGGCTCCTCTGCGGCCACTGAAATTCCTCTGTTTTCTCTGGCTCTTTCGGAGGAGGCTCAGGCTCCGTTTCTGGTCTGTCAGGCTCTTCTGTGACCAGAATCTCTGGGACCTGGATGTTGGGCTGGCGTACCAGCTTGGGCTGCAGGGAGTGAGGTGGTCGGCTGTGCTGGGGTGTTGGCTGAGATGAGTACTGTGACAAGGGTTTGTCTTCTCCTTCCAAGCTGCTTGCCTGCTCAACAGAGTCAGACTTCTCAAAGGAGCTCGTATGCTGGATGACAGAGATCTCCTTTGAGGTTGTCCTTCTCTCTTTGCCCTCCGCACTCGAAGTCAGTTTGGTATTCCTGGAATGAAAGCTGGCACTGACATCAGAAGGTGTGGATTTACCTGGGTCTGCTGGTGACTTAATGGATTCACGGGTTAGGTTTAAAGCAACATCAGACGATGCTGGGTTTGCAAACTGAGTCCCTGGCCCAGTACTGGAGGAAGGAGTGTCAGACAACTCAAAAGCTGGAGGCTCCTCGTCATCACCAAGACTCTTTTCCTTTCGCCTTTTTCGGAGTGGGGTGAGTTCCAAACTGCTCCCTAGCTTGTAATGCATCATCTGGGGCCACGTGTCAGGATCCGCAACACTTTTCTCAGTCTCTGAAGAGGTATGGGAAGTGGAAGAACGAGGCTTTGAAATCTGCAGTTCTGAACAGTAGTATTTCTTGTGGGCTTCATAATTGTCCCTTTTCTTATACCGAGCACCACAAATGTTACACTCGTACATGAACCCTTTGACTTTCGGACCCTTCCGTGACTTTTTGGTAAGTTCGCTTTCCTTGGTTTCAGGCTCCTCAGGAGGTTTGGAAACTGTTTCTTTGTTCGCAGAGCTAACCTCCTCCGAGACGTATTCAACTCCCAAAGGTAGCTCAATAGCTGGTTGTCGTTTTAGCATTCGAGGATGGGAAGAAAATGCTTGACTGCGGCTTAAGACTTCAGGCTCCATGATGCGATCATCAAATGAATAGCTACCTCTAAAGGTGTGTGGGGAGCTTATAGTGCATGCAGCAGAAGGCATTGAGTGGCTTCTTAGGAGAGGCACTGTCTCTGTGGCACTGTGGGATTGCTGAAGTGACAACAATGATTGTTCGGGCTTAATTTTTTCACCATGGGATGTCAACACTTTCGATGCATCCAACTGGCTACTGGAACCAGACTTGATATCAAACTGAAACGGTTCTCTATATACACCAGACTTTGGAGATTCAATGCTGCTACGTCTAGATAAAGAGCTTCTTCTAGGCTTAACGCTATCTATTTCACTGGTATCTACAACAGCTTCATTAATTGTAATTAGCTTAGTGATGTGTTCAATAACCTGTGTTCTAGGCACAGATAATGGTACCATACTGGGCTTCTCTTCAGTAGACAGGTGCGGAAAGCCCTGGGTTGTGTTTGCAGCTAACGCTGCAGTCCTTTGCCCAATTCTACCACATTTCCCAAAAATAATTTCTGCATAAGATTTTGCATTGGTATTTGGTGGGCTGATCTGCTGCTCTGCACTTTCTGATCTTGAGAAGTAGCCTGACTCAGTGCTCCCTTTGCTCCCGGGGCTCAGGAAAGCTTGTTCATCTATGACCTTCTTCCGTTCACTTAAGCGGAGTGCAAGCTTCTGCTTTATAGTATGGGTATCTTCAGATTTATGGCTCAGTGCATGGTCTGACGATGGCTCCACAAACTGGGTGCTGTCCTCAAGAGACTGAGACATACTGGAATGAGACAACGAACACCGGTCGTGGCTGGAGCCTTGGCTCCCTCCACTCAGCAAACTGCTGGACAACAGGGTGTGCTTCTGCCTGGGTGAGAGCTCTACCGAATGGCCTGACATTGTACCCGTTTCCTCCTCCGAATCTGTGCTTTCTCCTTCTGTTGGCTCTTCGAAGTCCTCCCCACCAATCCTTTCCATTTCCAAGCTTGACGGATACATCTCTGCTCCAATCCCTGAGGCCAGCCCAGCTTTTATTCGATGAGCATGAGATTTCCTATGTTTATACAAATTGCTCTTAGTCTTAAAAGAAAAGCCACATGGAATGCAAGGGTATGGCCTCTCACCCGTGTGTGACCTGATATGCTTTTGGAGCACACTTGGCTTCGCACAAGGCCTGCTGCAGTACTGGCAAATATATTTGCCTGGCTTCTGAGGTTTCTTTTCCTTCTTGTGCACTTCCTCAGCTTGTTTTAAGGAAACCTGTGAAGGGCGAGGGATATAGACCTTTTGAACGGACGGCATGTCCTCTCCAGGAATGATTGGTGAATGGGAAGGTAAGAGCTGGCCGTGGTGAGAGTGAAGCCCGGGTGATGAAAAGGAGCCAGAGGGACCTGGTCTTACTGGATCAACTAGCTGCCATGTGGGACCTTCAAGGACATGCTCTGGTTTCCCAGGAGACATAAATGCTGGTGACAGTGCGTGCTGCTGAAGCTGCGAAACGTGGGGAGGATGTTCAAAAGAGGAAGGCTTAGGTTGCTTCTGATGTCCAGTCTTCTCCTGAGACTCCTCTCTTGGAATCGGCAAAGAACCAGAAAAGTGCTGCTGTGATATGATATCTCGGAGAGGGGTTCCTTGCGAAGAAGCAGAGCTGCCCTGGTACGTAGCTGCAGATGAAATACTGGCTTGGAAAGCCTCTCCTTTGGGAAGCCTCTTTCTTGGACTTTCCTCAGCCTTTTTTGTGCTCTTCTGGCTTTGTTCAGGATCCATGACCTTATAGGGGTCTTTGAATGCTATTTCGGGAAGGTTTTGGCAGGCTTCATTTACGAATAATAAAGGTCTCTTCTGTAGATTCCCTGTTTTGCCTGCATTTGCTACGAAGCTGGAGCCGCCAGGAGATGGTTGTTGATTTAAGATTTTACTAAAGTGTCACTAGTTGCTATTTGATTCAAAAAAAAAAATGTTTCAAGGTCAATAAAGTTCACATTGGTAACACATGACAAACTACTTCAAAGAGAGAAAACTTTCCAAAACTTTTAGTCCAAATATTTTCCTTGTGAACTTGGTTAAGGCTTTAAACCTTGCCATTTTATTTCAGTTGACAGTGGCAAGCCTTCAAAGTCAAGATGCAACCCACAATGTGTCTCTTGTTTGTTATGCAAACCTTTGAAAACTTGAGACTTTAGTGCTCATCTCATAATGATCTTTTTTTCCTGTGCAAGGAAAATAACACTGAACGGTGTATGTCCCCCTGTGTCTTCCTTCTGTTCCACTTTTGAGTTCAAAAGCCTTGGAAAAGTATTTCCCACATTTCTGTAATTACATCCAAAAGAAAACAAACAGAAAAAATTACTTCAGTATTTGTATTTAAGTAATTAAATGCTGCTACTTTTACAGAGGATGACAGTAAATATTTTGCACAAAAGAAATTCAGCATAATTTATTGAATGTCTACCATTCATGAGACATTACTTTTAATGGTAATCTAAACATAAATTGTACTATGTCAAACCTCAAGGTCTCATGCTCAGTTTAATGCACACACAACCTGGCTCTGTAGCAGTAACCAAAGACAGTAACTTGAAAGACAGACAGTTTTGAAAAATGTATTAAAATGGCTTCAAACTTGAATTCCTTCTAATCTCCTGCAAACATTTATGATTTTACAGTTTTTATAATTATATTTCCTTTCCAAACAGACTACACAGTAAAGCTGACTAAATACAAAGCACTGTCTAATGCAGCACATACATTCACTGACAAATAAAAAGCAAATCTTTCTGCATAAAATCCGCTCTTAAGCTTGCAATAATCTTCCGTGTCATTTACAACAATAGCAGGTAAAGAGAAAGCACACACACTCTTTTACTGAAATGTTGCCTCTTTAATTTCCTGCCTTTTGCTACCAAACAATGGTGCAAATTCAACTTCTATAGCATGTATATATTTCATACAGGCAGGATGTTGAAATTGGCTGTCTATAAAGGGGAACCCTTCTTACAATGAATTTGAATGGGAGACTCTATTAAACCTACCACCCTTGTCAGCAAATACAGCTATTAATGAGACACTCAGGGAGGAAATACTCTGATTCTACTGAAATAAGACAGCATCACCAAGAGATGGAATAGAAAATGGGTGGGATACTCCTAAGGAAAATAAGGATGGTGCTTTTTAAGTGAAGCAAATTGATACGTGTAATTTACAATGAGAAAAGAACTATCTTCCTTCTTCATGAAGCTATTATCTGCCTTAGGGTGCAGTGCCTTGTTATGACAGAATTGCACTGGTTTAATTATGGGAAATTGCTCAAAGCCCTGCTGCTTTGATTCTGCCCCATGCAGGGGGAGGGTGTGTGGATGGGGCTGAAGCGTAAACCTGGTGAAACAGGGAAGCACAGGGGACTGAGATTTTAGATGCACAATGGTCTGACTTCATCTTGAGGAGCAAGGGTGAAAAGCCAGCAGAAGAGGTTGGTTGTGTTCAACATGAAGTCCTCCAAGGATTACCCACTCCTTATTCATTCCTACAACCTGTGGACGCTCCACATCCAATAAGAAGAGAGAGACGTGGATTTTAAAGTAACTGAGTTTAATTTAGAAGAGTCTAAAGAAATGACACCTCTAGCACCACGACCAACTAGACTTTGCAAAAGTGGTTAAGAACTGTTTATTCTTTTGACAGGATTGGTTTCACCTAACCTTAGATGGCCAAAAATCAGGACTCAAGTCCTTAGACACAACTCCCTATACTATCACTGAGAGCAGCATGTGCCAGTGAGGGACCCAACGGGGGCAATGCGTCCCACATTAAGGTCTCAGTTCAGTAAGATTGATTGCCCTGGGATGTCATCTCTCATTGACTGGATTAGTGGCTTAACTGGCCAACTGTGACACCCACATCTTAGGTAAACGTACATGCTCCCCTCCAGCATGAGCTTCACATCTACCCAGGAGCTGCAGAGCACCTGCACTTGCCCCAACTTGCTAAGAAAGGTGCCTCATGTTTATAGGCTCATTTCTACGAGACGTAATTAATTACAGTTTGAAACCCCTTCTTAGAGAGTGCTGGCTCCTTGATGCTGACTAACATCAACCATGGTCTGGGCACTGTACTTACAGCAAGACTTACTCAAGATCAAAGACAGCTGTGCAGCTGATTTATCGCGTTGATTTTCGCCCAAGATGCTGTTCTTTGTCTCACTCATGACACACAGAGCACATTAACTTGGAAGAAGAGGATTTAAGCAGAGACTTTTTCAGCAAGCACAAAGTGAGCTCTGCCTCCCACAAGCTCAAGCACTCACATTTCAGAACTGCCAACTCAAGAATGCCTGAAAAACATTTTAATAGTGTGTTTTCTCTTATAGACTCCATATCCACTCCTGAGTGTATAATAATTAGGGTTGTGAGGAAGCTTCCTGAGATGATTCAATATCATCCCAAATGTTCAGACCATCCTCAGCCTCTGATGAACACATGGGCCCCAGCTGATTTTGTTAGGAACTCTGCACAAAAGTTAACATTTAAAGAATTGGTCAACAAACAAGCACACCTGCTGCCTACAGCAGCGAGCACAGCCATTCTGGGGCAATTCAGGCTACTTTCTACATATTTTTTCCATTACTGGAAATGGCCCCTGGAATGCCAATGGCAAAAGATAATTCTCCTAGCTGGATGCAGTTACAGCAGATTGATACCTCTCCAAGGAAAATTCAACAGTGCAAAATCAAGTGGCAGAAAAAACAAAGTCCACCCAGCTAAAAATTGTAGGAGGATTTGTCCCCTATGAAGTCAGAGGCATGGCAGAGGAACTGAATGAGAGCTTCCAAAGAGCTGGCTGCAGATGCCTAACACTGCTCTGCCCAGCTCAGATACAACCTGGAGTAGCGAAGGAGCACCTCACTGCATTAAACCAGATAAGAGATCTTGTTCCCGCTGCTCTCTCTTTTGCTGGCAGAGACAAGGGGCTGGCGTGGGTCAGCCCTCCACAGAGCTGCTCTGCACACAGACAGCACACAGACTGGCTCCTCCTGGAGATGCAATGGGACTAATGTGGGTGGGAAAACCTGCTCTTTTTTTTTCCTTCCTCATTTTCCTTCCAGTTTCTATTCTCTTTATCTCGGTCAAAATCAATCTTCAGACTTCAGCCTTTTGATATTCACTGCACTTTCCCAGTTCTTCCATTTTTTCTCAGAAAAGGCACATCTTTTGCTTTCATCTCCATCTCCTCATGACCTGAGTAGCTTCTTCTCTGTCATGTGTTATGCCTCTACTATTTTTGCTTATCACTTTCACTTAGCATGCATTCTGCACTGCACTCTCTGTGGAACAGCACCATGGCAGCTAACACATAGCAAGGCAGTGCATGGCATTGGCACAACATCAGCAAATTGTTCAGAAAAAAGTCACATGGATTTTGTGGCACACGGTTTCCAGCTGCTAACATTGCCTGTCTGTGGCCAAATCCAAAGGACAGGAACTAAAACTGGGGATTCCAGCTATTATTTCTATTCAAACATAATTTCTTAGAGTTTTACTTGAAATGCAATGGAGCGAACGTGAACAGAAATGCCTGCTTCATTCTCAGTGACAGAAACAAAGACTGCCACCCTGATGAAAGAAATCAATGACAAAATTCCTTCTAGTTTTAATGGGACCAGAATTTTACCCTAAAGCATAAGATAAAATGCTTAGAAATGTTCCTTTAGATGGTTACAATTGTTGGTATTTTGAATTACCTTATTATGGCCGAAATGAATTAATGCAAAGAGGCCCAGGCGTGCAGTCTCTCCCAATTCTAAACCTCACCTAAATCCTCCTAAAGGCTTTGAGGAAGAGCTAACCAGTGTCAAGCCTTCGGTTGGTCCCTCTGCCTGGGACGATCACCACATATATGCAGCCATGCACCCAAACAAGCTCTTTACTGTTGGATTTGGGATTGAGACCCCCTCGTAAGTGAAGAGAAATGCTGCAGGCTGCACCTGACACCTAAGCTCCAGGTGGGAACATCACTGAAAATACATTTGAAGGTGTCAGGACTTTCTCTACATTGTGGTTGACCTCTAGAATTCATTCCTTTCAAGTGTCACATGGAAAACTGCAGCGCTTGGCTTTCTGTCACTTGGCTTTTGTTTCCAGGACACTGAGACATCTCCTTACAGTGGTTCCTCAAAACCCTGTTGGTGGCAAAACTGCTGTTTGCAATACTCAAGCAGATGGAAGGATTTTCTTGGCCGTTTGGTCCTGTCCAACCAGATTGAGATCAGCGGGATCAGTGGGAAGCTATTACGACTCTGCCTTTTCTATACCATTCCAGTCATAAGAGCATTTTCTTCTACACACCAAATTTTAGCCTGTTTTTAAGGATGCCAGGCTTATGTGAGAATGGTGTGCTAATGGAAAATCCACCTGTTTACTCCTCATGATAACTTTTAAGCCATTTGGCTGATTTAAACCAAATTTAGCTAATGACCAATATATTTGACCGAAGTTAAATATATTTCTAAATTTTAAAAATTTAGTGAAAGCAAGTGAACTAGGCAAAGCACAAGTGCCTATTTCTACTCCACTGAGGGAAAGGTACAGCTCCCTTCTTACCAGCAGCCACTAAAATGTCCTGTCTGCAGAAAAAGCTTCATTGAACATTCACCCCTTTTTAAACTACGGCTTCATCAATCTGGAGAGACACATCTGTGGGAAACCAGATCCCTTTTTTCAGTAGCTCGTGATGTTCCACAGTTTTTACAAAAACCCTGCAAATCCACACTTTATAAAAGCAGATAAGGTGATGGGAAAAGCACAGGGCAGTAGGACATCCTGCTACCTAGAGGTCTTTGCAACTAGATCCCAAGTGTAACTTTGAATGAAAGGGCAGATGCCACCTTAGACATTCAAAGTGATTTATGACTGAGAGGGATTTACAATGCAAACAGCGGGCAGCAATAGTAGATCTCCTGTCATTACCTCTTGTAACTAGACTCAGTAATATAAAACGCTGCTGCAGCACCGGGAGGACTCACCAGGCAAAAGTTTCTTAAATATACTGAAGAAAAGCAAAGTAAACCAAACAGAAAAGCAAGTCCTGTTCCCAGGTTGAGTCCACTGCAAAGGGCAGTGAACATATCCAGGGTAAGTCACTAGGGAAAAAACAGATATTACTTACAGTGGACTTGGTAGTCTGTAATTTTGATGGTATCTCTCTTTTGTTTGCCCACGATTTAATTCAGTCTGTAAAAGAAACAGCACATTGGAATTGTAATGTGTGTATATTAAAATGCCATCTCAGCAGTGAGCGCACAGGACTTACATCAGGTGCCCTGATGGAGAGGATTGCTTGGTAACCAAAACCGTACACAAACTCAGTCCCAACAGCTGGAGAAGCCCTTGGTGACTGCATTCACCTCCTTCAGCATGTTTACCCTGATGGTGACGTTCACGCTCATAGTAAACACATCGCCATGGGGTATTCCTCCTCCTGGACGAGGCTGCGAGGGAAACCACAGCCTGGTTGGTGTCAGCTGCAGCAGACGCAGTGCAGACGAGACAAAAGCTCCACACCCTGGTGTGGATTTCAGGTCTGCTCAGATATTGAGTATTCAGATCAGAACATGGGTGCTGCAGCCCTTCCTCCAAAGCTCATATTTAGTCCTAAGTTTTACATTTAGATCACTTTTAGTTTTAAGTGAACCATTCAGTTCCTCCATACTTACCTTCCACAAAGCTCCTAACAGAACCCCTGGGCATCTACTAGGACATCCCTATGGACACATGCACCTCTGCACCCAGACACCAATTCTGTCCAGGCAGATACAAACGTCTAAAGAATGAATTTGGAATCTAAATACTTTGGCAAATAGCCTCTTCTCACCTGAGGAGTGTGCCCAACCACAGCCATGAGAAAAAGGGCATTTTTTCACCAGTCAGGTTTTCATTCCAGTTCTGCCATCCAGATTCCCAGATGCTGTAAGTTCAGGAAGAACAAAGCAGCGGAGGGATGGCACTGCAGTGCCTAAACGCAGCCCCATCTCCTCCCAAACGCCAAGCTCAAAGTGGAATCAAGTTTGGTGAGGTGTCATAAACTCCATTTCAATCTTGCAGCCACCTCAAACCCTGGCACAAGACGCGCTCGTTTGGCTGGGAAGAGGGCTGAAATTCCACCTCCCTTGGGGCCATGCCTCCTAAAATCCAGCCAAGTCTCAGACAACAACTCAAACCACTTAAATTCTGCCGGTATCTGAAATCAGCTGGTGCCTCCATGCTGTGTTACGACCACAGCATCCGTAGGAGAAGAGGTGCCCCCTGCACCACCATGAAGCACGTGGTGGTGAAATTCAAGACATGTCTCTCCTGCCCTTTAGGAAGCTGGATCCCACATCCCATGTCCCCAGTTACTGTCCCAGCCCCATCACCAGCATGGTGTATTTGCCTTTCTAGACACCTTCCACCCTGCAGCCAGGAGCACAGCAGTCACAAGTCAAGGAGAGGAGAAACAAATGGGACCTTCACCCTGCAGCTCTGTGTGATGGTGGAGAGAGGAGCATGTCCTGCGTCCTGCTCCCACCTTCAGCCCAGCACTCGGAGTTGTGCTCTGCGGGTGAAGAACCTCAAGTTGCACAGATTTATTGCTGAACTTTGTGCAACAAGAGACCATGGGATCACACAGGCATTTCTCCCTCATATCCAGGGCCAATGAAGGGTTTGGACCCTGCAATCAGGTACTTCCACAAGCCACAATTTATCCATTTGCAAGTCCAAATGGCAAGAAAAAAAATGCTGGGAAAAAAAAAAAAAAGCTGAAAAACCCAAGCAGCTTACACGCTAGGAGAGGAAAGAGGGGATGTGCTCACAAGTGGAGGTGAGACAGACGTGAGGAAAGCAGGGCAGAAGCACATGGGCCCTGCTGCGGGAAGAGACGTCCAGCAGCAGTCAATGCTGATGGGCATCGTGCCAGTAAGAGATCAGTTCCTGGACTGAAGGTGGTAAGAAGCTGTGGGGCTCTTGAATCCTCCTCCCCTCCTCCCCAAGGGGCCATGAGCAACCAGTGCTCCTCTTTCCTCTCCAACATCTGCTTTTCCTGGAGAAAGGAGGATTCTGCTCTAACAGGAGCTGAAGTTCTTCCGAGCGGGTGTGTGGGACCAACGTGGGGCAAGGACAGCCCCATGCATGGGGGCAAAAAATGCTGGGAACTGACCCCCAGCTCACCTTCCCCCCATGTTCCGGGGCAAACGCTGCTTCCCTAAGTGGGTACAGCTGATTGAAAAAGTAGTGACAGAAAGAAAAAGCGCATCTTCCATTGCTCAGAGCAACACTTGGCACTGGCAAAAGATCGCTCCCTCTGTGCTTCATGATAAAACGAGCGTGTCCATAAGAAGTGTGAATATCGCTCAGGCCGTTTGTCTCCATTGACGGCCCCTCTCCTCTAACCCGGGGGGTTACTCACCCCACGCGTGCCCCTGGTCGCTGGCAGAGCAGGGCGAGGAGGCAGCGGGAAGGCGAAGCGGAGGGGAAGGGACAGGAGCTGCAGGGGAAAAGGCTGCAGGCACGAAAGGGCTGCCCAGTGCTGTGAGTGAGGATGGGGCGTATGATCGCAAAGGTACGGGGATGGGTGTCCCGGGGAAGCCCCCGCCATGGTGCAGGCGACCCGAAGGGCAGCGCAGCGGGAGGCTGGCCGTGCTCCCCGGGGAAAGCCGCTCGCTCCACACGTCTCAACTTCGCTGCTGCCCGACCTGCTCGGCACATTCAAACCCTGCCCGGCTGAAACATGCTCCCCAATCCCCCTTCTGTGCGGGGGCACACGCACAGAGCCAGTTTTAGTCTTTCTCAGTGCCATCTGATTGTTAGAAAATAAATATTTTTTTAAAAAGAGTTCTTTTTCTTTTTTTTTCTTTTTTTTTTTTTTTTTAGGAAACAGCAGCTTTTTGTTTTAAAGCTACAAACTCAGGCATCTACCAGCATGATTCACATGTTTGATTCTTACACGTGCAACATCTGACAAGTTGCTGTAGACTTGCCAAGGGGAGAAGACAATCCAGTCCTCACTGGCAAGTGACTTGGGTTCAATTCCCACTTCGGTTACACATTTCCTGTGTGAAACTGGGCCAGTCATATCTACGATCCGCGTTAGTCCCCATTTCTAAAATGGGGATACTTCCTTCTTTCACAGATGTGTTGTGAGTCATCCATTAATGTCTGTGAGGCCCTCAGATACTACGGGAAGGGAGAGACCCACAGTTATAAACAGGGATCCGTATAACCAGAAACAGATGGGAATACCTCCAGGAGACTTTCTCTGTTCATTAAAAAGTTTAGGATTGAATGCTGTGTTTATTAATTTTTGCTTATACCCCACATGGTTTCAGTAACTTCCCTTCTCACCTTTCCAGGCAGCTAAGGGCATCGGTACCAGCACCACGAGGAAAGCAGACAAACAAAAGTAACTCTGCATTTTGCCAGCAATGCGTGTGCAAAGGGTTGATCTATTTTCATAACTTAAAACAGTTTTTCCAGAAAAGCATTTGAGTCGGAACACAGTAATTATTGCAAAATCTGCATATTTTACAGCTAAATATTCCCAGAAATATCCCATTGAAACTAGAAGGAAAAAAAAAAATAAAATAAAAGCAACAATCCCTGTGCAGCCTGGAGAGCATCGCCACCAGAAAGCCAGCGATGGAGCAAGGCTCTCTGCACCACGAACCCAGATATGCAAACAGCAGCCGAGAGCTCCCTTCCTCGTGGTCACACTCACAAAACGCAGAAGATACGGCAGTTTCATCCTACCTTAGAGGCCAATACTCAGCTCTGCCCCATCCAGTGCAAACCTTTGGCACAATTTTAAGGCAGATCCAGCTCTTGCACACAGCCTCATGCAGGCTGCCTGGACCAGATCACGGCTGCTCCATTTCACTGTAGGCAAACACATGCTTGGGAGCAGGAGATTTCAGTAATGTCATTTCCATCAGTAAGCACAACTGGATTTGAAGGCAGGCTCCTGCAGACAGGAAGGGTATGCCAATATACCACTCATATTCCAGAAGGTTTGTTGGCTTTTTTTTTTTCACATTCGTAATGAAACTAATCCTGGTTTCTTGCAAACAAAACTCAAGAAAATGAAGTTCTCTCACAATGTTTAAGACAACCCTCAAGAACCATTCAACTCTTGTCACTGTGAAGTGGGATTATGTGCATCACCGTCACGTCTCCTCCAGAGGATTGTAAAAATCTCTGCTGCTTTCACTTCTCACGCGCTCATTGGTGCAAGAAAGTCATTAGTAAACTAATATTTTGAAACTACTGCTGCGTAATGATTCTTTCAAAATCCATCTGAATTGAACACTCTAGACCTGCCAAACCAAGAGTGGGAAGCTAGCTATTGGTGAGATGGTGACTGTTTCCAAGGTAATGTGTCTTGCATACAGCTAAAGCAGTAATTGCCTTTCCCCAATAATATGTTCCCCCTGATGAGACTTATGGTTAAACTCATGTTTGGAGAAACCTTCCAAAACGTTTCTACATAGTTTCAAACCACAGGAGTGGAAAAAAAGAAAGGGATAACTACAGTTCAGATGGAGTTTATGATTTCTGCTCAATTTCATAATTGCAGGGTGAATCAGTGGGGAATGAGGTTTTAGTCAATACCACAGTCCCTGGTCTCATGGCCAGGAGGCTTTGCAGAGACCAGCTGAAAATGGTTTCCCTTGACCCTGCCCTGACTTATCCATGAAGCTCGCCTCAGAGCCTACCTTGCCTTTCCTCCATGGACGCACACAGCCATGTCCGAATGGTCTTGCTGAGCACAAGAGTTGCTACACGCTGCTCACTTCTCCATTTGCCTTGTGCAAAAGCCAACTGGCCAGTGGAGAGTGGAGGTATAACGCAAAACCCAGGCAGATATAGGCAGTGTCCCAGATTATTTTGCTGTGGGAGAAGCAGAATCTTGCTTCAAGACAAAGCACACACAAAGACTAGACACTGAGATGGAGTGAGGTCCTTCCATGTCACTGGCCCTCACAGTCAGAAAATTGATCCTGGCTCCTTTTATTTACTGGTAAAAGAGTAGCCTCTGTTGCTCCAAAGTTGGAGGGTAGAAGTTTGTATCTGCAAGTGAATCACTACGCTGCTTCTCGTGCCCTGAGGAAGTGACTCCTCTCACTGTCTGGTGAACCCAAGGGTTGGGAGGCAGCAGAAGGAAGTGCCGTACGGGAAGTTAAACAAAGAGATGAACCGCAATGGAAGTCAGGCTGCCAAAATGTTAAACAGATAACAGGCCAACTTTCATACCTCATGTTCAATGCTGTCTCATAGCATGGGGCTCCAGTTTGACCTGTAAGCAGCCGCTGGGACAAGGAGAGTGTCCCAGCCAGCCCAGTGCACCCTTGCAGCCAGGTTGGTCTGCAGACCTGCAGCAAGTCAGATAGAGCACAGGACATGAAGTTGCCGTTTTGCATGCATAGGAGTCTGTTTTGCATGCATAGGAGTCTGGGCTCACTGCACACATCTTGTCAAGCTCTATGCAAATACATACCAGACCCAGAACCCTGCAGGAGGAGCACATCGTCTGTACTTGAGACCTAAAAAATTAATGTTGCAGTAACACAGCAGTGATTTTAGTACTCAATGAAAAGAATGGACCCCAAATCAACTACCAAAATGGAAAACAGGTTCATCCCAGCACTTCTCATGTTTGGGTTCACCCTGCAATGATACACAGCAAGTCCCAGGTCCTGGCTCCTCCTCACACATCTGGACTGTTCCGTCCATAAGGGACCGATTTGGAACCTCTTCTCTCATTGACTTCAGCAGAACAATTAATGGAGTAAGGGACTACCCAGCAGGCAAGGCTGCAGCTATGTAAATTAGATGGTCAGTTAATCACTACGCAAAACAGTACTGAATGACAGAAACAAGGCAGCAGCAACAAGGAAATCATGACTGTGTGTCATGAGATGAATTCCCATTCCTTGCAAAGTGTTCTCCAGTGTTTTATACACACAGATTTTACCACCCATGATTTAGACCCCACGCCAGACGACATAACTCTTAGATGGTTTTGCTTCACAGGGACACCGAGAAAGCTCTGCGAAAAGGTTGCAGCTGTGCTCTTTTCAGACTGGAAGCAGTATTAACTCATGTGGCCGTCCTCAGCTCTCCACAGCAGGGGTAATGCCAGGCACAGGCCTGCACGTCCTAGCTTCTTGCATTACGCTCACCAGCTGAATTCATGTAGTTTCCTTTCCAGTTTATTTTGCACTTCATGGGCTTCCTGAGAGTAGTATTCCCCTCAGGCTTCACTAAAGAAAAATATTACTTAAAAAAAAACAACAAAGCAACAAGTGTCATGGGTTTGTCAGCTGTATTGTTTAACTCAACCTCTGGTTTTCTGAGAGTTGGTTACTGCAGGAGTTGAACCCGTTCCACAATAGGGAAAACGAGGAATTTTGGTGTATTTCATAAATATAAGAAGAGAGGGCTGCTTGTGGCTGATTGCAGAAGGGACCAGAAACAAAACCCTGCTGGGATGGTCAGTGGCGAGGCACTGCCTTGACCAAGGTCGAGCATGGGCTGCGTACCACCCTGCCCCACGAGAACTCATTCTGCTGCCGTGGCCCAAACACGTTTGCCCTAACCACGTGCTTGCAGGACACAGATGGGTCAGTGATGTTGCCTGCAGGGCACAGCAGGTTTGTAGGACTGAACAAAACCAAATGAGGAATTTGAAGACCATGAAAACAATAAAAAGAAACTTTTAACATGCAAATTCTATCTCTGCTTCTTGATAATTTTACTCGTTGAGCTATTACACAAACTGCTTTTTGTCTCATTAACAATAAAGCAGAAGCAATTAAGCAAAATGCAATAAAACAAGGAAAATAAAATTAAAACAGACTCTAAGATTATTGTACAACCTTACTAAAATGACAAAGTGATCTTTCAAGCTGACATCACAAAAAGCTTCCAGTTTGCTTTGAATATAGAAGCAAGGAGAAGAAATGTTACAGAAAACATCTCTATACAAACAACATCTCTCACTGGGAGTCGAGGTCGCTGGTGGCTGCGAGCTGCATTATCATTTATCCCTGTGCACAATAAGGGTCCCTCTCTTTACACAGGCATAGCAAAACGGGTCAGTGAAGCATCCATTCCTGAATGCCTTTGAACCTCTCTGCATATCTACATACACATCAAACTACGCACTGACGCACAACACTCCAGCAACTCTTTGCTATAATTGACAAAACAGCAACAACTGCTAAGGTTTCACCAGTTTTGGTTTGCCATCCTTTCAATGTCAGCTCATACATACACCCAAACTGACGCCCTTTTCTCCAGTGACTTAATTTTTTTCCTGATGAATTCATCCCTGCAAGATTACCCAGAAGTTTCAGTTTTCTGCCCTTCAGATGCACATTAGGTCTGCAAACCCGGGTATTCTTCAAGTGACATGTACCTGAGATGGTAGAACTGGGCTGCAAACAGTGTAAGTGCACTGACCCCCAGCCTGCAAGCTGAGCAGCTCGGAGGTGGCAAACAGAAACCCTGACCTGAAGACAAGATGATGCTCTGCCTAGTGATCCAGCCACCTCCACCCACCCTCACCCTCACCACACGCGCATTTCCGAGGCCCTGCCGACAGAAGGGCATCTTTCCACTGGATTCTGTAATCCATTGCTGCAGCAGACGAAGATGCTCTGACAGCTGCTACTGGCTGACACACGGGAAACAAACCAGAACGCAGCCGAGCTGGAAGCGGGAGCAGCTACTGCCCGAGCCAAGGCTCTGCAGTTGGCAGACACAGCATCTCGCATCCTGTCTGGATGGCACGGAGGGGACCTCTGCTATAACTCACCAGGCGGTGGCAGGTTCATTTCTGTAATGTATTACTGACGGCCCAACGCTGGTGTTCATACTTTGTTTTGGCTAGCCCATACACAATTACTTTTTTTTCCTCCTTTTAATGTTTTTTCTGGTTTATACTTGAAAAAAGAAAAAATCATTACATATCTATGGGTTTTTGTCACTTCCCTCTCTGAGAAAACAAAGTAAATTTACAGGGTTTTAGCAAACTCTTGGAATGGACCAAGGGCTGTATCCTTTCAGAGTTTAACTGCCAGTCACTGGTAAAGGTGAGAGGCATTTGAAAGGCAGCCAGGAAAATCTGGAGTATCACATTCGACGTGTACAATACTGAAATAAGCCAAAAGCATGTAGGCCACAACTTCCATCACTCCTTGCAGAGACGACTGACTGGTCTGCTCACCACAGCATTCCCCCACAGCTTCAGCAAAACTAACACATGCACAGCAGAAAGTTTCCACAGAAAACATGAAAAGCTCTGCCCTCTCAGCTTGCTGATTTTTTTTCCTTCCCCCTCGAGCAAAGAAGAGAGGGATCAAGGCTGATGAGGTGCCCCTGCCACGAAGCTCGTCATTGCTCAGGCTTTAGAAAACACGGTTCTGACACAGGACCAAAGCTGAGGTGCTCGTTGCTGAATCAATCCTGCAGCCCTGCCTTGCTAAGCCATGGTCCCACGGAGCTGTGAGCGCAGAAGGGAGAAGAAAGGAGAAAAGCACTCATCATACACGAAGGGAGAAGAAAGAAGTCACTTTTGCCCAACAAACTGCAATCTCAAGGCATGTGAGAATGGATCTATCTGTCAAAAAAGCTAGCCCCCTCCCCTCAGAAAAAACCCAAACACCAAAACCACCATAAACCAGAGCAAATTCACAGCCACCCTGCACGCCTGCACGACGTTCCTGGCGATGGGAAGCAGAGAGCAGCAGGCAACCTCCCCCGGCTGCCGGCTTCAGTAAAGGTGGTGTGCTGCTGCCTCCAGCAAAGGGACCGAGCCAAAGCCTGGTGGGCACAACAGCCAGGCAGAGCCAAAGGATCTGAGTTCTGCATTGCAGGGTCTTGCTATCGCTTGCGCGACCTTGGTAGGAACTCTGTCGGAGCAGACCCAATTCTCATGCCACTCGGAAGCCGTGCTACTTCCAGGGTGAGTTCCTCGGTCTGCATTACTGCAGGTTGCTCAGAGGCTTGGAGAAAGAAGACAGCAGATTTATTCTCCATGCAGCAAAAAGCAAGTTTATGGGTTTTTTGCCTCGCTTCCCCAGATTACAGAATGCCAAGTGGGTAATCCCTGCTGCTGCGAGAAGTTTTCATCACTTCAGGTCATGACCTCACCAGATTTCGCGGGCTACGCCAGGATTGAGAAGATGTTGGTATTTTGCTAGTAGCTCTGCAGGGAAATCCAGGTGGAGATTCAGCAGACAGCTGCCCTACCCATGAGGAGCAGCTACATCAGTGCCCCCAGGCTGGGAGGTTGATGGAAGTTTGTGATTGAAATCTGAGGACTGATCATTAAAGACCCCATGAGCCCTTCTGGGCAACCACCGCCTGAAATTCTCACACTGTTGGACAGGAGGTTTTTCCTTCCTGCTGCCCTGCAGTACCATGCAAGGATGCTGCATGCTCTGGCCCAGCTGTCCTCTCTCCACTCATATTATTCCAGCATCGGAAGCGATGCATTGTCTTAATCAAGTTCCAAAGTGCAATAATATCCAGTAAGGACAGAAGATACAATAGAAATACAAATACATTATTAATTCTCTGAATTAGGAAGATACAAAAGCAGGATGTGGATGGGGGAATTATTGCATCTGTCTGCAGCCCCTGAAAAGAAAAAACAAAAACAAACAAACAAACAAAACCAACAACCCAGATCTCCCTAAGTAGCGTGTTTCTTTCTGGACACAGCATCAATACACAACGCTGTATTATACCAGTCTGTATCTTATTTAACCAAACACAAAGTGGAGATGCTGAAAGATTTCTGCTTAAGTGACAGTGAAAAAAACCCTGGAATCTCAGTGGAAATAATACAACAAGGAAACTTCCCCCACCGATTCAAGACCAAAGACAATGGGGTTTTTCCTATCCTCAATGAAAAGAAAGCCAGAAAGAGAAAAAAATGGTCCTTTTATTCCCTATAGGCAAAAACAGAGCTTCTGATCCTATCAGCAGCCTGGCAGCCTCTGATTTACAGAAACAGTCTTGACTCGTTAGGAGCATATACTGAAATTTATTTATATTTTGTCACATAACAGAAACGTTGAAAAAAAATAGAAATACATATTACACACACTGAGCAAGTGCCTGCCTGTCCCCAATGCCACCCGCATCTTGAAAAGCTTCCTTGATAAAGACTTTGCTGTGTTTTTGTTACGTGGCAGGGGATTTGGTAGAAGAGTCAGTTTAATTAACACAACTTTTCTCAAGATAAATATCTTCTCCGGCAGCGCGGAGCTGCTGAAATGCCATGCATTGGCAGCTGGGCAGATGGAAGCAGGTCTACCGATGAAGTCAGAACCATCTGCAATAGATGGTGCAGCTCGTTTGATTTCTCCTCCCCAGCAACGTGCCTCGAACCTCTCTTTGAAAGGATAATATATATACTGCAGATGTTTGTGCACACACACACACACACATATATGTACATTAGTGAATCCAAATCACAAGCTGCACAGCTCTTTGCAAACAGCTAGGAAAGGCGAAGACACGTCACCGTTGGAAGACCCTGGTGTTCCTCACACCAACGGCACAGAGGTTCAGAGGGAAACATCACCTTTTAGAGCTCTCGTACGCCAAGCCAAGTCACAAAAAGCAGAAATAATTTAAAATCAAGATATACATTTGTTTAACAGGAAAGAAAGAAAAAACATGTCTGATTTTGGAGGGAATGTTGTTAGCTTTGTAGGAAGAAAAGAATCAAGTCTGGACAGTGTTTGCTTCCTTGTCATCACAAGCTCTACAAAACTCCCTTGTATGCACATACAAAAATACACCTTATGCCAGTGAAACAAAGCAGCATTTAATGAGAACCAGAATGTGTTTTGGTTAATTTCCAGGTGATTGGCCTCTTATTAACAGATACTTCTTGTAGATGAATGCAAATATTTATGTAGGGACCCCATCGGCTCTGTGTCCATCTATTCTGGTTTTCCCCTCATAAACCTGTTCCTCAGGAATCCACAGCAGCAGCACTCACTGGGGGAATGAGAGAAAACCCAGAACAAGATTTTCCACATCTTCACCACCCCAGACAGGATCTCCTCCGTACCAGAGAGTCTCCACTCTTTTAAATCCGACTGAATAAGTATCAATCAAAAATTCCCTATCCCCAACTCCTACACAGGGATGCAGCTAGACCAAATATTCCCTCCAGCATCTGCTGCTCCCAAAGGACCATTTTGGCTCTATTGGAGAGCTGAGGTGGTTTTGGATGGAGAAGCTGCTCTCCACTTTGGTAGCACAAATTCACCGAGCACATAGCAATGAGGCAAGACAAAGAACAATTCTTTACCAAAGTGAAGACCTGGAGACTTCTGCCTGCGCCTGAGATATAACAGGCATTCCTAGTTTTAAAAGCCAATTTAAAAATGAAGAAGCCTGGTGCTACCTTCCCCTTTCCTTGCTCTGAATCTCTGTCATGGTTTCACCCGGCAGGCAGCTAAAATGACCACAGAGCCATTCGCTCACTGCCCCCACACAGTGGAATGGGGGAGAGAATCAGAGCAAAAAGGTAAAAATCATAGGTTGAGATAAAGACAGTTTAATTGGACAGAAAAGGAAAAAAAAAAAAATACAAACCAAGTGATGCACAGCACAATTGCTCACCACCCACAGATCACCGATGCTCAGCTAGTTCCTGAGCCACAGTTCCTCTCCCCCACCAGCTTCCCCCCAGTTATATACTGAGCATGACATCATATGGTATGGAACATCTCCTTGGTCAGTTTGGATCAGCTGTCCTAGCCATGTCCCCTTCCAGCTTCTTGTGCACCCCCAGCCTCCTCGCTGCTGGGGCAGGGTGAGAAGCCAAAAAGTCCTTGACTTGGTGTAAGCACTGCTTAGCAACACCTAAAACATCAGTGTGTTATCAATGTTATTCTCATCCTGACTCCAAAACGCAGCACTGTACCAGCTTCTAGGAAGAAAATTAACTCTATCCCAGCTGAAACCAGGACAGTCTCCAGGCTGCTTCAGACAATGCCACTTCCTCAAATTTTCCTACCCTGTAAAGGTTTGAGAGCTCCAAATAGGAACACAATTCAGGATGCAGACCTGGAATACAAGGCCATACAAGTCCACCAAAACATCTAGACGGATGGCTGTAGGTCATGCATGGACCTGGGCCTACATGAAGGACCCTACATGAAGGATGAGCAGGAGAATCCACTCCAGAAGAATGTGCTCTACAAGACTTCCAGCCTCACCCCACTTCCAACCAACTGTGCAAAAATATCTGAACTTCACAGAATGGCAATGGCCTTAGTGATCTTCATTTGGGGCCACGAGAATGCATCCAAGAAAGAGCTAATGCATGAGATTTGTGTTTGCTACATCCACCTGTTTATTTTTGTAAAGCAAGTACCTAGACACCCCAGTGTTCATGAGAAGCAACTCCATTTTTGTGATTTTTATTAGTATTTAGTTGGGCACTGACAGATGTGCAGCGAAGATACCTGTAGATGGAGCTGGTAAACTGAGGGGTGACAGTGGGAGTCCCCATTTTTGCCAAAAGCAGCTGGGAAGTTACAGAACTTAGCCCAAAACAAAGGGAGAGAGATCTTATGCACAGTCCAACCTTCCGGCAACAGTTCAGCAGAAACTGTATATGCTGCTATCATAGCCACAGACAGGATAAATTATCCTAACATATCAAAGCCGTAAGCAAAATGACATCTTAATGTAGATTAGGAGAATGAGATCACTTCAGTGACACAAAGCTCCACTTTCTAATTCTAACAGACTTATGGAATTTGTTTCTAACAGCTAATGAATTAAGAATCAGCCAATTATGTGTACATTTATTATTATGCTTCTAATGAAATAAAGTGTGAACTTCTGTTTAATTAGAAATGAGCTCACGTTGGTGACTAGAGTCACTTTTAAAATATCTTTCAGCACTTCACAACTGAGCTTATCAGGGCTTTGAGTTGGAATAGCATTAAGGAAATGATACAGAGGTCAAATATTAAAGATTTCAAGGCAAATAAATATTTTTCAAAGCCTGGTCTCACATCCATAGCAAAGGAAGTTAATATATCTGTGTGTAGTCATCCAGGAAATCTGAGACTGTATTCCTTCTGCTTAGCACAGGACTCAACAGAAACTAGTTAGGTTTCAAAACGTCTATTTGATGATATTTTTAAAAGAATTGAAATGTCTTTGGCAAGAAGAAATGAACACAGATTTTCATTAGCACTTCCAACCTGATTTTTTTCTTTGATAGTACGTTACCTTTTACTAAGAAATTAAGATAACAGTTCTTAAACATGCAGAGAACCTAGGTCCAGAAATTACTTCTTGTGCCTTAACTACTGATCCAAAAAGCCTCCTGCTTGGCAAAGCCTCAGGAGGAAGAATGCTTCAAAAAAACTCACCTCAGATGAAATCTCTAACTGATTAAACACCTAAGAGATCACAAAAAACCCTCATTATTTTAATGTACGCAAGAAATTCTTCAGTCAAAGATCACAACTAGCCACACAACTGAACTTTAGATTAAGTGGCTACTTAAAAAAAAAAACAAACCAACAAACAAACAAAAACACTTAAAACCATCAAGTCGATATCTGTTGGCAAAACAGATCTTGAGGCAGTGTTCATCTCTCCTCCTGACTATGCCTTATCAGCGTGAGAAATAACAAGATAAGTTTATGAGACTACCTACACTCCAATTTTTGCCCAGATGCTTTGGTTAGATCTAGTAACCCTCACGTTTGGATTTGCAATGGAGTCTCGTGGTGTATCCCAGAGCTGCAACAATTTTTGCAAAATACCATCTGCACAGCCCTAAACCTCTGATCAGCAACTCTTTCTTTAATGGGCTACTGAAAACCAGCCACGACTACCTCCACCTTTACGTAAAGACCACTTTGATTATTCATAGCAAGCAATTTTTGCTGGGTCCAGGGGCAGACAACTGCCTGTTAAAACCACCCTGTACAGAATCACCAAGTGTTGTAACAAAACTTCTGTCTCTACCTCAATGCGCAAAACAATGTTTGTAGACAAGGCAAGTCTGAAATTGCCTCCAGCCTCTTTAGGAAAGATTAAAAAAATATATATTTAAAAAAAAAAAAAAATCTATTAAGGGGCCAGCATTCCTGCTTTAAGCCTAAGCGTTAGCAGGAACAAAAAAAAAATAAAAAAAAAAATGAATAGCTACAGGCCTTGACAGGAATGGAGCAGACCTTCATTTACTGGTGTAGGTCTGTTTTATGGCTGCTGTCTTTGCAGACACTGGCTTTAGGCAGCAGATAGCAGAGGCTGTTTTTTGTCTGCTCGGCAGCTGAACAGGACAGTTATGTCAGGACAAGTATAAAACAGTGGGGGACAGGTTCAAAAAAGGTGTTAGACAAGGTTTCTTCGTGCCCCTGAACAGACGGCTCTAGTCACATCTTGTTAAGGAGGGGAACTTGGAGATCCCTCGCTCATGTAACAAGCGGCGAGGCCAGGTCTGGAGGAAGAGTTCATGCCTTTAAATAGACCCGTTGATATAGTCGGAAACACCCAGATGAGGTTTCAGCCACACCAGCCTGGTTGCCGGTCAATACCGCTACAACTTTTGCAAGAGCAAGTCGGTAAGGGAAATGAGTGGTTCTTGCACCGCTGGGCTGGGAAAATGAGGTGCAGCAGGAGAAAAGTCCCCCGTGGCACGGTGTAAAAGGGCAAGTAGCTACTAGACCTTCTCCTTCACCCCTTGCTCAGCAAGTCGGCCTGCAAGATCAGTAATTCTTGCTGCAGGTTTCCTTTCGGTTGCTATCACAGGCTCTGGGTGCGTGGGGTGTGCCCCACAGCAGGAGCAGGATGTGGTCCCACACCTCCTGTGCACACTGACATACCAGTGTGCAACATACAGCACCCCAGTCACAGCCCAGCACCCTGAGGGCTCAGAAACCCTGCAGAAAAACACAGCATGAAGGTTGTTTAGATTTCCCCCCAACTTCTTCACCACCTCTGCAGCTGACCACAAGCCTCCCAGGAGTTTCGGTCCTCCACTGCCAGGCTGCAGCTAGTGAGAAGCACCTCTGTGCACCCCTGCCAGCACACTTGCTGCATTGCCCATGGCTCCTGCACCCTGCAGGGCTGCCGACCAGAAGGTGGTGCTGCAAGAATGGTGTAGGTGCAACCGCCTGACCCTGGGGTGGAAGATGCTGAATCATCCTTCGGGCTTCATAAAGCCCCATCGCCTACCAGAGCTGCTCACCCGAAACCAACAGGGTCCAAATCTGAAGGAACCCAAGCATTTAATTGGCCATCTGGGTAGGAGCCCTCTTCTGAGGAACCGGAAATTACGAGCTTGGTTTTCTGCTTTGCAAAATTGTCCTCTTTGAGTCTTTTGCATTCATTCATGAACAACAGGATTGCGGGGGAGGAGAGCCATAAATATGGCCCTGCTCTGGTTGCAGAGAGAGGATGCTTGGGCAGACAAGTAGCCATCTGACCACACACCCAAAAGGAGAGAAACACGCCTTTTCCTCCCTCCCTCCCTTTTTTCTCTCCTTCTCTTCTCCTGTAAGTCAGTTTGGAAGATACTGTTCCCTCCCACAGCAAAAGTAAGTGGCATTCTTACAACCAAACCTGGAGTTTTAGAGAAGGGTCCCGGAAATAAAAAACTGATCATCCAAAAAAGAGGGAAGTTCAAGCCTGGATGCAAAAGCGTTAAATTAAAAATATGTGAACTGTATGATAATTGCACAAGAGCTTGTTTGTTTTCACAGTCAGCTTCTGCACAGCTCACAAACCAAATACTATGATCTGCGGGGGCTCCATGAGCCATTCTGTGATGCCAAGTCCTAGCAGCAATGAACTGGTGTGCAGTTAGTCCAGCATTCGTCTCGGGAATTCCTATTCTTAGCCCTAGACTGAAGAGCAAACAACATTCATGCTCACATTAATGGGGCACTACAGATAGAGAATTTCAGGAAAACATGTAGTCAAGGCTCTTGATTTTTTGGAATAAGCATTTCCAGGAAGATTAAAAGGTTCATTTTTGAATCATGATGCCACAATCTCACATGTTCTTCAGAGATCCTCAAACGTTAAGACCAGAAGATAGCATGACAAATGATAGGCCTGACCTCTGGCTGAACACAGGCAGCAGAACCTCTCAGATATTTCTGCATCAAGCTCATTACTTGTCCTTGAACTTCGCTTATGAAAATACAAAACGGTCTGGATTTAAAGACTACAAATGGTGGTGGAGGAAGCAGTTCTCAGTTAAGATGTTCCAGTGATCGATTTCTTCTCTGCTAAGATTCTGTTCCTTTTTTCTAGGCTTACTTTGTCTAGCTTCATTGCCCAAACCTTGCATCTATAAAATTAAATACCAGATTTTTATTTTTTTTTGTTATTGTTTTTGCTCTTCGAGGAGAAATACCCTGACTATCACAAGCCAAGAACAGATCTTTGTGGGCCCTTCCTAAAACCAGCCATATATGTTGTAATTCCCCACCTACAATTACTACTTGAGATCTATTTGGGGCAAGAGAAACATATTTTAAATTTCAGACCTTACACAAACCAAAACATAGAGCATTCTTGGAAACACGCTTCTTTTCAATCAGCCTTCTGTACATCTTACACAAACTTTCTAGCTGCAACTGGTTTTGCGGTCTGCAGAGACTGACTGTGACACTGTGGAACGGATTTTGATGAGCAGCAATGGTCAGGAGCCAGAAACCATCATAATTTTCTCTGGTCATTGAGACCCTACAGTACTGAAGGTCAAAGGGGAAAAAAAAAAAAAAAAAGAGATATTTCTATTCTTTGCAAACTAGTTGACATTCCAGTACCCCCATCTGTCTATCCGTCAACAGCAAAATTCATACTATTTTTTCTTTAGCATCAAGATTTTTAAAATGTTGTTATTAAATACTGAAAACAAGAAAAAAGATTAATTTTTTTTCTTAGAAACTACAGGGCTTAATAATCAGAGAGCGCACAGTACCCAAGACTCAAAGTTCAATGCAATGCAACCATCAGCTCCATCAGCTCCTGCAGTTTCCCTATTAGCGTCCCAGCGCATGGCTTGAGGACTGGGTACATGGGCTGTTGTTTTTAAAACTATGTTCCAGTTACTTAAAGCAATAATAAATCTGCAGGGCTATTATAGTAATTTAAAAAGTAAACCTAACAGGGAAGCAAATTTGGTAGCTGTTCCATCTGGCTGGCAGATTGAAGGGAGCCGAGCTGTGCTCGCTATTTTAGGAGGGACTCAGAGCAAGGTCAGCCATTAAGACCAGCTCCGGAGCCGCTTCCCCCAGCAGCATGGAGGAACTGGTTTACTAGAAGACACTGTATAAATATTTTGCTGAGCTGCAAAAGGAGGAAGCTTCCCCAGCCCCAGGCTGACATGTGTCATGATGGGTTCCCAGGCACAATGCTCAATGAATGCTATTATACGAAAGGGTGTTTATTTCACATTGCAAAGCGGTTGCCAGAACACACAATCACACGTCTTACCCGACGGCCCTGCAGGCTGCCACGGAGAAACTCCTCTCCGAAAGAGAATGAGATGATTATGTTGGGATTAACTCCTTGGCGGCGGCAGTGGGACTTCCCCGGGTCCCTGCACTGCTTCGCCCCCTGACCCAGCAGCACTGGGGGCACAAACGTGACCATTGATGCCCCCCTACATCCCAGTGAGCTAAATAAAAGTCTTAATTTCAGCGCAGACAGGTGAGATCAGGGCTCTTTCCACATCTTCACTGGTTCATTATCTCACCTGCTCACCAGGTTTGATGCTCTGCAGATGATCCTTGTTCCCTCCACCATGAGGCAACACAAAGAACAAACTTATCTGAAAGGACTGCGCTGTAGTGATGGGCAGATCTAATCAACAGTTGAAGGGGTTTTATTTCCCTGGGGTACTTCATTTTCACTCTGATTGTCATTTTCTTAATGAAGACAAATGAAGGAAATACGAGGTTAAAAAGCCTCTATCCTTGCAAGTAAAAAAAAAAATACGCCTCTGCTCAGCCTCAGCAAAGGTCCTGCCATGCACACTTTTGCCTTGGTAACAATTCTGATTTTCTTTAAGAGTTTTTGCACTGGGGTGACTGCTGTCTTTGAGAAAGCCATTCCTGAAATGCACCGTTAATAAGGTCAGAATTAGGCCTAACTTGACCCTCTGCTTCTATCCCTACTGCCAATTCAAAACTTAACGGATTTATTGAGCAGCATGTTTTATCCCAGGATCCCAAGTCCAACACCAGCAAATCCTAAACAGCCTCACAAAAAGAGAAATGCATGATTCCTGTATTACAGCTGAAACACAGGATCCTGGAGAAGTGTTACATGACAAGCCAGTATCAGAGCTGAGCCCAGATGTCCCTATTTTGACTCCTTTTACCATGAGAAGCTTCTCTTTTTCCATTCTAAAGAACCACACTGTAAGCAAATAATGATATTTTCCTTCCACTTCTCATGCAGCAATCTTTTCCTTGAATCGTGCAGTACAGCCTCATCACTTCTTCCAGGAGGGCGAGAGGATCACTATCTACTTCACTGCAACGTGCTGCAGGTTAATGCCACCGTAGAAAGCTCTAGGAAGCAAGAGGTCTGGAGGGTGCTGTCAAGCTCTGAATGTCATATTTGTATGAGAAGGAGGTAGAAGATTACAGACTAGCACCCAATCCTCTGACACCAAGAGGTCTTTGACCTTAGAGGATCAGACCATGGATTTATGTACATCATCATACATCCTTTAATTTATGGGATCTGCTTTCCTGTTGTGTAGCAGTGAGATGCGCACATGGCCAGGACTTTTTGGCCATCTGTGGTACACAAGGATACCAGTAAAGCCATTACTTGAAGTAAAAACTCTCCTCTGTGTCTTCCCATGAAGTGTATAATACATTTGTGCCACAGCAGAGTCAGGAGGAGGAGAAAAGTCACGTTTCAACTTCTATGGGACAGGCTCTTCTCTTACGCACACCAAGTTTGGTACCATGTCGCCCTGAAACATGACTGGGCATCTCAGCTGCAAAAAGACCTTCTTCAACATGTGTTTCCCTTTGCCAAGGTGCACCAGCAAGAGGACAGGAGCCAAGTACAAGCTGGCTTCTAGCAGGGAGCCTGGAGAGATGTCTCATTAGCATTGGACACATTGCTGGCAGCATAAGAACGATATTTCTGGGTGGAGTAACGGCAACCTTCCACCTTCCATGATGTCAGATCAGCAGTGTGTGTGTGCATGTGAACACCCTACAGGAAGCAGCACTTCTTCTTTTGTCCCCCAAAGCTTAGGTTCACGGTTGCAAACCCATGGCCATTGGGTTAGCCTATGAGAGCTGTTGACATGGACCATGACCCAACACAGCTATGCCTACTGCTGCTCTACTCCAAATCTGCAGGAAGAGCAAATGATGCCATTGCCTTCATCATGGCAATTACTTGTTCAGTATTGCTGTCCCAAAGTTGGTAGACTGGAGGTCCTATGAGGAAAGGCGGAGATAGTTGGGGTTGTTCACCCTGGAGAAGTCTCCATGGAGACCTTATGGTGGCCTTTCAATACTTAAAGGAGGCTTGTAAGAAAGATGGAGACAAACTTTGTAGTAGGGCCTGTTGTGATAGGACAAAAGGGTAATGGTTTCAAACTAAAAGAGGGTAGATTTAGACTAGATACAAAGAAGAATTTTTTTACAATGAGGGTGGTGAAACACTGGAACAGATTGCCCAGAGATGCCCGATCCCTGGAAACGTTAAAGGTCAGGCTGGATGGGGCTCTGAGCAACCTGATCTGGTTGAAGATGCCCCTGCTTATTGCAGGGGAGTTGGACCTTGAAAGGTCCCTTCCAACCCAAACTATTCTATGATCACAGTTCTCAAGGTATTTGGCCTTTCAAAGACACTTGACTTCAAGACAACAGCTTTGAGATCCTGCCATTCTCACAGACACACAAGAACCACTGTTACTGACAGTCATTTGAATAGTCTACTCAGGTGACTGGAGCTCCTTCAATTCTTTTTGTCCTTTCTCCTTACTTCACACTCATTCCTAAATCATCTCTAAGCGCCCACTGACCCCAGGAGATGACATATCTTAGTGCTGGACAAGAGGCCAAAAGTTTTCTTTGTGAGCTCCTCACATAGTTGGCTGGGAAAGGGGAGGCCATGAAGTAGCTCAGCAGAGATGACTTCTTGTTCTTAGCATTAAAAACAATGAACCTGTTTCATGTGCTGAGAGCTACAGCTAGGAAGCTGTTCCCCCCAAGATGTTGGGATATTTGGTGACAATGTGGGAAGGCAGAGTCGTCTTCTGTTCTCTAGATACTTCTGCAGTGCCTACCTCCACCTCACGCAATATCTCTGGCTCTTGTACTTCTTCCCTGTAGCTCTGAGCACATCCAACAAGTTTTAAATCTCCACCCTGTTTCCCAAAGGAACTGTCTCTTTCCTCATTTCTTCCCTTACCCATTATTTCTCATTCAATGTGGCAATGCCATCAACTCTCCAAAGCGCTATGGAACACTGTCCACATACAGAATGTGTTGTATTATTTACCAGACACCTCCAGGAGAAAGAGCTTGTCCAGTATTTAATGCAATGTTTCAGCCTTAGGGGAAAAGCCAGTGACCGTAGACCTAATTGGAAAAGTCCTCGCGGCCGCGTAGACCTTCATGTATGATCAGTAACTCTCCTACGTTGTTTCACCCCAGGATAAAACTAGTAAAGCTCATGTTCTTTCTATGAATCATCTTAAGAAAACAGCCCCATTTAAAATATAAAACATTGCTGTCACAACACCAACTTTTGCAGGAATGTATTTTTAGAAGCAGCTTAAAATAGAGTGTGTGTTATCTCGTTAAAAAACATCACCTCTCTATTTTGGTAAAAGATGACATAAGAGCAGTGATACACACTCCTGTGCGAAGAGGCACTTCACACCCTGCGCCAGGATTTCTGCACACCACCAAGCTGAGAGAAAACACTGAAAAAAAAGGAGAGGAGGAAGTCCAAAATTGATCTTAACACCTCACTGCAAATGTGATAAGATGCAAATGCTTAAAGAGAGGAATGTAAAGGGGTCAGACAAAGAAGATTTTGGAAATAACAATGTGTTTTCCACTAAAAAGTAAAAAGAAAAAGCTGCATGCAACTTTGGGGAAGGGATTTGTTTTCTGACAGCCAGCCCTGGGTCTGAAGAAGACTCTGATGCAATGTGGACTCTTCACTTGAAATGCCATTGCTGCTGTGAAACTAGGTCTCAGTGCAAAGACTTGAGGACGTATCTTGGTCTGGCAGCTCCAGTACACCCTTCTGCACCAGTAAAGTCACGGAAAAGGAAAGGAACAGAGCCCTTGGCAGCAACATGCATCCCTGCAGACGTGCACTCTGGCACCAACACTGTGGGGTGCCCTTTCCCTAAAATAGGCTCCAGTAGTCTCCTGACACAGGGACTTGAGAGGGCATCACATGCTCAGGTGTCCACCAAAAACTTGGTGAAACCAAGTGAGAAAAGAAAGGCTGAATTAAACCAAAAGGGACATCAGTGCTCGCAGGAGATCTGAAAGTGATGAGGTAGAGGCACTGCAGGGAAGCCTCTGCCAGTGCCCACAGCTGCTGCTTGTGGCCCCGTGACATCAAACCTTCCCATTTAACTGATGAAGATGTAGAGTAATGGTTATAGCATCCACATCACTATTGTCACACGGAAAATCTTCTGGTCTTTCAGACTTGTAAAGCTCAAAGCCATCTTAGTATTTTGATTGAAGCTTTCCAAGTAAACTCACTTTTGAGTGGTGAATAGATATGAAATAAGAATAGAGGGATGAATCTGATGGAAAATTACCTCATTTGACAGATACACTTCTGCAACCTTCGCTATACATGGATACATATGGGCAAGCACATATGCAGTGCCATACAGTTTTGTTTTGTGAAAAATCTGAACAGCTTTTCAGAAACGGAAAACAGTCAGAGAAAGAAGCAGTAAAAAAAAGTGATGGGAAAAGTCAGTGGCATATGTGAGTGAGAAAAGATATGGCTTTTCGTGAGACAGACAAGTGGAAAATTACAGAAGGATTGTTCCAGAGGGAAAAAGCCGTATGTGGGATGGGGTAAGGATGCTATGCAGATGGGGGTTTGGGCATAAGAGATCAGGAGCAGAACTAGGCTGCTGCCGGAGGGGAGATTTGGTCCTGTTCTCAAACAAGAAGCTGCAAGAAGAGCAGAAACATGTTTGAAGACATTAACACAAGGGTAGCTGGGCCACCTATGGATGGGCAATATGGAAAAGATGACAGGAGAGGGACTTAGTGACAACAAGAGATGTAACAGGAGATGGAGAACTAATGGATGGTTCTAAATGCTGGATGTAATATAATTCTCCCTAAAAGCCCAAGCAGCCAGAGATTTATCCATTGCACCAAGTGGAACAAGTAAAAAATATTACTAAAACTCATAAAGGTTTTCAACAAAATTCTTTAGACATGTTTTTATTTCACATAAATAAAAGCCAGACAGATAAATTAATCCTAATTAATCTGATTAGGATTATTGCAGGAATAAGAATAATTTACTAGTACCATAAGCCTTTTTTCCCCTCTCTCCAAAAATAATTCCCTTTGTGTGCCTGCTTTTAACACCACCAGAACTAGATAGCACATCCAAATATTATTCCATTATGGTCAGGAGAGATTTCATCCACTCAGTGAAATGCAATGAATAAATACAACATCATTCACGCCATGTACTCTCTACAGTGATATTTAAGGCTTTTTCCTCCAGAGTAAATCAGTTTTATGTAGTTAGAGTCCTTGAATTTATCAAAATGCAAGTCTTTGTTCATAGAACTTCATTTCTTCTCAAATTCTTGTAACTTTAGGAAAGACATACAGGTCACAGAGATGGGGACTAGAAATCAGCATTTCTCATCCAGGCTCACTCTATGAGCCTAACGCAATAGTGGCCTCCCCTGCCTCAGTTTCCCTCTTTGCAACACTGGACCAGTATTTCTGGGCCTGTGACACAGGTGCTGGAAATCCTAATTCACCATCACAACTTTGAAGTCTGAGGTGAAAAGCAAGTAGAAATTATTGTTCCTGTTTAAGCTTCAATTTCCAGAAACAGATATCACAGAGGAGACAAGGTTTGATATCAAGAGCTATTCTGACAAACATATATACATTTAGATGCAGCTGACAACAAAACCCAGCTTTATAAAGCTAACAACAAAACCCAGCTTTATGCTTCGCCTGAGAGAGAAACAAGAAACTAGTTCTCATCTGAGTTCATTTGCAACCAATTACCATTGGGGTCCATCCACCGGTTTTGTTTTCATTTCTTATTTGTTAAACACTGACAGTTACAGGGACATAAACAGTGGCTGTCCACTATATTTTTGGTCTCCGCAGGCAACATCTGGCTCTGCCCCTTTGCGTTATAAATATAAGCTTGGTCTATAAAGCTTCATTTATCAGACCACACAGAAATTCATAAATCCTGGGATACTACACCCTTCGCCATCTCCACCGAAATGAACCTACGTGATAGTCCACTGATACAGAAAAGCAGTGTTTGAGCCAGAGGGCAAAAATCCAGGCAAAGGACATAGACCATCTACTTGGACACATATCCCCATCAGATCCGACACATCCCCACCATCGCCCACAACTGCCATCTCCGTCCGTGAGTTATGGAACCGAGTACATTTGCTTTCCTTCCCGCTGGGTCTCAGCCCCAAACATTCCTTAATAAACAAGTATTTGCTGAGCAAAAGGGCAGCAACGAGGTGCGAACGGAAGGTGGGTTTTCCGTTGAGAATGACAGAAAGAAGAAAATTGTAGCAAATACATAGGAAAAAGTCGACTTGCTGATTTTCCAAGAAAGCATAGCTGCTTCTCTTTCAAACTCCTGGCCCTGCACATAACGTCTTGTTCAGGCACCGGTATGGCAAATAAACTTATTTCTCATTACCAAACTTCAAATGGGCTGATGAAATCTCTTGCTTTGGGATACAAATCTCATCATCCCAGGGAGCTGGGTTGCCTTTCGTACCTTTTGCAAGGCAAATGCAGCATTGCAGGATGCTGCCACAGTGCATGCTGCCAAAGGGAAGTACTTATCGAGTGGGTATCATCCGAGGTGTCCTAGCTCTAGCACAATTCAGTATTTTTATAATTGATTTGAATGACGGAACATGGTATGCTTACTAAAATTGCTGCCGATACCAGGCTGGGACGGGCTGCAAGTACTTCAGAGGCCAGGATTAGGATTCAAAATGATCTTGATAAATTGTAGAAATGGTCTGGAAAAAAAAAGAGAAAAAGAAAAAGACAATTCAGGAATGATGGGTGAACAGTGCTAAGACAGGAATAATCAATGACATGGTCACAAGGGAAATAAATACCAACTCACAAGGGGGGTTTTTTTGGAAGAGGATCTCAGGATTACCATGGATAACAAACTGAACAGGAGCAGAACACTGTCATGTTGCTGTAATAAAACCCAACGTAGAATCACAGACTGGTTTGGGCTGGAAGGGACCTTTAAAGGCCATCTAGTCCAGCCCCCCGGCCATGGGCAGGGACATCTTCAACTAGATCAGATTGCTCAGGGCCCCGTCCAGCCTGACCTGGAACGGTTCCAGGGATGGGGCATCTACCACTTCTCTGGTCAACCTGTGCCAGTGTCTCACCATCCTCATCATAAAAAAATGTCTTCCTTATATCATAACAGTGCCATACACAAGGGGAACTTTTGGATTATGTGGTACCGCTAAAGTCCTGATACTGAACCCTGCATTTCAATCAAATTACAGAGGAAGTCCCAATGCAGACAGCAAAAATGATCAGAGATTGAGAAAGCACAGATTGGAAGAAAAGTGAAAAGATAACATTAATCTGGGCTAAAGAGTAAAGACCACAGGGAGGCATCATAATGGTCCTCAAACACATAAAGAGGGTCACAACAGAAAGGAATAAACCATCTTTTTGGCTTGTCAAGAGGAGCACAAGATATCATAGACTTAAATTGCACCAAAGAACACAGGTTAGACACTAGGAGAAATTTCCTCACTAAGGGAAGAAAAGCACTGAGACAGAAAGTCAAGGACAGCTGTTATCTCTCCAGCACTTGGATCAGAAAAGTTAATGCACCGTCCATCAGGAAAGGGCTTGAAGAAGCTGGGTCTACCTTGAAGTATTAATTTTCTTTTTTTCAAGGGTAAAAAAAAAACCTTAGGAAGCAACCCAGTGACTGGCCAGCTGAACCTACAAAACCCAACTGTTATTAATTAACTACATAATGACAGTTGAGGCCATAGCCCCATCCACCATGTGATCCACGCAGGCAGCCCATCTTCCCCAGCTGCTGTCTATCTATGCAGACCAGGCAGGGGAAGGCCATATTATAATGTCAATGTTGTGCAGAAGAAACAGAGACTTGAAGAGACCAAGTCATGTGCCAGTCTCATACAGAAGATCTGCCACATTAAAAGAAGAGCCCTGTCCAGTGGCATAATCTCAAAATGACCCTTCTACTTAGGGAAATATTAAAATGTATTCAATAGAGGTCTCACTCAAATGTTTGCAAATTACCTACTTGTAACAGGATATGAAAATACATAATGGGATATGAAAATAGTTTTATTTTTGAACAAATCTGCCTTCCCACATGGCATGCAAAATATTTGTTTGCAGGTGAAAGACTGCAACATAAATGCTCAGAGTACTAATTTCTCATTAGAAGTAACCTGCACAGAATAACGATGGGGCTGGAGGGCAGGAGTTTGACGGCTGATGAGTGAAAGCAAATATTTTTAGGCATTTTCATTGACTGCAAAAATAGATTTATAATAAGCCGCTCTCCCAATCTTGCAGGTTGCTGACAGCCGCAGCACAGGCTGCAACGGGGCACCTCACCTGGGCTGGCAAAGGGTCTCACAGCTTCCTTCAAGTGGCTGGGGGACAGTTTGGTCCTGGCTCACCACCAAGCCACAAAATTGTCCCTCTGCACACCCAGTGAACAGGCAGGCTCTGGTTATGCAGAGATCTTCATCGATGATTTCAAGAAACCAAGAAGGGCTCACTGCAGCCACTGCTACTCCCCAGCACCATCAAGCCCTCGCTGCCACCTGGCTGTAGATAAGCCAGGAAAATCCAGTGCCAGAACAGGCATCACAGATGCTTTTAACAGCAGTGAATTTTCATTTTAATAGGAAAGTTTAAAATAATAATAATAAAGAGAGCATTTCAGAAGTACAGGGTAATGCTAACCAGTGCAAAACTGCCCTGGTTTTAGCAGAGTATTACTGTCGCGTCACTCCTCTACTGCCAAGGCTTCTCCAGGGCATCTCTAATGACAAAGAGCAGCTGAAATGCCAATGGGAATAAATGCTGGCCTTGCCGCCTTGCTGATGCATAAACATCTAAACAGATTTCCTTTTGCACCGTCTTTGACAAGCTGAAGCTCCAGTCTTTACCCCAATTTAGTTCGGGAGCGTCCTATGAAACAGCAGGCAGACTTCTACGGATAAGCTACATCAATCTTAACTGGGAGGCATCTGCCCCATCTGGGTTTTGAACAAAGAATATCAGATTAAAAGGGAAAAAAANNNNGAGAAGGGAAAGAAAAAAAAAAGGCAGCAGTCCAGGCACTTGAGATAAAGTAGCTGTTATCACCCTCTCTAACAAGGCTGCATGCTTTCTATCTCCAGGCAATAACTCTGTGAAAGCAGTTTGAACACAAGTTAAAAATTCATATCCTAGCCAAGCTGTCCTCAATAAGCCAGAGGAGGGTTGGAGCTCCTGTGACCTTTCACAACACATTTCTGGAAGACGGTGGCACTACCAGATACTCCGGGCAGCTCACCGCTCCGGCCATCCCCTTGGCAGGTGCCTTCAGACAGGGAAGAGCCTTGGTGCTTGTCCTTTCTTGTTGAATAAAAGCTGGTGAAACCGTTTAGATGAAAGAAATCTCTATTTCGGGTTGAAAACAACTTTGTAAATCACCTAACTAGTCTAGCATGGAGATGTCTGGCAAGTCTCCTTTGCAGTGACTCTGAACAGGGCAATAACATCCCATTTAGCTGTATTTCCTGATGAAGAAGTGGGTTTCTGCACTGCTGCTGGCAGGATTTCATCCCACCTCCCCCCACCAGTGCTGCGTCCCAAGCAGACTTGCAGGACAAGATGCAGCCAATTAAATGAGCAACTGAAAGCGTCCAGGGTCTTGATTCAGCAGCTGAGAACATGTACTAGCAAAGTTGTGGTTCTCAGGAGGTAACACAGCACTGAGGAACTAAATTTCTGTAGTAGCTATTCACCCACTAAGAAGTAAAGGGGGAAAAAAAAATAATCCACCATTTATGTGCTATTTCACCCTGCTGACAGGAAAGAGCTGGAAAGGGCCATTGCTTCTGAGCTTAATTACACCCAATGCTTCTAAGGGTGAGGGAAAAAGAGTACTTCATGAGCCAAAACCAAAGAAAGTTCATATATTATACTGCAGCGAGAACACAGCATCTTCAAAACTTCCCCGCCCCCATACACACACCCTGAAGTGTGAAATCACAGATATTTTTTTCTCAGTAATGCTTTTTGCTCATTTCCTGCTTTGCCTCATACTCTTACAACAATGAATCAGGATTAGTTAACATCAATGTCAAGATTAAGATCATGCCTAACCAGGACTTTCTTGCCATCTTCTAGGGAATTAAACTAAAGCCCACATAATTATGGACTGACCACACTTCCAGGTTGGGCTAACTCCTTTTGTCCATGGGGAGCTGGTGCTTTCAGGTGAAACCAGGCTGCCACTTCGCAGAAATCTCTTGCTTTGGGGAAATCCAGACAACCTCCCCAGGTTGGTTCTTTGTTTTCCATACACCTCTTCTAAGCCCACCATTGCCATTTATTTTCACATTCCCAGGCAGGAAGCAAGAAGCCTGAAGCTGTGGTCTGAGGTGAACGAGATGCACTTTCAGCATAACATACGGCAAGCCACAAACAAGTAGAAAAAGTCCAGCAGACTATGGTACTCTGAAATCAGTGATTAGCGACTGAGAAGGAAATTTCTTTGGATACTCCTCCAAGTCTAAACCTCTGACCTTATCAAGCTCCATATTCTCATAAGGTCGCTCGCTATCAATTGATCTATGAACTTCCAGGTAGCTTTTTGTAAGACCAAGGACACCAGAAAGTCTTGTCTTTCTCATCTTCTGGGCATTTTCTCAGCAAGCTACTGCAAGTTCAAACAAAGGTTTTCAGCAAAAAGGTGATATGAAAGGGTGGGATGCAACCCCACCAGTCACCTCCCTGTAGGACGTGTCTCCTCAGACAGGCAGCTCGAGCCTCTCCAGCCCAGACGGTGCAGCAGATAGCTGCAGCATCACACGCACGGTGATGTCTTGACTTGAAGACCCTCAGGAGATCTGCAGCTCCCCCTCCCTTCCCAAGTTCTGTATACACATTATAAACACAATGTTCTGAAAAGAAATCTGCTGTCAAGCATGACATAGTGTCTATGGCAGTTTCTACAGCTATTCATTCATCTTTCCCACAGCCATATCAACAGCGTATCAACAACAACAGAAAAATTATTCATGTGGCACATTTCTGGTGCTCGTTGGTTTTATTTTACTCCAGTAGGGTATTTTAGTTGTTTTTCAAGATGTTAAAAAGCATGACCTTGGCCTTTAGAAGTCATTAATGACGAAGAGAGAAGCAAAGAAAGTCAGAGGTGTGGGAAAGTGTTAGGCACTTTAACTTTTTGACACTTCTGCAGAGTAAAAGTACTCTGCCGAACTGAAGGAAGTGGAGCAAGGCTATGAACTGAGATTGAACCAAAAATTCATGAGACTTAAGTTTAGGATGCAATCAGTTTGTAGGAAAGAGTGTAAAAAAGAAAACAGAATCTCTTTGCAGAACACTGGCCTCCATCTCTGAGCAGAAAGAATATAGGCAGTTGCCTCAGTAAAAACTAAGATGGCCAAATATATGTACTAGTGACTCATTAAGCTACAAATCTTTGCTTAATCTTCCCAGCAGGGCACAATTAAGAATTTCACTTTCCAACCTCCAAAATACAAATATCCAGGCTCCTCCCAAGAGCGAGCAACAAGAAAGCTCACACCACCCTTCCACCCCATCACCAGCCAGGGGGAGATCACACCTCCTGCAGTTCCCTGCAGCAGTCTGCGCAGTCACGCTGAGGTCCAAAGCAGAAACCAGAACCTTCTGGGGGGTTTAATGCTTTAGCAGCCTCACAAAGCCACCCTACAACAAGATGAGCTCTATTTGCCACAGCGTGGTCAACAGATGCACATCTCTGCATTGGACATGCTAAAATGCCACAGTATTTTCATCTCACTGGTCAAAAGCTCCCACATATTAGCAAATTCTATGCTACCACTCACTTTCTTCAACCTCATCTCATCTCAAGGACCACACAAAAGTTTAACCTTGAACACAGCGTCCAAGCCTAATCGTAATTTTTAAATTCCACTCATGTCATAGACTCAATTTATAGAGAGTGCAGCTGGGGGGGGGTTTTGCCGTATGAGAGAGGGAAAAGAAAAAAAAAAAAAGTACCAATTCTCTTCTGTGCACAGAAGTTCTGCTGTACTTTTGCTGGATGACACACCAAAGAACCACAACTGCACAGCCCAAAGGAGACAAACGGCTGATGCAAACGGAAAACAATGCAGCAAAAGGAAGTCATTCTGTAAGGCAACTACTTTGTTCTTTCAGGGGCTTTTTAGGGTATCTTCTTTCCATAGAAAGTTTCCACTACAGTTATTTAAATGAAACTTGTGTATTTTTGTCCTAAAACCCATGAGGCTGCATAGCAGGAGCTCTGCTGAAAATCAGTAAAACACCACAGAATTGTGCACAGGTCCAGGTTCTTCGGTCAGAAACAGAGAAATCACAAGGAATGCCCAAAACCAATCAGTGAGTGATTTTCTTAAACTAAAACCTGCAAAGACCTCAAGATACCATTTAACAAAGCCACTGGAGAAGTTTTAGGGGGGACACAACTGTCTGCAAGAATGTGAAAAGTGAGAGGCCAAAGGTACCTGCACAGGCAGATACATCTTCATGGGATGGGGCAAAACAGGGAGGGGCAAGAGTTGAATGAACATTAGGAAATCCCTCCACCAAGAGTCATCCCATCACTCAACAGATGTCAAAGCTGGACAAACATCCTCACACTATCAGGTTGGAAATGCTCCTTTTCAGGATGCAGATTTTCATTTTCATCATCTCTCTTTTGGGCTTCAGCAGACTCAGACATGGGGGAAAACAGCACCGTGCAAGAGGAGTGCAGCCTGGGTCCGAGCTTCAAACCTGACCCTGAACCTCCAAGTGATTTTGGGACATCCGTGCCAGTCTCTGGTGCGCTGCCGGCCTTCCCCCGAGCGTGCAGATGGTTGAATATTGAAGCAGCTTTTGCTTCCTGGCACTGTGCAGCATTGCAGTGGCACGAACACAGCATATAAAAGACCATTTCTGCCGAAGATTTACAATCCTCCTTTAAACCCTCTAAAGGGGTTAAATAACACGGCGAGCATGGGTTTCTTGTGGAAAAATGACTCACAGGAAGGATGGCAACAATGCACTGCTATAAAATATTAAACATAATAGGTCTCTCTGCCCTGGACTGAAAGAATAAAAAACAAGGTAAGTGGACCTGTGTTTTTCTCCTGGTTCTCAAAGTCACTAATGGCCCTCTGGGTCTGTGAACAGATGTCAACAGCATACTGCAGGTACCACAATTTACTCACTGCAAATTATTGCCTGGCATTTAATTAAAATTTTATTGTGGCGATTCCCATCAGCTCTCTCCACAGCACCAAACGGAATGGACTGAAGAGAAAAGTGGATCTTTTGGAGTAAACAAGCCCAGTCCATCAATAAAATGCCATAGCTCTGAAAGGGGAAAGGAAAGCGTGTGGTAAGAGGTTTGGTTATCGGATATTCTTTCCTTGCGCAGGGACCCTGCCGTGTTGTTCCCGGCACTAACGCCTGATCGGAACCGGCCTGAAGTCAGCCGTGGGACAAGTCCATGGATCATGTTTTTCTGCTTGGGCTCATTGGGGGTCACACAGGATGCTGGTTAGAGTGGCACATGGAAGAACTGGCCTCCGTTCTCTTGTCCAGCTTGAGAGGAAAGCACATATACTACAAAAAGCTCCTTAACTCCCAGTTTCATTTCCCACCCCACAGACCTTTAAGGAACAATCTCAACCCGGTGGGAGGATCTGTCCACCTAATGGAGACTCCTCAATGATTTGTGCTTTTTTTTTTTTTTTTCCCCAAAAAAAATGATGAATGACCATTCTAGCTCCCATTATAACAGTGGGAGGCATCAGGGAGCTGGAGGGACCTAGTGCTTTCAGTGCATGAAGCAAAGGGACTGGGTCTGCTCGGTCCCAGACTGCTGCTCCATGCACTCCACTGTGCATAGTTTCATCTGGGGGCTGGATGGGAGCACAAGATCACCTTTTCTCCTGTCTTGCACATTTTTCTGGTGGCTTCTATAAAAGCCAGTAACTACAAGCACAAGGGTAGGAGACCCGGCAGCTCTGGGGCTTGCACACAAGCTCCCGTCTGTCCCAGAGGCTTTGTCGACTATCAGGCGTGCAGAAGTTGCGTAAGTGCCTCCTGCTGAAAAGAAAGAAGATACCCCAGGTACCACATCAGATACCTCCTGGATCACAGATCCAATGATCCTGAATCTGTGAGCAAAACTACACAGCCAAGGAAGGAAACAGTCACATGCATGGAAGCTGATGCTCAATAGCACCAGATTATCCTAAACCTCAGTGTCCTTCCAGCAGTTGAGGCCAACCTTGATCCTTCAAAAAAGGTGGGGGAAAAGCCAAAAACCAAGAGAAAACATCCTCAGCTCCTTGTTCATTTAGAAAAACCACCCTGCTGATACCTGCAGACATCCACTGGAAGCCCTGAAGCCCAAGACCCAAGGAAAGCAGAGTTGTCACGCCGAGCTGTGAGTGATACGGGATGGTAAGAAAAGCAATGGCAACCCCTCTCTGTCCACAGCTGGAGGAAAAACAGGTTTATGCACCCCGCAGCTCCAGCGCCAGGACGGATTAACACCGTCCTCTGCCCTACAGCTCACGGTACTGCAGAAAGCACAGCTCTTTGGGCTGAAATCTAAGGGTCTCTGAAGACCTGAAACACCCAGGGGCAAAGAAGATATTAGCTCTTCTCCAGAGTCTCAGGGGTTAACGCAGGCACAGCTGAGCTGCTCCAAACAAAGCTGCAAACCTCCCCCTCTAAAGGTATCTGTTGATCCTTTACCTCCCCTTGCAACTACTCTGGGAAGTCGGGGGAGACAGAGCTAGAATGATGGATGCAAAATTAAAAGCTCAATAAATAATTAATCACTGAGGTCATCAAATTGTACGAATCCGTCCATCTCGCTCTCCACTCTCCTGTTAATATGAGGAGTCTTTGTTTCAATGGTGGGTGAAGTGGTCCTGGAAGAACCATAATTTCTGCTCGCCGCTGCCATGAAGCTTGTACTGGGTGCCATATAAATCAATAGTAATAAATCATTTGCTGAATGCTGTAAAGATGTTAAGAGTGTTAAGCAAACAGAATGCCTCCAGAGATCCCAAAATAAAGTGAGAGGCGAGTTTGAGTAACTTATTAAGGTAATTATTAAAATACGCAATCACAAAACATCAAATATGTATAGCACAGACAAAACCTCCTTTCCTCTTTCCGGTGTCAGCCTCTCCACAAATGCCAATGAAAAAGAGCACTCTTAAGTACCACAAATAAAATACTGAGCACGCATGACAGCTAGCAAACCCACCTCACTGCCTGGCCACCATAACCCTTTCTGTTCCCCTCGTCTTCTTCCTCTGAGCTTTGCCTTCAGTGGTAAACCCCCTCAAGCTGGGACCACGCGGCCAGTTTTTCCAATAGGTGCAATTTCTAGTATGTCACGGTGCTATTCTGATTATAAATAAGTGGTTAACGACAATGAACATGAACAGCCAGCATGGAAGAAGTTTTCCCCACGGTTGATGTGCTGCATCCTCCAGACACGGGCTGCTGAGCGAGGTGAACCGACGTGGTCCAGCGTGTCGGCGTCAGGTCCTTGCGCCCCAACCAGCAGCGATGGCACGATCCAGTCTCTGCACTGGGTCAGATCAGCTGCTTGAAGGGGAATAATGGCACCGCGCCCAGGACGTGAAGCACAAACAGAGGATAAATATTAGGGGGTTTTCTACATCTAAGGAGGAATTGGGGAAATTTAATAGCTCAAACTGTAGTTTATTAAGGGTTCATAGCTAACGTTTGCACAAAATACCAGTGCTTCACAGCCTCACGCGAGTGCTCAGGACCTCTGCTTTGTGCTGCACCTACAAAATGAGTTTTAAAAGTTCTCTGGACGTTTCTTCCTGATTTGTGAACAGTGTTGTTACCCTGTCCATGCAGAAATGTCACGTTATCTGTGAGGAATACCACGCTACTTAGTTAAGCACAGCCCAGGCCTATCAGTCGATTACTGCCTCATACCTTACAGCAAGAGGAGAGTGCCCAGCACTGACGGTGAGCTGGCAGCAGCAGATGACTGTCCTCACCACTGTCTCTGGACATGGGAGGACAACAGCGTTGGGTCCCTGGGCTGCATGGCATGGGAAGCGCATGCTCCAGCTGCACGCCATCCCCTCCCTGCAGTTACATACGGTGTGCTTTTCTCCCCAAATCCTGTGCACGTCAGGCGTCCTTCACCGCACGCAAATGTGCGGCACGGAAACCCCTGTGCCTGCAGAGCCAGGCTGAGACCCTGAGAGCAGGTTCCTGGCTGGAGATGGCTCCTCCGCCAGCGACGGGTCCGTGGGCTCTCCCACCCACGCCACAGCATGCAGGAGGTGCTCCCACATCTCAGTGCCATGGCACATCAGCATCCCAAAGCCAGCCTCAGCCACACAGTGAAGCCGCTGCGGTCTTCTCTTTGTGGCCGCAGTAGAGTAGGATGCCCACAAATGTATCTACAAACAACCCTCTCACAATAATTCACCTGAATCTGTAACTTCTTGTATTTCTCTAAGACAGGGCACAGACCATCACTACTCTGCAGGCAGATCCCATCTATCTTCAAACTTTTTTCCCCTTCAAAAGAAAATCTGACTTTTTTTTTTTTTTTCCTGAAACACCATCGTACAACACGGCATCAGAGTCCAAACACCAAACTGCCCCTTTTTGAGAAAACTAGGTGCTCTTCTCTGCCATTTCACATTAGCTGTTTCTCGACTCCGTAAGAAACACAGCCAGTAAAAATCTCCTGAAAACACTGTTCCCAATTAAAGCGAGCCCTCATGAAAACAGTATCACAGCCACTTGCTTAATATATTTCTCCCTAGAAGAACTTACAGTGTTTCCTTGATGACCCCCCAAGCATAACAGTTTCCACAGTGATTACAGAAAAAACAGCGGTGCCAGAAATAACATTGTTAAATGGAAAACATCCCCTGCACTCGCTCTCACACGTGCACACACCCATCGAGTACAAATGGGCTCACCGGCACCGGGGACGATTCCTCACGGTCACAACCCAAGCACCAAATAGTCACCCCAGTGCAAATGCAAAGGGAGATGGAAATTGAGTCAAAATACAACTTTTTAAGTAAGTGTCTTGGTGATGGCACGTGGGCAGGTACAGTCTGCACACGGGCGTGCAACAGCATACTCTTGAAGAGAGAATCCGTGACCGTATTTCAACAGCAGCTTCCTAAGTACAATATTCAAAATATTTTGCCTAGCAAGGTGGGACAAAATGACTGCTCCAGACGGTGCGTTGCACCTTGTGAAAGGCAATTTTAGTTCTGATACAGATCTGGTGCAAAAGCAGGAAAGAAAATTACCCAGTACCGGAGTTTCTCTAAACCACCCCCCGTCAGCACTCACATTCATTCAGTTATTTGAGGTCTAAGGCATGCAAAGCTGCAGTTTCCATTCCCGTGTGTGTATTTTCAGGGTGCTGCCGTGCTCCTTGTCCCCGCACCGGGCTGCGGGCAGCCAGCTCTCTGCACGCCTGCAGACGGGGGATGCGGGCAGCATTGTCTCCACCGCTGCTGAGACCGGACTGACATCTCCGACTTTCCTCATTTCTTTACTAAAACAGAGAGAAGGTTTTCAGCAAACACCTCTCCAAAGCTATTTTCTGCAACAAGCGCCCTCACCAGCTTCAAAGTCTTTACTGGCTTATTGCTCTCAAGAAAAGCACAAAAATAACTTTTTTTTTTTTTTT
>VXBL01007584.1:323272-384758 GCA_013400195.1 Aramus guarauna | reverse complement strand
AGTTGCTCCTTCACACGGCTGCAGGCAGGGCAAAAGGATCAGGCAGGCGAGATCCGCAGCGTGTCCCTCGTCCCCGGGGGATGGCAGGAGGGCTCCGTGCTGGTGTTTGTCCCGGCTCCCAGCAGAGCACAGGGCGAGGTGACCCCGGGTTTGCAGCCGGGCAGAAGCAGGCTGGGGGCGTTTAAAAGAAAGCAGAAGAGTAGCCCTGCATCCCAGGCTGTGTTTACATTTGCAAGACATGTGCATATTCAGCAAAATGTTTCGTGCTTGTTCTGCAGTCCTTAGAAGTGCCACCGTAGATAGGGTTTTACTGGCAAAAATGAGAACTCTTCCAAGGTTACTTATTTTGCTCAGCTCATCAATATGTGCTTCATAAGCTTGTATTGGCACTCCATGGTGTGCCTGGTAAAACATTCTGTGGTGAAAGCAGCTATACCCCATAGCTGGCACAGTCATCCTAGCAAAACTGCATCTGAGCCTTCCTTTCCTAATGCAGGCTACACACACACAAAAAAAAAAACAAAAACACCAAAAATACCACTAGTTAAAAAGGGGGGAAAAAAAAACCCATACCCCCAAACCCCCACTATTACCAAGCCTATGATCCTCTCTAACTCCAGACTTTATAAAGTCAGAGCTAAGCAAAAAAAGTTACCTAACAATGAAATGATGATGTGAGGTTTCTATGACGGAAAGAATTACCCTGGCAGCCAAATGTGAAATTTAGCAGGATGTGCTTTTTGGGGTGAGCATCAACAGGGTTGTCATTTCATTCAGAAAACAGCATGTTGCTTTTCAGGAGAATTAATGATTGGAAACCTGCTATCGAAACACCAGTTTGGCCCGTGTCCAACCAGCCACAGAGCAAACTCCATGTAAACTGCATCCCCAAAATGCTTTTGGTGCTAAAATCAAAGCAAGTGCACGTAACACATGCACTTTCTATGAGCACATTATTTCCTCAGTAGCCCAGTTTCACACCCAATTTCAGCTCCTCTCATTCCAGACAGAAATGAGAATGAGAGCACGAAGTAAAAATGCTTCCTAGTTTCATTTGTTTAATTTTGCTCCCAATGCTGCCACAGTCTCCTCCCCCCCTCCCTGGGCCTGAGTCACTTTGGTGTAAGCAGGTGCAGTTGCTTAAGGTCTTAAAGGAATTGTGCGGATGCAGTCAGACACTGGATATGCTAACGGGCCCACAAGGCCTCTCAACCAGTGCACATGGAGTGGCCTCTACCCTCCGAAACCTCACTTGATAAACACTGAAATTGGGTGTGTTTCCCCCCTTGAGCGAACTTTCGCATCAGGCTGGCGGCAATTACAAAGCTGCTCCGTCCCAGTGGTGGGGGTTACAGCCCAGCTGCACCTCCAGTTTGCTCCTGGTTACAGAGAGCAGATCGCATCCGGACCTCTGCACGGACCGGCGCTGATGGGCCAAGAGCAGTAAAAGCAGTTTTGTCACTTAAAGGCCAGCTAATGCAACCCGGACTGGGAAGAGTGGCGATAGAAGGGACTGGATATGGGAAGGCATGCACTTTCTTCATCAAATTGCACTTGAGTATTTGGATGGACACGTAATAAATTAGATGCAGCTTACAGGAGCATGAACAGAAATGCGAGGACCAAAAGCACCCACCAAAGTCTCTCAATTTACTCCATGCCACAGGGGGGGAAAATCAGTTATTGTGTAAGTGCCTCAGATTGCAGGAGCAGCCTCACGATGGTTATGATTTTACTAGGCCAGACAGCCAGATCATCTCCTCCTGACACATCTACGATCTTCCTTCCTTTTTTTTTTTGCACATGGGGCTGAACTGAGAACCGGCTGTGAGAAGCACTTATTAAAATACCACCTTNCCCGGGGGATGGCAGGAGGGCTCCGTGCTGGTGTTTGTCCCGGCTCCCAGCAGAGCACAGGGCGAGGTGACCCCGGGTTTGCAGCCGGGCAGAAGCAGGCTGGGGGCGTTTAAAAGAAAGCAGAAGAGTAGCCCTGCATCCCAGGCTGTGTTTACATTTGCAAGACATGTGCATATTCAGCAAAATGTTTCGTGCTTGTTCTGCAGTCCTTAGAAGTGCCACCGTAGATAGGGTTTTACTGGCAAAAATGAGAACTCTTCCAAGGTTACTTATTTTGCTCAGCTCATCAATATGTGCTTCATAAGCTTGTATTGGCACTCCATGGTGTGCCTGGTAAAACATTCTGTGGTGAAAGCAGCTATACCCCATAGCTGGCACAGTCATCCGAGCAAAACTGCATCTGAGCCCTCCTTTCCTAATGCAGGCTACACACACACAAAAAAAAAAAAAAAAAAANTAAGTTCTCCCTGCCGTACCAAACTGCAAGCTTGCGCTAAAAAGGGGCGGACAGAGTTGCTCCTTCACACGGCTGCAGGCAGGGCAAAAGGATCAGGCAGGCGAGATCCGCAGCGTGTCCCTCGTCCCNAACCAAACCAAAAATACCACTAGTTAAAAAGGGGGGAAAAAAACCCCATACCCCCAAACCCCCACTATTACCAAGCCTATGATCCTCTCTAACTCCAGACTTTATAAAGTCAGAGTTAAGCAAAAAAAGTTACCTAACAATGAAATGATGATGTGAGGTTTCTATGACGGAAAGAATTACCCTGGCAGCCAAATGTGAAATTTAGCAGGATGTGCTTTTTGGGGTGAGCATCAACAGGGTTGTCATTTCATTCAGAAAACAGCATGTTGCTTTTCAGGAGAATTAATGATTGGAAACCTGCTATCGAAACACCAGTTTGGCCCGTGTCCAACCAGCCACAGAGCAAACTCCATGTAAACTGCGTCCCCAAAATGCTTTTGGTGCTAAAATCAAAGCAAGTGCACGTTAACACATGCACTTTCTATGAGCACATTATTTCCTCAGTAGCCCAATTTCCTCACACCCAATTTCAGCTCCTCTCATTCCAGACAGAAATGAGAATGAGAGCACGAAGTAAAAATGCTTCCTAGTTTCATTTGTTTAATTTTGCTCCCAATGCTGCCACAGTCTCCTCCCCCCCTCCCTGGGCCTGAGTCACTTTGGTGTAAGCAGGTGCAGTTGCTTAAGGTCTTAAAGGAATTGTGCGGATGCAGTCAGACACTGGATATGCTAACGGGCCCACAAGGCCTCTCAACCAGTGCACATGGAGTGGCCTCTACCCTCCGAAACCTCACTTGATAAACACTGAAATTGGGTGTGTTTCCCCCCTTGAGCGAACTTTCGCATCAGGCTGGCGGCAATTACAAAGCTGCTCCGTCCCAGTGGTGGGGGTTACAGCCCAGCTGCACCTCCAGTTTGCTCCTGGTTACAGAGAGCAGATCGCATCCGGACCTCTGCACGGACCGGCGCTGATGGGCCAAGAGCAGTAAAAGCAGTTTTGTCACTTAAAGGCCAGCTAATGCAACCCGGACTGGGCAGAGTGGCGATAGAAGGGACTGGATATGGGAAGGCATGCACTTTCTTCATCAAATTGCACTTGAGTATTTGGATGGACACGTAATAAATTAGATGCAGCTTACAGGAGCATGAACAGAAATGCGAGGACCAAAAGCACCCACCAAAGTCTCTCAATTTACTCCATGCCACAGGGGGGGAAAATCAGTTATTGTGTAAGTGCCTCAGATTGCAGGAGCAGCCTCACGATGGTTATGATTTTACTAGGCCAGACAGCCAGATCATCTCCTCCTGACACATCTACGATCTTCCTTCCTTTTTTTTTTTTGCACATGGGGCTGAACTGAGAACCGGCTGTGAGAAGCACTTATTAAAATACCACCTTGAGTCTGAGAGGGCGAGGGCACCCAGCGTGCCTGGGAGAGGCTTCAGCACCTCTGCTCTGATAAACTCTCTCTCCTTGGAAGGCACAGCCCCAGGAATTCATGAAAATAGCAGCAAGGTGCTAATATTGCTTGTAAAGTGCACCACACAGTACAAAACACGGGCACATTTAAGGTTTTCATCCAAAAAATGCTATGGGGGGGTTTTTTATTTATTTATTTTTAACCAGCACCCTTTACTCTGCCCACACCAAACACCCAAACAAACTCTACCCAGTAATGGCGGTCGATCTCTGTGCTTCAACACCCAAAAAAGGTCAAGGTGTTTTTCCCCCGAATGGTACAAACACGGCCATTCAAGGCCAAAGGTGTTTGCCCGGTGGTGGTGGATTTTCTGAGGTGAAAGAGTGCGGTTTTGCTTAAATGGGAAAACGAAGGGTCAGGGTCCCCTGAGGCCCCTCTTTCCACTGCAGGGTCAGGCCACGGAGGGCAGTTTTGTGGAAATCCTTTGTTAGAAACCAGCATTCAGTCAGGAAAGGGACCGTCCTCAGGTCGAGGTTGGTTATAACAACCACATCGCACTCCCCATTTAAAGGTCAGACTCTTTTCCTCCCCTCGCTCTTCAGACTGGTTACCCTGCCTCCCCATCCTTCACCCACCCCCGTTCACCTCAGTGTGGCCCAGGGTGTGCAAAAATTACCCGCTGCCTGAAAAGGCCTCTTTGAAACCATTCCCCCCTCTTTTTTTTTTTTTTAATTTTTTTTTTTTTGAGCTCTATTAGTTTTTCCACCGTCCCTGCTGCTGCGCAGGAGTTCCCAGCACCGTGCTCCTACCCTCCAGTGCTCTGCACCCTTCCAGCCGGTCCCTAACTCGTCCCTCTCTTCCCTGCCGCTAAAGTGCATTAACAGAACCCGAAAGCATGGTCAGGACTTCCAGCTTTTCCATATCTGCGATTGCTAGAGTTGCCGTTTGAGTAACCCAGTGGGAAAGGAGGTTCCCCCTAAAGAACCCCTTTACTACAGCGTGGGAATTGGGGATTTTCATATCAATTCTCCCACTGATTTGTTAGACAAGTGTCAACAAGTCACTTCACCTTTCTGTGTCAAAGTCTTTCCAGCGGGGGAAACTCTCTGGGGACTTACAAATGCTGTTGTGCATTTTGCCTTTTTTTTTTTTAAAGCCCGTCTGCCAAAGTAGGAGCAATTGCACTCCTGGTTGAAGAGGGGACAGGGAATAAGGTTTTCATGTCATCCTTCCCCTTGGGAAGGCTGGAGCAGCAGAAACCTGTGAATAAAACATATTTCAGACATATTCAACAACCTTTTACAACCCTAACTGTAAATCCCTAAAAGTGAAACGAGATCTTCAGAAGTTTTAGCCTCAGTCAGCACCGCCAGCAAGCCCTGAGCTCCCCCTGCTTTTGGAAATCCCACCAGGCACCTTTCCTGAGGTGTGTTTGTTTTGAACAGTCTGACCTCAGAAGCCCACGTCCCTTTTCAGCCATCACATCAGCAGTCAGGAGCTTAATGCCCACGGAAGGGCAGCACCCGTCCGGCTGCCTGTCGTCCCCCCCCGTAACTCAGTTTGCCTCAGTCCTGGACTTCAGGCACCGCAGGAGCTCTGCGTCTCACTTTTCCACATCTGTAAAATGGGAATAACAGCGTTCCTTCACTCAAAAGGTCCCTGTGCTCATTAAACATTTCAAAAGCATGCAGGAGAATCTTCAATTATCCAAAAAATCACTGCAAAGTTTCATTATTATTCCAACACTTACATTAAAGACACATGTCCTGGTAAGTAGCAGGCATGAAGAATCATTATGCTAATTTTAGACAGAGCATCTGTTCAACGTTAAATCTGAAACTTTGTCTCGAAGAAATAATTTAAATTATTTTTCTTCAGAATTGACATTTGTCAAACAATATGTTGCGAATAGAAATCGCAGCCAACTATGAGTAATACAAGCGAGCACACGTATTCCGCCGCGGCGAAAAGCGCTCGGGGAGAGAGGCTGTTGCATTTTGGCATGGCAGGAATTAATGAGCAAAATAGCCAGGCTGACGTTCTTCCTGCCTCAGAGCTGTCCCCGCCGGCTTCTGCCCGTGGCACAGACCCTCACCCCGGGGCTGTGCGTTCTCCATCTGCCTGTGCCCCTTCCCTCTACCTGCGCTCCCAGCAGCCGGGGGTTGCCCAGCCTGCCCGCTCCCTGCCCGCCTCCTGCGTTCTGCTCAGCATCTCCCGGGGACAGGGTCAGCTGGAAACCTGGGACCTCTCCCTTCAGCCGTACGTGTACCTATGGAGACCAAACGGCCTTAAGCAATGCTTATTGCACCGCTGGAATAAGCTACGTGTTTCTTCGAGCACCATCTGACCCTATTTTTATTTTTTTGCACAAGCATCTGAGCAGCTTCCCACTCGCCTAACCCAGTTTTGCAAAGTACCCGGGGCCAGGAGATGGCATCTTCAGAGCTGTTAGCCTGGACGCTCGCAGTTGCCAGCCCTGTTTGCGCTGGGGGAAGGGACTCCGCTACCTTCCAGCACGTTTTTTCCCTTCCCTTCTGTTTTTCTGTACAACCTTCCTATTAATTTTAGGCCAGTCGTTTCCAGCGTGCCTGGGGAGCCCTGGGGATCTGGAGGCAGCTTCTGAGGGTTTTGTGAGTTTTAACTAAGAAAAGCAAACCCAGTGCCTGGAAGCTTAAATTTGCTATGCAAATGAGTGCACCCCACTGTCAAAAATGTAAGATTTACAAATAAAAGAAAAAAAACCGATTGGAAACCACTGACATAGACCAATATACAGTAAACACCCCAATAACCACATCGACACACATGGAACAAGGTATTACAGAGTAGGTCCACATCTAGCAGAATGGGTGTCTATACATAACGAGCGTTAATTTAAAAATTATATACGCATTTTTACCATATATTTTGAATTACACTGGATACACAGGAGTCATCTCCTCTCAAACGTAGTGCAAAAATAAAAGTTCCATTTTGTTTTTTAAGAAGTTAAATGGTCCCAAATTGCCAGCGTCGTGTCTACAGGACAAGGACTTTCAAATTCTACCTAGTAGAGCTCCTAAGTCCCATTAGAAATTGCTCATCTCAAATATCCTAAATGCCTGTTTGTAAAATCAGCCATCGATCCCTGAGCCATCTCCCTTTTGGCAGTACCATATGAATGTAGTCCACAAGTATTTGTCAACCTTTTAGACAAAAGATGCCATGAAAAATAGCCATCAAAATTCAGCCATGCTGCCTAAAACCTGCTTCTCCTTAAATGTGACCCTGACAACACTTTTCAAGTAATCACAATCATTCCTGACTGTGACATTATCAACTGTCCCATGTAGATATTCATTTTCCCTTAAACACCATACGGCAAAGGATGCCCTCACCATGAATTCCCATGCAGGGAGACCACCGTGCCCATAACGCCCGAGGCCCCAGGAGGCAGGGAGTAAAAGCTGTATGCAGCAACCAGCAGTGGGACGGGGCTCCTAAGCACCAAACAGGAAACCAAGCAAAAGAAATTAATGACTAACAGAAGTATAAATAAAATCCTCACAGGGTAGAGGAGGTAATAGAGGGAAAAAATAGCACACGCCCTGGAGGAAGACTTTGTGTAAAGGGAAACACAGGGCTTGACCTTCCACCGGTGTCTGTCCCTTCATTCCCAGTTTGCTCCAGTGCAAGTGAGAACTGAGTAACACCCACAACCTTTTTGCTCCATCCTCCCTCACCACGTGCCTTGCTGGCCAGCCACACCAAACCATCAGCCACCAGCAGCAGAGAGTGGCCCAGCCAAGGCAGCCTGATCCGGGATGTCCATGTCCATTGGGAAAATCAGGGAGGCACGGTCCCGAGCTGCTCGAGTGAGCAAAGCGAAGCCACAGCCGCATGGGCTCAGGGAGCAAGACGGGTGTTGAGTCTTCAGATGAGCTCCAGGTTTTAAGTCACCCGTCCCAACCCACCGACGCTCGGACGCGGATAACTCCACTTGCAGCTTGCACGCCTTGGTGTGTCTCAGCAGATCGCCGGCACGCTGCATATCCCCTGCACTTTTGTAATTACAGCCAGGATTAACCCGAATGCTGCCATCACTTCTATTTTAGAGGAAAACCTCGTGCAAAGCAATAACCAGCTGCTTCTTCCACCCCTCCGGGGCAGCATCCCGCTGCAGGCACCCGTCCTGCGGCAGAGGAGGAGGAGGAGGCAGCAGCGTGCCCCATCTTGGACCTCTGGCACTTGCTCTCAGCTGCTCCCACAGCATCCCGCTCCCGGGTTTCCCTGCTCGGCACGATTTACCTCGCTGGCGTGCGGGCGGGGGGGAAGCCGGGGCACTGAGGGTCTCGCAGTTCCGTTGCGGGGTTTTTTCATTTGCTCCAGCTGAACTGGCAGGTTCGTTTCCTGTTTTTAAGAATTCCCCTCGGGCACCCAGACCTTTGGATGGGTGCTCTTTCAATATCACTAGTATGTACACAGATAAACATGAAAGTTTTCCTAACAATTTGCCCATTCATTTCAATGTAGTGATTCTGAGGTTGAATTTGGCCCCAGATTCTCGGTGGTGTTGAAATAAGATAGTTTATGCTGCACATGGCCATAGACTCGCCCAGGAAGGAGTAAAATAATGAATGATACAAGAAACATTGAATAATACACCTCCATTAGAGAAAAACCAAGATTAATCCTGAAGTGCAGTCTTAAATGGGGCTACACCATGAGACAGGTGAGTACAAGGATGGAGATGGACAAGGACAACTCTTATTTTCTTCTAGAGGAAAAACACTCGTGCATTCCCTAAAACTGCCTCCTCTGCTAGGACCTAAGGATAAACCCCCAACTTTTAATATGGTTCTTCCAAATCCAGTGTATTGAGCAACCATTAAAAACTCTTAAAACTTTTAAGGCAGTAACATCAGCAGTGTGTGTGTGTGGACTGAAACTCCACAAATATCCGTATACTGTGACGCCAGGTGATAATGCATCAGTGAATTTTCTTGCAAGAATTATTTGCCATGACGAGAGCTCTACCAGAAGCTTCTGCTGCTCTTTGCATTAATTGCATTACCTCACTTCTTCTCGCTAAGGAAACTTGCAACGTTTTGTCAGCTCATATTCTCTCTTTCAAGTCAGAATTAGCAATAGAAAACCAAAATAGTTTTATTAGTGGACTGTGTCCTTTTAACAAACTTCAGTAATAAAACATCATAAGTTTTGCATCTGTGGCCTAAACACAACAGGATCTGGGGGCGGGGGGTGTGTGTGCATTTGGCCACTAACAGAGAGCATCTTTTGATGGAAGCTCAAGGGAAAGCAGGCAGCAGCCTAACAACACCGAAAAAGGAAAAAAAAAAACCAAAAAGCAGCATAATTCAGGCAACAACCATAACTTTATAGTTAAAAAAGCAGGGGTTTCTGTTCTTTGATGTATAAGAAAATGCACAACAACTCCAAATTTACAGCATTTGTTCTTTAAGTATAGAAATATGCATCTGCTGAATAATAATGTCAGAACTGGTGCAAAACGAGTTTCTGCGGCAAGCTTGTCTTTGTCCTGAGCGATCTCACCGCACAGTAACACAGAGCCTGAAATACTTGGTGCAAAGTTCAAATTCAGTAAAATCTGAAACACAGATTACACTGGGGAAAACATAATTAAGCAAAATTACGAATGACTGTTGTACCTAATCAATGTGCTCACCTTTGTTACATCGACTACTTAATACAATATCTCTGAAGCAGGGCTGTTAGGAGACGAGAGATAACAAATCTGTTATTTATGCATTCACCGGTGGCCAAAACGCATGGGCTGGAGCAGCAGAGTATGGCAGCAGGTCTCACTGCTCACTTGCCACCGCTTGTTAAAAATCTTGTGGCTACTTGGTAGTTTGAACTTTGGGGACTTCAAGGCTCCCAGCCGCCTTTTTTCTTTATTTGGCATCTTTGTGCGCTGCTGCGTATCACAAAGGAAGCCTTTAAAATACAGAGAAAAAGAAGGTTGGGGGTTTTCACCCTGCACACCTTTTCCCAATCTGCTATTCTTGGCAGCACAAGCCTCTAAGCTATTGCTAATAAAAATATATTAATGCCTGTCTTCTGCAGCATGCTTCCTGGCTGGAATTCATCTCACCCAACTTTGGATTTCTACAAAGTAAATACCTCCACACCTCCTTTTATGAAGGAAGTCCTAGAGTTGATTCACTTCATTGCAAGATACACATCTAAAGTAGTAGGTGAATCATGCCCTGGAACATTTTTTCCTCTCTACTGACTGCAAAAGGAGAGTGGATGACTTCTCAACTGGAGAGAGATGAGAGGAGTCCCAGCCCTGCCGCTCGCACTGCCCCGAAACTCCGGTAGCGTGCTCTTAAAAGGATGTGTGTATGTGAGTGCATGAGTGTGCATTATTTTACACTTCAAACCACTAGAAATGTCACCTGACTACCTTCACTGTGGTTATTATGTATTATTCATACATTCAGTCCTATATCATTCGCTAATGAACTCTAAGCAAAAAAAAAATATACATTTTAGACAAGGAAATTAATCAAAAAGACATTAAGTCTTCAAGTCACATACAAAAATAAATCCAAATAAACACATGTGAAATGAAGATATCAGAGAAACCTCAACGCCCTGAACCAATGCATTGCAGGAAATCATAAAATCACCACTGCAGTGTTTGTGGTTCCAGAACCCGAGCTGCCAGTCTTGGTCAAATCAAGGTCTATCCACTCCTGCATCCCCTCTCCAGAAGTCTGCTGAAGGCACGTGGCTGTACCATCAACCTGCACCCAAGAAGACACCGCAAGGGAAGAGAAGGACAGGTCTCTGCTGCTTGATTGAACTTTATCAGTATCATGAGGAAAACCCAGAACTGCTAACAGTTTGCACAAACAGGGGAAAATAGCTGCAAAGTGCCTGGGCCACTTGGAAGTCTACGTGCAGCCAGAAATTAGTTGACATGTCCCCACATGGCCAAGTAACTTGTTGCAACAGCCAAGACCATGTCTGTCTACAACCTGGAGTATTTTCAGGTGAAGTTCAACCTCCAGTAAGCCCCTTTGAGTAGCGTACGGGCTACTCGGGCACTCAGGGATGGATCCGACACATCTGTGGGCACCTGCTCCTCCCAGCACAGTGCCAGGGATCGAGCAGGACGTTTCTGATTTAGACAAGAGTTGGCTAACATCCTTCCAAACTTAGTTTTGACAGCTTGAAAGTAAAAGGTCCACAGGCAAGACCCAGCTCTCTTAATGCAACTGTTTATTGGGTTATTTTTAGGCTGGCTATCCTGTAAACAACATGGACACACATCTTGTTAATGACTGAGGGAGTTTTCATAACCACCAGAACAGCCCCTGATAAACTTACTTAGCATGAAGATATTTTTCTCTGATTTGTATTTTTTCTGCTGTCCTATATTCTCTCTCTTGCATTCTGGGTCACACAAGCAACTGAAAGAGTATGAATTGACCAGAGATGATTTGGAGATTTATTTCTGAAAAAGACAATACGGCAGTGGTCTAGGAAATGAGAATGTAGATTTCTGGGAATATGGAGAATGAGAATGAAACTCCAGAAAACTGAAACGCAGCCTTCAGCGCGGGGATTACCTGGACTCCTAGCCAAGAAGGACACACCAGTCTTTCAAACCACCATCCCCAGGGCAAAGGAAACGACTAAACGCAGGGGCTGCTCGGCCATCAGGGTCTCCTGCTCAGAGCAGATGCTGTGAGAGGAAGATGGGGAAAGTTCACATGGATTTGTATCTGTAGTAGGGATGCTGGCAGACAGGTTTTCTTTGCGTGTGAGTGCACAGATGTCTTATTTCAGAGATTTGCCTGCTCTGCCTCAGGATGCAATGAAGAGCTTTCACAATTTTTAAAATTGGAAATTAGGAGGAAGACCCTCTCACTTGGCTTGAATTAATCTGCTGTTTAAAGTGTTCAACTACAATAAGGGAAGCTCAGATGAGATCCATTTTAATCCGTCCAGGTGAGCAACCTAATAATCTGGCAGGTTTGAGGTGGATCATAACCCTCTCCACACCAGGAACTGGATCTGTCTTATGTAAACAACTAGTTATTAACTGGAGGAAAAAAATCAACTGAGGTTTTCCATGTATCAAAACAACCATCAAGAACAAGGCTGTCCCCACACAGGACCAGCTAAGCCTGACTCTGCAGGGGACTTCCCAGGAGCCTCTGTCATGGGTTTCTTTCCAGATCTGAGAAAATCATGGTTAGAATCATGGTTAGAATCATGGTTAGGGCTATTCCTGCACAAAGTTTCGGTTTGTGTGAATCCCTATTTTCCCGCTCTCTGGTGCTCAGGAGAGCACAGCCATGCTTCTCATCCTTGCCTGCGAATGCACCGAGTGCCCAAGTTTTGGGACAGGCAAGCTGCGCTGACCCTCGGCCTCACAGCATGCAGTGTCCTGTCCTACATTTTCTCTGTATAAAAAAACCAAACTTTCAAAACTGCAATTGTTTTTTAAATAATTTTTGTTTCGCACCTACTTTAAGTTCATTCTCCAGTGTAGCATTGGGTCAAGGGTATAAAATTAGGCAACAGATTATCTTTGGTTATTTTATTGAGCAGAGAAAGAGAAATTAAATACTTGGTAGTCCTCTGTCTTTGCTTCTAGACTGCCTCTTCTGTCACATGAGGTAAGAAGGACAAATCTTGATGCTTTGGTTTAGTTTAGACTTTTTTTTTGTGAAGTAGAAAGAGAGAAAAGCCTTTTCTGCATCTGAGCTCCCATGCCCTATGCAAAACTTCACCCAGTCTTGGCCCACACAGCAGCTGGGTGATGCTTCAACAATTTACTATTACACCATTTTTTTGTGAACTTAACGGCTCGTGTATCTGTGCACATCCTGCTCAGTTTGGAGGATGAAGCTTTTAAAACTCATCTGCTCACCCTTGTTAAGTTTCCAATTATAATTCCCCAAAACAGCATTACGCAATCTGAAAAAGCTGCTGCAGTCCCCTTCTGCAGCCCCTTGGAGACCCCGACCAAGGAAAAAATGGCAAAACCTAAATGTAAAATCAATACTTGGAACTCAGGGGGTCTGGAGAAGAAACACAGAGAGGCAGCACCGCCTGAAAAACTGTGTTTGAGCTGTCAAGTGCATATGGTGGCCAAATAAAAAGGTACGTTTCTATGAACGCATTTCTGAAGCACTTGATGATTTATTTCTAGATGCAGAGAGACAGGACAGGCACACCGTGAATTTCAGGCAGAAGAGAGCTGTTGTAAATCAGGTTGTCATTTTTCCTATCTTCTAAAAAGAATCCCAAAGAGGTTAATTTAAACAGCAAGGTATGTTTCCCACTCTCTCAATTTTCTTCTCTCCCTCACGGCTATATGGCAGAAGTTATGTTATTGCTTACCTCCAAGACAGGAGAATAGAAAAGGACTTCTGCTGGACATCAGCCAATGCTCTGTGCTGGGTATCAGCAGAAGATGGAGAAAATCTTTGCGCTTTAGGTGATGTCCAGATGTTTTTGCATCTGCTTTGGCATCTTTGACTGGCTTTGGCATCTGATGTGGTGTGCGCATTCAGGAAGGCAATCCAGACTTGCCACGCTCTAAGCTGCTTAGCCTTGCAGATGCCTAAACTCGACTAGAGGCCATGTAGCACCTGAAATACTCCTGGGTGCTCGCATTCAGACACCCACATATGCTCAGAAATGCCCCAAGCTTTGGAGCTGGACACTTTGTTCATACCCCATCTATATCTTGACCCTAAGGGAAGGCATCTGTTCAAACACCACCCTGCGTGGGTAGCCCCCAAATTCAGCATGAAGCACAAAAGCTGCTCTGATACGAGAAGTGCTGTATGAGAGCGGCTGATGGGCAGTCACCTCCTTCCCAGAATAAGTTTCAGGATGTTGCTTTGGGCTAGAGGTTTGCTGTTCCTCTTAGACACCTGTTCCTGCTCCCCTCACCTCCCACCAGGAAAGGTGGGAGACATCACCTTTTGGTGGAGACTGCCATGTAAGGTTGTGCCAGAACACGGCCATGACCGTCTTGGCCACTTCTGTGGGCTATTCTAGGTTATGCAACAAAAATCTCACCTGCACACCCACAAAGAAGAGCATAGAGTCCATGGCAGGCAGGGGAACCAAATAATGCCCTGCCCAGCTACTCCCAGGGCCATCCCAGGAGCCATCAGCCCATCCCATTCCCATCTCCACAAGCCCGGAGGAGCACAGGGCACAATGGCAGGTGGAGACCCAAATTATGGGCTCAGAGGAAGGGACACTCTGCCTGGCTCCTCCCAGGGCTGTCCCAGGAGATCTACAGCCCCAGGGTACAGTTGTGAAACCCATTGAGATGAGTCAATTGGAGCTCCTTTGGGACTGAGGGGGTGTGGGACACATAGGATGCAGGGGACGGACATTTGGGGATTGCACAAGACTTACAATAGGATGTTTAGGGAAGGAACCATAGTTGGGAAAGGGAGGGATCAAGATGGTTTTGGGAGGAACATATGTGGTAAAATAGAGAGATAAGGAGATAGAAAGGGCCATCCCTGTGTAAACAGTGCTGGTCAGTACGCTTGTCCAGCCATGCCCTGTGCATGGTGAGTGCAGTCTGTCCTATCTTCTACTAAACTTCATTTCTCAGTGTTTTCCCGGGTGAGAGGCTCTGTTCTGCGTGCCTGTGTGTATAGGGTCTGGGGGCGGCAGCTGGACTTGGACCAGGGGCCAGTGTGTGATCACTAGCAAACACCAAGCCAGACTAGTTGGCAAGTAGGTGAAGGTCCTGGGAGCCAGCGGGGTACATGTGTCTCTCTACAGGTGAGACCACAGGAAAAACTGGCTACCAGAGGGACTGGAGTGCCCTGGCCAGCTGCTGGAGAAGGGTGTGCATGGAGATGATGGGGTGTGAGTGGGTCAGTAGCAGCAACTGGAGATGCTTGAGCTGTTGCTGTGGTGCTGCACAGGACCACGGCCAACTGCAACACCTTAGCATTTTGGGTTTCTTTGGTACAGTGTTCTTTTAGAATGGCAAAACTGTTTTGGTACCTCTGTGTCACCCACTGCAACCACCAACTCTGAGAGAGTGACATAAAAATTTCTTCCTTGGTCATCCATCCTGGAGATCCAAAACCATAACCTCTTCCAGAAAGCTGTATTCTGCCACCAGCTCAGAAGTACTAAGCTTCCTTCCCTGACTCTGCTTAGATGTTTAAAAGACTAGCTTGGAAATTTTTTCTTTTATATATATTATTTTACATTTTCAATTCAGCAGAGAAAGCTCCTAAAATTTTCCTTCAAGGGCTTAAATCTAAGTAATTACAGGCTACAGTCACACAGTATATGCTGGCTGGTAGAGCTCTCTTCACTGCCAGGAAAGCAGGTCAATTATAAGCAATGAACCACATTACCAGGAGAGAAAGCTGGTTTGAATTCTGGTCAATTAGTGCTAAAACTGTCTTGGAAGAGAAAGGTAAATTGAGCTAATGGAGCTATGCAGCGAGACCTACATATCTCAGCACTGAGCAGACAGCAAAGGCTTAATTTCTGAGATGGCAGAAATTAATGATGTTTTGGCATAAAATCAACTTCAAACCTGCAGGGTGAAGTTAGTGAGGTTCCCATCCTGTCTCTTCTCACCTCCAACTTAGGGTCTCGATTAAAAAAACATGCCTACTTAGGGAGGGTGCTGAAACACATAATTAACTTTAAGGATGTTCTTACATACTTTCCCAGACCAAGGCTTGCGACAAAGTGTAAAGAGCTGGAGTGTGTAAGGGCTTGCTGGACTCCCGCCATTCCCATGACTGCCACAGCCAGGGAGGAAGAGAAGGAGGAGCAAGCATGAAGCAGGCTTCCTCGGGTGCTCCTTGCAGAGGGCTGGCTCTCAAATGGCCCGGAGACCTGGGAGCAGTAGCTTCAGTCAGGGGCATTGTGGGAATCGTCCACCACCATTCCTGCTTTGAGCATGGATTATTGGAAGTAACACAAGCTTCCAAGAAAAGGTTGGAAAGAGATCGTTAGCTTGAAAACTTTCTTTCCTCCAGCTGGTAAATCTGCACATCACCTCCCAGAGGCCACGTCGGTAGAAATGGAGAGCCAGGCATCTCCCAGGTCTCTGTTCACTACTGCTGGTGCAAGGCACGCAGGGGTGAATTGCCCTTTCAGGGTTTATCGTCCAAGATAGTAGCAACCAGCGGAATGCAGCAGCACAGTCAAGCCCAGAGGGATGAAACTGAGTAGGCAGTTCTCAGGACATGGTGGGAAAGCAGCAGACGGAAAGCTGAGACTTTACTGCCCCAGATTGCCTCCTGCGGGCGCAGAAGGGGCTGTAGCTCCAGCGCTCCTGTCCCATGTCACAGCAAGAGCACAAGAAGCAGACGCATGGAGCCTGGCTCCCAAGAGGCTATGCACCAGTGGCAGGGTCACTGGACTATCATTTTTAATCCCTGACTTGTCCCTGTGTGCCCAGGTATAAGGAGAACATCCTTCATAGGCACATTAACAAAGCAGGGTTGAGGTTGGAAGGGACTTCTGGTGAACATCTGGTCCAACCCCCTGCTCAAGCAGGGCCACCTAGAGCAGGTTGTCCAGGACCGTTTTCTGACATTGAAGTGCCCCAGGGCTTCTCTGCCCCGGAGGTTACAGGCACTGGGCAAGTCTGAGCATCATGAAGCACCCAACATGGACATGGAGAATCTGGTCCCAGACATCCATCTCTGTACTATGATATGCATCTCACTGTGTTCACCGCATGAGTGCCACCATGCCCTCAAAAATGTTCATCCTTCCTCTGCTGGAGCCAGGAGAGGCTGGAGTGGGCCAGACCAAGAAAAGCTTGAGATCAGAGGCAAGAGGCACATGTTAGATCCACCATTTTCCAACGGTGTCCTACAAAACAACACCGCCATGTGAGAAGGTGCTGCAGTGAGTCTAGGTCCCAGCAAGTGCCCACGGGCAGAGATGCAGGCGGTGTGGCCAGGCTCTGCTCACAGCATCACCACATCATGCCTCTGCCTCCCCTCAAAACAAAGCTCCTCTCCTTACAAAGCCCAAGACAGGACCCAGCCATGCACAACTTCATCAAGCATGAAATGTTAATGCCCACCAGATCACGAACCGGCATGACAGAAAGCATCAGCAGGTCATTGCACATCACCTCATAGATTTACAGTGGCATAAAGCTGATTAAGGAAGAAAGGCATCAAGGAGTAAAGCTCTGCCTGGACACAAAGTGCAGATACAGGACACCCATTTGGTTAGACAAGGTTCATCCCATTTTCCTTCTCCATGGATTTTTCTTGGGTTAACCCTAGCACAAAGTGGGGATTGTGAAAGCCCAGGAATACTCTGAGGTTGCTGGCAGCCAGTTTTATTGACCCGCTCGCTCCTCCAGCTTTTCTTGAAAAGCTCAAAAGCAAAACAACTGCAGCTCAGACACACCGCCATCCACCGAGCCCCACGTTCGGCTGTTTACGGGCAAACCGCTACAAAAACACCCCGCGTCGCTGGAAGACTCGACAACTTTTTTTTTTTTTTCTTTCTTCACTCTGCTAAATGGTACAGTGACCTTAAACGGCACGAACACTCTCAGAAGTGCCTCAGCTGACCCGTTGCTTATCTGAGCAGCTCCCTAATCTCGCTGCAGGACCTGCCCGTGGACCTCGCACTCTGCAGACATTTCCCCCGGTCACAGGCACCAGCACTTCAAAGACAGGTGCAAATCAGAACATAATAGTGAGCATAAAAGGAAAAAAAAAATAAAAAAAAAAGCTTCCTTTCTTGGCAGGCAGTGTTTGACTTGCTCATGTAAGACTATTTCTTAAGCAGTCTTGCTTTTTTATACCTCTCAGAGAACGGATCTATGCCTAGTTTTATTAATAATAGACGTGTCTGTCTCTTTTTTTTAAATGTTATTAAGATCCACTCAAAGATTTTCTTTGGCAATGATTTCCAGGGCTTAATTACGCACTGTGTTAACAGGCTTAGTGCTTTTAAATGTAATATTTAATCTTGTTAAAGGCCACGTGCTCTTGCATTTTCAGAGCAGGTTAAATAACAAGAACAGCATATCCTGTATACCTTTACAGTATGTTTATTGTACTGATCACATTTCTGTGTACTGGACACATAGCCAGTGCTATGCATCTTCAAAGTGAGTCACCCTTTCTAAATGTTCCACTGATTTATAGAAATCCTTCACATCCATCTCAATTAATGCCAACAAAACCCAAAACGTCTGTTGTTCCGCGCTCATCTCAGTAACACTCCCCGCATGATTTGGGGAAAAAATGAGTTTATGCGCTGCCATTCTTCAAACGAATACTTCACGTTGGCTGTCGTGCTACCACAACCGGCAGATGACAAAATGCGATTGCTTCCAGATCGCTGTAGTATAAACCATGCTGTCATACCAGGACTGCCCGTGGCTAATAGCTTTCAGACAAGTTTTCCCCGTAGCGTGAGCTGGGCGAATACACATGCAGTTGGTTTTACACTGGCAAGGCGACAGTCGTACAAAGGGAGAGGTTTCCTGTCTAGCCTCTCCCCCACGCTGTAACACCCAAATTTTCTCATCAGCTTCCCCATCACCACGCTGACAACCGGATCCAATACTGATGAAGATTAAATATGTGCACAGATTTCAGATTCACTCATCTAAATGCTACTCGTTGACTTTACCTGTACATAGCCAGGTCCATAGTAGCCTCTTGGTTTTTAATATTCACATTCCAGACACTAATTTTTTTCCTTGTACCCAGAACAAATAAGAAAATGAACCTACTCGCCTCACTGCTGGAAGATGCTATTTACTCACCTACTTAATTTTCCTTCTGTGGTATAATAATAATAATCATAAAGAGAAGAAATAAGAAAACAACCAAGAGAAAATAAGGGCATTTTGTTTATCTGTGTCAATGTGAAATTGAGCTGGTAAACATCGCTCTTAAAACTCCGGTATCTTTTAGAGTTTAAAAGTTACTTCATCTTCCAGGATTAAATGCATAACTATGGTGACATGGGATTAAAGCAAATCCAAAACATTGAAAAATGCTAAGTACCTCGTCTGTGAGAAGATGTATTTTTTTTTCATATAAACAACATAAGAATTGAGACTAAGCAAATAATACTGTAATTGCTTCTATGGCTACAGAATGGAGCATAAGGCTGTAATGTAACTCAAGACGACAACACGTACTTCAGATATATCTTGTTAAAAGTAAAAGGCTTCAGCAGCCGAGAGCTTCCATGTTACAAACGCTAACAGCAGCGTACCATTTTCCACTTCAGGATTTTCACTGCGTAAGACTCAGGTTAGTTTAACGCATACACCGGATGTGTCCTGTAGAGGCAAATCCATCACCTGTACACTTCTCTTAACAGCAACCTTGTTCACAGTGACTGAAGATGACCCATTACTCACAGATAATTTTAAAAGCTGTGGTGCTTCGTTTCTTCAAGACTCAAATATCGAAATGCATTAAAGATTTGTGTGCCAATCCTGGGCCTCCATTGGGCCAAACTGTCCAGGTCCCCTGTCAATCCTCTTTGATAGCCCGTATGTTAGCAATGTATATATGTCTATATGTGTCATGGTTCAACCCCAGCCAGCAACTAAGCACACCTTTTCCTCTGAATCTGACAGTGTATAGACATTCCTCTGCGTGTTTTTAGTTATTGCATTTCTAAAATTTTCAAAGAATAATGAAGCCCTTGAGCAATCGCAAATTGTTCTGGTACAAAGTCCATGTATAGACAGAGAATTGTCTTGTTAAAAGCACATGGGAACGTTCTGCAGAACATCTTTGAAAAAAATCCAAGAAACAATATATCACAAAACACAATGTATTCATGAGCATGCTATGGATAAAGTGCAACTGCTATGCTGTTGCTATTTTTTCAAATATATGCGAGTGTATTTAAATGATTATGGATGAAAGACAATAAAATATGAAGAATGACATTTGAAAAAAGAATCTTGCCTTTTTCTGTTGGTGCTGTTTGTGGCTTCTTTGAACAGGACTGCTTTTGTTCTTTTTGGATATATACCTTATGGAGCCTAACAACTCTTTCCTAAGAAATAAATGTTTCAACCTGAATCTTCTAAATACTTCTCATCTGAAAACTGGAACATATAAATACCCCAGTGTTAGCCTAGTAAAATCTGAAGGACTTTCAGATGAACAAGTAAAAGTTTCACCGTAGAGTCACACACAAATGTACAACTAAACCTGTGGGCTTGTTCTCTTCTGTCATGCATCTTCGCAGGAAAACAGAGCTGATCTTTGCTAGATTAGACTCAGAGGCGCTTCACTGGCTGAGGGCCAGAAATACTGTGGTTAAAAATGCTAACATATATTTTGGGATTACTCCGGTTAACTGCTAAGACAAGTTGCCATTACAATATCATTGGTTTAGCTGTTGTAGTCAGGATCTGGCCAAATAAAAGAAGATCCTTTCCGTACGTAAATGCTGGAATTTGGGATCTCAGAGATGCCCAACATGAAGTCAAGGCAGGACAAGCAGCCAGAAAGATCTGACATGCAGTCTGATTGATTTGGAAGAACGTGATCCTTTGGAACCTTTCTGAATTAATACTCATTTGAACTTGAAAACTCCTGGGACAGCTTTGTACACCAGCTTCCCAAGAAACTCAATGTAACATAGAGGAGCATCTTGGGAAAGATTCTAAAAATAGGCCCTCTGGTTACCACAGCAAAGTACCCAAACATGCACGGAAATATTTTAGTGCAAACAGAACCTGGATTTCACTTTTTTCTACCCCATCTTCCAAGACCATAACCTGCCATGGTATGTTACAGGTACATATAATTAAAATTCAATATCTTTTCTCTGCACTGAGCTCCATCCATCGCTTACACCCACTCTGGACCTCCTTTGCTTGCAGCTGCCTTGTGTTTCAATTCAGTCAAACAGGACTTTTTGTAACTCTGAATGAAAAAACCGTCAACAACTTTCTAAGTTTAGATCTGTGAACAAACCTCGGAGCCCAGGCACTCTCCAGGAGACTGAGACAACTGATGTTAACAGCTGCGCTCTACTTTTTACAAACCTCCTCAGCCCTGCGATCTTGGTAAGCTTTGTAAATGCAAAATGGATTTGCCAGTGAAAAAGGTAGTGCTTTTATCCAAGCAAGATTAGTAGCAAGTGAGCAATTTCTGAGGGGTAGCAGAAGAATGATGTATGGCTGGACCAGGCTTTCAGCTCCCAAATACAGGCAAGAGAACTTCAGTGTCTTTGCTTGCTGTTCAGTGACAGCTCGAAAACAAGCGGCAGGCACATTTCGTAACAACTTCCACTTCTGCAGAGATGAACGCTGCCCTCTCTGAAGGACCAGTCTCAGCCATGTTGGAGAACTTTCTCTTTTGCATCTTCACCAGGACTTTGCGATACTGGGGGACAAACAGTGACAATGACCCAACCCCAGAAGCCATGGCCAAAACCGCACGCACTTGTTTTGGATACGCTACCCTCTTCAGCTCATGCCAAGCAAAAGCCATTGAAATGAAGATGACTCCAGGTGAGTATTGAACCAGTTCTTGCAGCTCCTGGAGCCAATGGGATGATGAGCAATGCTGGAGACAGACGGGAGGCACAGCCTTCTTCAGAGACAGCCCGTGCAGAGGTGAAGGTCAGACCTGCAACCGCCAAGTCAGCTGAGATCCTGGACTACTACCCACCTCACTGCTGGAAGATGCTCTTTACCCAGCTACGTATTTTCATTGCAGCAGTCTACTAACACCTACCCAGTGAGAACTGAGTGATGATCACTAGTGCCGATGCCCTACAGACTCAAAGAGGCAAGAGCTGCCAAACTGCTCTTAAAAACATGTGTTCTGGGCAAAACTCTGTAGAAAGATGCATAGGAGGAATTCACCAGGATTAAGCTCAAAACAACACTCCAAAGGCTACAAAATTTAACTCCAGAAACTGTTACAACAAAATTTTCAGTGCTTACTTACTTAGCCTTCACACAGAATTAAAGGCAGTCCAGTAAAAACACAGCCTTATCCTGGTAAGAAATCATCCACACGGTTTAATGTGCCACCTGCATATACTGCGCAAATCTACAAGGCCCTAAATATAAACAGACAGCCCTTTCCTGGCTGTTAAAATGAACACTACCTCAGCTTGTTCTCCGAGCAAGCCAAAATTATAGCTGCTTGGAGATCAGAAACATTTTAGGGCGGGACACTTCCCCCACCCCCCCCGCTTCTTTTTACAGTGTTTGTAGTTTTATGAATAAGGCATTCATTGTGCCCAAACCCCAAAGATATCCACCTTGGAGGGAGAGCTAAAATTAGTATTAAGTATATTCCTGAGACTGTCAGAAGAAAAGACGGCTCGTGTGAGATGCTAGCGATTTGGCTGGCAAAAAACCATCCCTGAAAAGTTGGGTCCTGTGCTGCACCTCTTGTTGGAGAGCCGGTGGTTTTGCATACACTCCACATACACACTTGTTTACCTGTCCAAAACAATTAGTCATTCCTGCCAAGTCCAGCAGTGCAAAGGTGTGCCAGGACATACATGCCTGGCCAGACAGCTTCTGGGAGCAGAGGAAGCATCAGCATGCAACTATGTGAGCAATGACTGTCCTGAATTTCTATTCCAGAAGACCCCAAATCATTTTCAAGGCAGTAAATATGGAGCTGACATCCCTTATTATGAAATAACAGGCAGGTCTGGATGGAGCACGACATGTTTATCAGCACAGGATTAGGGGAAAAGCCAAAGAAACCTCTTCTTTGCTCCAGATGATGTTAGGGAGTACGTGGCCAGAAGTGCCCGGCTTATGACCTGCGGCAGGACAGAGAGACGGGTCAGTCACCTTGCACATAAAAATCCAGAGCAACCGGATAAGGAAAACCCTGGCTGGAGTGAAACTGGGCGTATATGTGTGCATATATATGTCCATATGTATATATGTGTGTATATATCTACGTACATATGTATATATCAATATATAACCTGAGCGTGCCCTCGGTACCCCGCCAGTGAAGGGCACGACAGCGGCGGGGCTGGCAGGCAGCACGTGTGGCACATACCCCTCCTTCCCCTTCCCAACCTTTGCTTACATTTCATCTGGTCTACTCTGAATCCAAGGTTTAATAAAATTTAATCCCAGCATGTCTTGAATTAATTAATTAGATCTCGTTCCAAGCCACCGTGCCAATTTCTGCAATTACACTGTTACTCACAGAAGAGTCAGAGACCGGCTGCATCCGTCCCCCGAGCAGGAGCAGCCACAGACCGACCAGGGGTTTGTGAGCTGAGTCACTCCGCAGCAAAGGGGTTGATTTCAAAGCACTTTTGGATTTTTCTTCTCCGTTACTTCCCCACTAGAAAAAACTCTTGCAGGAATGCACAGTTGTATCATGAAGTCAGCCCCACTCCATTGATAGCCCTCAGCAACAGAGGGGAGTCTCGTACAGGCAAATTCAGTCTTTATTCATCAAAATTGGTGAGCTGGGACCAATGGGCTACCTGGTATCATCCAATCCATGTGCTCCAACTACAGCTCTTTTTCCCCCTCCCTATGCTTCTGAGCTTGCTTTCCTCTTCAAATCATCCTCAATAAAAGGTTTTTTTCATTCCCTGATACCAACTATTATTTTCACCAGGAACAAGCTGCAGGAATTCAGGAGAAATGGGGGCATTTTAACAGGACAGCAGCATTATTCCCTGTGCCGAACTTCGCTGATAGATGATTTCCAATAAATGTGACATCCCACCAGACGCTCCATAGAGCATCCTCAAAGTGCAACAGCTACACAGCCCCCCCAACACTTTTAGCTCTCCCTCCTCATCTTCCCTGCCACAGCAAAGAGAAGAGCAATCTCAGGTGCTCAGTGATGAGCACGGCACAAACGGACACGGACCACGGAACAGGAGATATTTCCCACTGCATCGTTGTCTGTTTTGCACCATTTCCACGTGGTGTAATTAATTCTGATCTCAGAAGAGTCTCATCAGTTTTGCCTGCTGCCAGTGTGCTGGGCAGGGACCCTGATGAAGTGCAGTTGTTTACAAACACGTTAAAGCGTATTTAAAAGCCATTGTTTCTCGCTCCAGCTGCCCGAGTACTTTTTACTCAGCTCCTGGACTCGTACCAAAAATAAAAATGACAGATTGCCAAAAAGGACAGAGACGCGAGGGGTGGATGGAGGGAGAGAGGGATGCGAAGCGGCTAGACAGCACAGCAGATGAATATATTATCCCGCTGCCTCTGGGAACGGAGGTCAGAAGCCGGGCCAGGCTGAAGAAACACATTGCAAGAAACACTTGCGAAATTAAAGGTCAGCAAGATAATGAGCTATAACTGCAGCCGAGCAAGAAGTATTTGCTGATGGAGCCGGCTCTGAGCTCTCACCGGAGTGCGGTTACCTGCTGCTCCTGGGGTACAAAATCTGCCCCTTCGATTAGCGCTCGTGGGTGAGACAAAAGCCCTGGCCCTGTCGCAGTGGGGCAGCGGCTGCTGCTCCCCGGGAAGCTGTGCTCTTCCCCCGGCTGCTCTCACGTTATTTCCAGGCCGACAGCTTCTCTCTGAGGAAAAAGGCTGCGTCTTCTGCAGGGGCAGCACCACCGCCTCCCCCAGCCCATCCCCAGCCGATTTCCTGCTCTTTCACTCACGCAGGGAATTGCTGCTGTGCTGCCCATCGCACAGCACCACATTTTAACTCGGAAAATAACCCATGACTGCGGATCTGCAACACGGCCCTGGCTCGGAACCTGGCTGCAGCCGTGGGATGTGCATCCCTATGGACAAAGCTGTGCGCTCTCAAGCAGGGGACAAACCCATTTTTCCCTCAAGGACTGTGTTCATCTGTCTCGTATCAGCCAAGTGACTCTCAGTCCTTGAAATCTGCACCAGACCCTGGGTTGAACTTCTACAACATGCTGGTGGCCAGTGTCAATACCCAGCAGCGCAGCATCTTCTTCCGGAGGGTTCTCCAAGAGCTCCTTGAGCAGTATTTTATATGTATAAATATTTCCACAAACTTCCCCAAAGTTGGGCAAGCAACATCCCTAAGAAGGGTAAAACTTCGTCAGTAAATGAAGTGACTTCGTGAAGGTTGCAAGGGGGAAAAGGTACAGTCCCTGGGGACGGGGAGAGCGAGCAAGGGAGAACAGGATTGGGGTACCTGCTGGTCACGTCACCCAGCTGCCAGGGGAAAGACCCAACAACGGCTTCTGTTTCTAAATATTTGATATTAGGCAACTGCTGGGTAAAGAGCCAGAAGGAAAATCACAGCAGCAGGAGAGGTGACCTCCACCCTAGCACTGCAATCCACATCTAACGGGTTCAGAGAAGTACTGCGAGCACCTGTACGGGAGCACAGGCTGCTCTGGCTGTGCAGCGACAAACAAAACCAGTGGCACACTGTAAGTGGAAACAAAATAAAAAACCAAGATCGGCAGCCTGGATCAGTCCTTGCCCCTCAAAACATCTTCTTAAATGCTCAGGCACCATACGTCTGCTTTAGGAATTGCAAACCCCTGCAACCACATCACCTCAGAGGCACGTAAAACCTGCAGAGCCTCTGCCAGACAGCAAACCTCCATCACAACATCAGGCAGCATGGGCACGGGCTCAAGCCCCAAAGCACCATGGCCACGGGCTCCGCGGTCCCCCACGCTTCCCAAATCACTGGAGCAGGCACCAAGGCGGTGGCTGAGCCTCTTACCTGTGGACAAGCCGCTACAGGTTCATCTCTCTGATGCTTCGAGGAGACTCAGGTGTTCATACGGTGACTTGGGAAAGGGAGCCTGGGGTAGAAAACATGAGACCTTAATATAATGAGGCAGTTTTAAATGTATGGCATTTATACCACAGGCACATCCTCTCCAACTGTGGTAGCAACTCAGATATTTTTCTACTTGCTCCATTGAGACATTAGGGCTTTTCCTTACTCGCCCTTTCACTACTTATCTTCAATCCCTTCTGCCACCATTTTGGTCTAATCTTTTAGGTACTTTTCTCTCTGCTGTCCTCTTCTCAAATGGGACCTGGACATGAGAGCAGATAATTTTTGAAGAATATAATTGCAGAGATTTTTCTTTACATATGAAATGATTCACTTCCAGATGTACAAAGACAAGATAGAGGATACTGGCTGGTGACAGGCTTTCTAGTTCTCCTAAAACCAGACCCTGAATGCAAACCGGACCCCTTCCTGACTACTTCAGAGCTGGAAAATAAATGTGAGCACTGCCCCAGGCCGCCTGCATGCCCAGCCCTGCCCCAGCCTGCAGCAGGGTGAGCTGCTCTGGGCACTGCTGGGGACTGAGCATTCCCTTCCAACCCTAGGACTGGTGGCACTAAGCCTTCATAGAAAACTAAACATCACAGTGGGTTATGGGAAGGTACACAGGGGAAAAAATGTTCAAAAGGATGAGAATAGCTTAAAGCAGACATAAAGAACAAAGTTATCCCTAATGCATCTGGATGCAGGAAAAAAGAAGCAGCTGCCGTTGAGCGGTGCTAATGAAAGTGCCTTCCAACCCACAGGCAGCAGCCCCATGTGGTGACCACAGCAGCAACCCCATGGTGGTGTGGAGCATCCTCAGTGGCCGACGGCGGCCAGGCAGGCAAGCGAGTGCAAGAGGAGCAACCACAGCCTGCGAAAGAGCAGCATGCGGCGGCGGGGGAAGCAGCTTTGCCCTTTTGTCACTCTTTTTAGAGCCCCATTTCACTGATCTGGAAACTGAGGCCAGGAGGGCTGCAGCTTCACAGCCATGGTCAGACAGGGCTGCACCAAGGCCAATGCAGAGACCACATGGTTCCCATGAGCTGCCCTCAGCATCACACTTCTTCCAGGTCCTTCAGATACACCCATCCATGTTACTCTTATTGTCTCTCCAAATTCACTTTTCTCATTACACAGGAGGAAATAAATACAGACAGGTCAGATTCTGAGGATTTAATGGTACTAACACTGTTAGGCCATCCAGCAATTCTTCATAACATCTTCCTCACCATGCCTTCTGCTGCCAGCAATTAGATTAGATAATTTTAAATCTGTATCCTTATTAGTGGCTTCTCCTAAAAGTGTGTTGGCACACACATGCAGATGCAGAGCTAGTATGAAGTTACAGAAAACTCCATACAATGTTATTGCAAAAGCACATACACATTAGCAGGACAGGGCTGAATATGAACACGGAGAATACTTTAAATCATAGTGAAAAAAAAGGTAAAGGCACTGGTGAAGATAAAACACTCTACTCAGTAATGCTGGACAAAGAAAAAAAACATTTCTATGTTAAACTTGCAACTGCCTTACAAGAAAATGTTGTTTTAATCTAACAAGGGTGAAAGAAAAAAATCAGTTTAACAACCCAGTAGATGTTGGTTTTAGCATCAGAACACAGCACCATGGACATGGCTCAATTAATTCCTGAAGCACATGATAAACAAACATCCCATTTTCTGCTAAATTCTGTTAAGGGACTTTGTTGTCCCTTTCTCAAACATGAATTTACCTAAGGTTTTGCAGAGATCTATAAAGTCACAGCTCAGATCTCCATCGTGTTCTGCACCTGGCCCCATACTGCTCCCAGAGAGCCAGCAGCAACGTTCGTAAAACACCAGAAAACGCTCATTGGTCTCTCATTTCATGCACACAAAACTCCACTCCAGTAAATAAAAAGACAGCTCATGGGTGCTCAGTGACATTTCAGAGTCCCGTACAGCTGCTAGTTTCCAGAAGAGAAACCAGGAGGCATCTATGCCCATCTCCCTCTGATGGCCAGGCACTGCTGCCATGAGTGCGTGCAAAAAACTGCAAAGGTCTGGCTGCTCTGGAAAGATCCCACCCTGATTTATTTCTACACAGTCTTCAGCCTGTGTTTCTACAGTTGCCTTTCCTTCTTTCCCTTTTCTTTCCTCCAAGTAGTAAGGTCCAGCAAGGGGGACAGCAGGTGACCCCAGTCATCATCCAGGGGAAGGCAGATGGGTCCATCTGTCCATCTCTTCTCCCCCTTCGTTGGCATCATCCCTTTCTTACCCCCCCCAAGAGTACAGGTGTTACATAGCAGGATGCCCAGCTGGTGGAGCAAGTGAGGACTGAGAGCTCCCCAGGATGGGACAGGGTGAGGAAGGGGCTGTATTGGGAGGGGGATCCCATCCTCTAGTGCATCTTCACTGGGAGCTGCAACCCTACAGGAACGAGTCCCTCCTGCTCAGCCTGAGCCTGGTGCCAGAGACCGGTCAAATGGCCCAGAGGCTGGTGCTCCCCACACCAAGTCCCTTGCAACTGCCCCTTTGTCCCAAAGTCTTCCTCATTCATGCAGTGATATCATGATGTTTACTCGACAGCAGCAGCACGAAGCACGCTGCGGGGCTCAGCAGTCCATGCTAAGATGCAACACTCAGCCCCAAATCGACTCGCTCCAGACCCAAAAGCTGTCAGGCCACGTTCACGCAGCGCTGTCTTGGCAAGTCCTCCCTCCCCAGAAGCAGCAACCTGTAGACCAAGCAAAGAAACAAGCTAACGTTGCTGTAATTACTTCCAGTCCCCTAATGGGCTGGTTGAGATCTTGCCCCGTGACACCGTGCTGCGCCACGCAGACGTGTCCTTTGCATGACAGCTTTCCAGCCAGTGCAGCTGAGATAATGATCCCAATCCTCCTCTCGAAGGTGAGCTGAGATCAGGGGGTTGCAGCTTTGCTGCTTCCTTCTCCCTAATACGACCCCTCTACTCAGTGATGACAACCCTCACCCCAGTCCGGGCTTTGCTGGCCCCAGTCTGGGAGCGCATGTGCTGCCTGCGCTGCCATGGGCCGTGGCACGTCGCAACGTAACCAGCTGCAGCCGATGAACTGAGGTCCCCAGTCCCCCTGCTCCATCCTTCTGGTGACCGATGCATTTAATTATGTGTCTGCGAGCGCACATGCGGGCTCCTGCAGGGTCTGCTCGGGGAACACGTGGAAAATCTGGCTCCAGTACAGTGTTGCTCTATTTTACCTTCTTTACTGCTTGAAAAACATTTGGCCGTTGCTGGAGAGAGCCAGGCTAGACGCATACATTACAGCGCGCTCCAGAAATAGCACACGCTGGCTTGCACAATTTTGCAGCTAAAAAGCTTCCTTTCAGCTCAGCTGCCTGTCCCTGTCCGTGGAGCAGCTCTGGAGAAGGCAAACCAGGGCTCCGGAGCCTGCGGCTTGGGATGAATCATTGCAGGAAGGTTTCATGACTTTGAACGCAGGTGAACAAAGCGTGAGCTGGTTTGATTTCCTCTCCCTCGCTGCCAGCTCCAGTGTATCTTATGCAAAGTGTTTAATGAGCTAATTTGTACGTTGGAGAAGAAGTTGTACGTCAAAGCTGAGTTTAGCTTTGGCCTGGCAAACGGAACTGTCTACGAGGACAAGCTTCCCACGATGCCAGCACATCACACCGCCTGCCTTGAAGGGAGGTCAGGCTGCAAAACCAACACAAGTCAAGGCTCTTCTCTGAAAGCCACCACTTTGAACAAAATAGGATGGTTTCTGGTGATACAGGCCATCCTCAATCCACAGAATAAGTATAATTTGTAGTTTGAGTTGGATTCAGGCTGGTGATCTCTGAATGAAAAGGTCTTTATTTTCTCAGGTAGGTTCTGAGGTCTCCAGTCAGACATGAGAGGTAAGGGCACATGTTAGAAAATCAAACTGACTTCTGGAACAGAGCATGTTTACACCAAATTCTGACCTTTTTGGGACCCCATCTCTGAATGTAGGTAAGGCATCCCCCATGGTTGTTCAGACACTGTTCAGGACAGTCCATAATCAACATTAAATCTCAAATGCTAACAGGAGACCACCATCACCTACACTACATGACCAGGAAACACCTACTAGCATCCCAGTCCATATCTGCAGATGGCATTTTGCAACATAAACCCACTAGAATTCCTGAAATCACTGAAGAGTCCTCATACAAATTAAAAAGCATGGTTGATACCAGGAGATATAAACCAACCATTTGGTATTGAATATGCTCATCACATTCCCACACCCAAGAAGTCCAACCCAACGCCACAGGCATATCTGTCTTGCAGGACCTCTACAAGAGATCCAGCATCAGTTAGATGGATCCAGCTTAACCCATGCTCTCAGACTGCACAGATCCCTACTGCCCACACATCTATTATTTCAGGATTTCTAGACCTCCAACAACCTAGTTGCAGCAGCTCGTTTTGGACTACCACATACCTAGAAATCCTAAACAAATATCCAAAGCATTTTTTAATCCTGTTTTCTCAACACAGCTTCTGGGTGGGGACAAAAAGTCTAGGGTATCCAAGACATTGGTGTTTGTACAGAATCACAAGGTATTTTCTTCCCTCATATAATGGGCTTGAACCTGGACTATGACAATCCAGCACAAAATCTGACCACTAAATCTACACATGAAGAATTGCATGTCACTTTTAGGAGTGACAGGACATGCATTTTGCTAGCAAGTTTAACAACTTGCCCCTGGCTCCCTGGCAGTGTTCAAGGCCAGGTTGGATGGGGTTTTGAGGGTGTCCCTGTCCATGGCAGGGGGCTGGAACTAGATGGGGTTTCAGGTACCTTCCAACCCAAACCATTCTGTGATTCTATGAACTGCTGATGAAACAGCATTGCGTGCCTCATATCTGATTGCCTAAGATCATAGGCAGCCCCAAGGACAGAGGTGGTTGTGCCGAGGCAGAGCTGTGAGCAAGGGGACACCAAAACGTGTCATACTTCATCCTGGGCTCTATTCTGAGCTCTTCCCCAAGTGATCTTCTGCAATGTCACCTCATTCGCAGTGTGAGGAAGAGGAGTGACACCCACCCCTGCGTGGCAGGATGTAGCCCCAGCAGCCAGCTGGGTCACGAACTGCACAGGAAGACCAAGCGCTGCCTACAAGGGGAAACCAGAACTCCCTCCTCTCCATCAGGGCTTCTTTTATGGGCAAGGCTCGCTTTCAAACATGTGCAAGATGAAGACCAGCACACAAGCACTATCACACACATGCATCTCCTGCGAAACACATGCTGTCTGGTAGCTGCGTCTCTTTTCCTGCAAGAAAACTTTTTATTGGAAGACAACACGGTTCCTAGTGTCCCCATCACTCAGAGAAAAAGGGAAAAATACAGAGTTTGGGTATGAGCGTGCTACAGGAGACAAATGCCTTGCCCAGATAGCGTAAGTACCTTAACCAGAGTCTGCAGCTGTAGGGAAGGGCTTCCTACGGCTAATACGGGCTCTTCGCTGTTACATCCCCTGCTCTTACCCTTATCTGATTGCTGTCCTGCAGGTTACAGCATTAGCTTGGATCACGTTGGGTCAGAGGCTGCAGAGGTCATAATCTTCATCCATGATTTGTGATTTACTGCTGCCTGGTGACACCAGCGGCTTCACTGGTAGCATTATTTAACTGTGATGTTCTGGGGACACCAGAAACACCATTTACATTTCAGCCTTTACCGCCGTGAACTGGCTGGGCTGTTTCAAACACCATAACAGCACAGAGCCCTGTGTGCCTCTCTTTTCCTACTGAGGCATTACAGACTCTTTTTTACATAATTAACCCAGACATTTTGCCTAGCATACGTGATTTAGTGCTATTTTTAGGGGAGGGGGTGAAGAGACCGAAGGCAGCTGTTTGCCTCCTGGATTTCAGCAAAACTTAGGTGCTTTGCAACCTGGAAAACAGAGTCCAACATTTTTTAAAAGTCCGGGGTGGTTGTTATAGCAACATATGCACGTGTGCATGTGTGTGCATGTAAAATAGACTCAAACCCAGGTTGTCACGGGCAACACAAGTCAGCTTCGAAGTCACACCAAACTTGCTGTCTTGCCTGTTGTCATCTGCAGGCAGCAGCCAGCTCCAACAGGGACTGGGAAACATCCCGATATCTCACTGCTGGTGCCAGTTGCCGTCTGAGAGCTCAGCGCCGTCTCGCAGCTGATTCAGCTCCTTCAAGAAGAGAGTAATTTTCTTTATCCTGTTTGCTTCCTCCTCCCTTGCAGGCTGCCACGGCACCTTAACCCAGCTGGGTAAGACAAGCTCATGGCTCCCTCCCAAACAGATGGCTGCAAGGAAGGTCCAAAAATAATCTAACCCATTTGCCTGTGAGTTTTGAGCCTGCTTTGCTGATTGGCAGACCCTCCGGAGACCACCAGAAGAAGCAGATGGTCAAGACATGAGATCAGAGCTGGAGATGAGATGTCAATCAATAGGTTGGAGTACCAGGCTCCGGGACGTGGTACAGAGCAGGCAGCTACAGCAGTGCTAAGCAGGCGAGGGGTGCACTGTCCAGAAGGACAGGTATTTGAGTAAGGAGGCTGGCTGCAAAGTTTGGTTTTCACTTCAAAAAAAAAAATAAATTAAAAAAATCATAGATTTGTCATGCAGCAAAAGTCAGCCCTTACATTGTTCCACCCCTGGAAGGATGTGCTGAGCCTCTGTCAATCCCCCATCATACTCTCAAGCAGAAGTAGGCAAAAAAAAAAAAAAAAAAAACAACAAAAAAACAGAGACATGAAAGAACAACCATACAGCCACTGCAGAAATAAAAGCAAGGCAAAATCACAGAAAAATCACAGTAGTTGAAATGCCTCTGATGGCAGGTTCCGTAATGAGATTTCTAGGTAAAAAAACTACTGAGTATATCTTTTTGGATGTTGGGCTATCCCCAGGCTGCACTGGTACCCTGGATCAAAGCATCAAAACCAAGACAGCAGCAAAATTACCTCCTTCATCCCTTTATGCAAGTTTTTGGCCAAATATTTCAGGGTGATGCTATTCGACAGCATCGTCTGCACAGGGCTGTAAGATGAAAACTCTGTTGTGGTCCAGAAGCCCATTTAGTGTGATGGTTTCATGCTAAAAGATGTGGTCAAACTACCAGGTGTCCAGGAATCAGCAATACAGTGTCTGGAGTCTGGAAGCACTGATTGCTNGAAAAGAAAAGAAAAGAAAAGAAAAGAAAAGAAAAGAAAAGAAAAGAAAAGAAAAGAAAAGAAAAGAAAAGAAAAGAAAAGAAAAGAAAAGAAAAGAAAAGAAAAGAAAAGAAAAGAAAAGAAAAGAAAAGAAAAGAAAAGAAAAGAAAAGAAAAGAAAAGAAAAGAAAAGAAAAGAAAAGAAAAGAAAAGAAAAGAAAAGAAAAGGGAGGGAATAAAAGTCTGTAAACAAGTGATGGGTGCAAACGCCAGCTTGAAATGAAATTATCCGGGGAGTGTATTTTCCCAATGAGATAGATTATGAAAAGGAGAATTTAGCCTGACTACTACAAAAACAGGCTACCAGAGAGAAGACACATCTGAGACTGGAACATCTCCTAAAGGAAGTGGCAGCAGGTCCATTAACGCATTTACCATTAGGCTGGGCAAAGCCCTAGAAAATGCACTGTAAGGCTCTGCCGAGCTCCGGCTCCTGGGAGAAGGAGTAAATCTGATCCAACCTGCCTCTTCCCCTCTGATTCCTGGATTTCTAGCAGCTCCTTTCCCCAGCATATTCCTTAATGGCAAGGCTGATTTTTTCATCCGTGCCGGACTTCGCAGCCTTTGTTTCCTTGCAGCAGCACCGACGATAGCAGCCGCAGCTCCTGGCCGTGCACAGGGCAGACTCAGCATTGGCTGCTCCGTGTCTCGAAATACCCTGGTTACCCCTAGCAGGACACAAGTCACAGCTTGCAAATCCCTTTTCTAGCAAGAACCTGATCTGCATCATCAAAGACAGCAAACAAAACCTGAAGACAGTATGTTCCTATGCCTTATCCTGCTATTTGGAGTTTGTGTCCCCTTTTTCTGACTGGATCAGGGACATATTTCACACCTATTAGCATCCATGAACCTTACTGCTATACTACAAGGTCAGACACTGCCATGTGCAGCTGTAGTTCAATTGAAGTCAATGCACACTATTTGAATTCACTTTTGTGACTTACTCCATGCATCTACTGTTGATGCAATGCGCTGCATTAACAGATTTGGAAATAGAAAGTCATTTTATTGTAAAATTCATCTTTATGTAAAACAAAAGCACCAGAAATCCCCTGCACCACCCAAACCCTCTTATCAAATTCTCAAGCTGTAGTAACATTTCAGCACGTTGGCTTTGCACAGACCTCTTTACAAAAAAAGGTGGATGTCTGTGTCTTATCAGGAATGCCTGAGCACCCCACCATGCGCCCTGATCCCCAATCCCTTCATCTGAAGCTTCCCTGCAGGTGCTTGAGACACTGTCTCGAAAGACCATTGCACACACCCGCCGTGCTGATGGCAGCTTCGGGGCAGAGCATCCGGACAGACAACTGTGCAGGTGCTGCTCCATGGACAGGCTGCTCTTTGCTGCTCGGAGGCTGGGAGGGATGAGAGATGCTCTGCACACCCCTCAGCACCAGCTCGCCAGTGGCAATTTGCAGCACTGACCAGAGAAGCAAAACAACGTCAGGTCCTGTTTTTGTCCAACACTTGCTGTTTTAAAGGCTTGTGCTTACCCTTTGGTCAAAGCAAACAGGCAGAGACTAAACACATCGGGCAGCCCCTGAGAGGTCTGGACCCCATCTCCTATAAACCAGAAACCCCCTACCACACGCTTCTCATTAGGAGCAAAACTACTATTGCACACAGCTGACCGGGTAATTTTAGCTATCTGGAGAGTGCCAGGAGATGACAACATTTCTGAAGGACCGTCTGGAGAGATGTCTGCAGGAACAGAGGCTGAGCACCCATCACCATCCTGCTAACCGGACGGTGCAGAGGTAACACCACTACGGTGCATAGCTGTGTACTCCTGAACTATGACCCCTCCGGGCACAGAGAGCACTTCAAAAGATTCTTTACAAATAAAACTGTCACGAGTGTAGACATTTGTTACCCCGCAGCTTTATTTTTTAACCCGCAGTGCAATGTTGCTGTAAGAAACCGAATACTCGAGCATTAAGTATGTGTTACAGCGCTGCCTTATACAGCAGCAAAGTGATTAATTAAAATTTACAAGAGTAATCCAAATGCCTAAACATGTTTCTTGGCGGTAACTCCTATAACCCGCTGCCAATAACATCTCAAACTAATGACAACCCCAAAGTCAACCTTTGGGAGCCATGAAGGGTCTCTCTGAACTAAGCCAGTTGGTAACAGGAGAAGAACGAAGAGATACGCGATTCTTCAGGAAAAACAAAGCATGCAAGTACAATACTGTCTGGGATGTCTGGCTCACACTGGGAATAGCCCCATCCCAAGTCACAAATTCTGGCCAAAGCCCAGTTTTGTTAACTATTTTGCTGCAGCATTGAATATGCCGTATAAAACAGTGAAACAGCCAAGTTCACGTCCAGCTCTGCGATCCGTGAGATGCTGAGCACTTCCAGCTAACACTGAGCCGTGCCAAACACTTTGCAAAATCAGAGGCTAAATTATTCCCTGGGAGACTTTCTTCATAAACCTCCAGAGGACACAGATATTGATCACGCTTCTTCCCTACTCCCCCCAAATCCGCTCGCAGAATATAATCCAATAACTTGATACTTTGGATAACCCTTGAAAACCTAAAACTGAAATTTCCCAGGGGCAATACTCAAGACTAAATTAGAGTTGAGAGGGTAAAACTGGGGTTAAAGCTGTTGTTTTTAAACAGAAAAAAGATTCAGGAAAACATCACAGTCGACTATGGCAGGTTTACAGAGGTGTAACCCATCAGAGCTGGTCCGGTCACTGGAATCTGGTTGCATAAATAAAACAAATGAGAGGGGAGAGACTCTTTAAAGGCTGATCTCACTGTGCTGTTCTCTTAACAACACATTCCCCTTGCAACGTGTAAATAAATGCAAAACTTTTAGTGTGCTGAACTACTTTATACTAGCTGTTGTTAGAGCAACTCCTTGTATTTAATTATCATTGCTAAATGATTTCAGTGTTTTCAAAGCGCACTAGTTGCTTACTGGTAATGATTTCACCGCCATGAAATAAACCTTGCAATGATGAATGGGAGTCTTACTCATGGAAACACAGTTCATTTATAACTTCATTTTAGACACTAAAATTAGTAGGGATCAAGTCATTCCTACTGGAATAATAATTTTAGCAGAAGAGTCAAAAAGCAAGTGAAAAATAAAATGCCTTGCCCCAAGTAAAAATAATTGTGTGCTGTCCAACCACTTCTCTAAAGCACCCTCTCAGCTCCCCCCTCCAACTGGAAATTTGTCATGGCAGAAGTCCTGGATTCAGGAAGGAGATCTTTACGGCTCCCATGAAAATCCACTCCATTTCGCCAACTTACACAAACCTGAAAATCATCATCTGCACTTACTCGGGGCTAAAGTCTCCTTGTCTCCCACATTTGAACCTGAGGCGCTGAGTCCCCTGCTGCAGCCCACGGGGAGGCACAGAGATCGCGCCCTGCTTGCAAAAAGTGCTCAGCCCCTTAAGAAAGGAGCAGTGGTCTACAGGAACACGCTTTCACGTGCTCTATTCCCAGCTCTGCCGGCAGCCCATGATAATGCCCTGATTTCCATTGGCTATAATATTGAGCAACGTCTCCTATTGATCTTGAGAGCGGGGCAAACATAATTCAAAACTCATACAAATAAGATAGCAGAGAAGTTGCATAAGATCAGTTCTGGCACAGCTGGGAACAGACTCCAGGACTCTGATTAAACCTGGCAAACCTCACCCAGTCAGATACATCCTGCTTATCGCAGTAGCCAGGTTTGCTCGTGCTGTCTCGTGCTCCTAGACCACCTCCCCACAGGGACTCCTGGGTTTTACCAGGTCTGTGCTGCCTGGCAAAGAGCTGTTTCAGCTAATTAACAAACTTGAGTGGCGTACCCCCATAAACTGCTCCCAGAAAGACAAGCGCGTTTAGGGGGGACGACTTACTGGTGCAACCAGTTACTCGCAGTGGCAGCAGTGAGGCAGCGCGCTCCGCAAGCAGAAGCGGGAAGGTTCCCGGTCCTGCAGCCAACACAGCACCGCCTCTGTTTGCCTTCTCTAAAAATCATCGGAAGTGAGAGACGAGCTTTAATTAAAGAATGTTTATTTGCAAAGTTGAGAAATGCCAAAATTATGGTTGGCTCCACAAGCTTAATTTGTTCCATTATGCACAAGAACCAGGTTTTACGTGCATGAAAAGGTACTTCTCTTTTTCTTTTTGTGGAAGTTTTATAGAACTTCTGCCTCGTTCTGTTCCTGGGTTGCCCATGAACAAGGTGGAGCAAGCCAAGAAACCAATGCTAGTGCTATGTGATATCAGACAAGGCTGACCTATTATCTAGAATATCTTAATGTTTCTTTAATGTTGTTTTCATGCAATTGCACTGAAATTGTCAGATAATCTAATTCAAATGGGAATATTTCTCCTCCTAAGCAGTAGTTCATTGTCCTTAAAAGCACCAAACCCAGGGTCTGCTCAGCGGAGAGGAATGCCGATGACTGACAGGGGGTGGATAAATGGTCCTCAGAAAAACTCAGGCTTTTTCCTCCCAGGCTGTTAACTCTTTAACTGCACAGACTGACCATTGCATTAAAATACAGTATGACTGCTAATTTAGCCCAGTCATTAACTGCCCGGAGCTCAGATTTTGTCCATAACCTCTGCGTTTCAAAGGAGCGCGTCTGCACAAGCACAGATGCTGTGATGTGACTAACCGCGTGGCATAAGTCCAATTACTTGGGCGTCAACATTTGCAAAATTTGCCTACCTATAGCTTCAAAGTCACATCTGATATTACTAAGCATCTGAGCATCTGTATGTCTAAACTTACAGCAGTTTTCACTGCATTTTTGTGCACTTTTTCTTGAAAGAAGGCGGAAAGTAGTGGCACGTGGGGTTGCACACCCAAATAGGACCATCCTGAAGTACCAAGGCAGAACAAGATGGTGAACTAAAAGTAATCTGATAAATACATGGGCAAGGAAACCTTAGTGAGGGCAAAGAACTACAGGAGCTGAAAATAACAGATGCATTCATCTCTATCCAGTTAAGTAGTTTTTATTCCATGCTAATGTTCAGTGCAGTCCACAAATGTTCAGTTATAAAATGTACTTTAAAAAAGGTTTTTCTCCCTGCGGATGCTGAAGTGTTTTACACGGTTACACTAAAATGTCCTCCCCGTCTGTCCTGCCCCATGTCGAATCTCATCTTCCTGTGCTCAGTTGCCATGTTCTAGCTCCACACTCTCACCATATCTATTTTAGTTCAGCACAAACATGATTTTCCTTGCCTCCGTGTTTGGAAGATCGGTCTTTCCACATTCCTCAAAAGTCTCCAATTCCTTCCCATTACTCCTTAAGTCCCAGGAAAAAAAAACAAAAACAGAAAAAAACAAATCCAAAACAAAAAAACCCAAAAAACAACCAACCAACCAACCAAACAAACAAAAAAAACCCAAAAAACCAAACCAAACAACCCACTCTCCTCTGAACCCAGCTCCCCAGGGCAGGAGTGAGAAGTGGTCCCCGCACCCAGGGCAGGATGCTGCCTGCCCCCTCCCAAGGCACCTACAGGTAGGAGTGTTATGGTTGGTATTTATCACTCCTTTACTGTTACAAGGGCATTGTGTCAGAGACCCATTTAAGCTCTATTATAACTCCTTTTGACTGACAGGCAGAGAGTAATGAGTGTCATTGCCTGAGGAAGGCCAAACAAAAAGGAAGCTCTAAATAAACCTGTCAGAGAGATGCTAAAGAGACTAATACATCAACTAAATCAGCGCCCAATATATAAAAATCTTTTAATCTACCAGTCTTTCAATTTTAAATGTCTACCAAAGCCCAGCATCTATAATGCTGCATAGGTAATATGCTTTTTCTTTATAAATAATTGTAATGACCCTTCTAAGTATATGCCTGGATTTCTTTTCATGAAAAACAAGAAAAAAGGAGGAGAAAAGAAGCGGCAGGCTGCCAGGGATCCGAATGCTTCAGTAGCTGACAAAAGACAAGAGAATTTGGGCTGATTTTCTTTTTTTTTTTTTTCTTAAAAAAAAAAAAAGCAAGCTTTGGAATGATGAATTCACAAGTTGTTATGGGAACTAGCAGCACAGATGATGCCCCAAAGGACCACCAAAGAATGTCTATAGGATCTGGAGGGATAATAATGTAACACAGACGTCTGTAATATGCATGGATTTCACCAAAATTGTATGACAATTTGTAACCTAATACTTGCAGCACACGGTCTGTGTGCCAGCACGAAGCCATAGCCCATGCAACACATCAGACCAAAACTATGTGGCTGGGATGCTTGATGGCGCGGCTCTGGCCCTCTCCCAGCCCTCCCGGACCATCAGGAGATTATCCCTCCTTGTTTGTTTATTTACTTTGACAACACATTAATTTTTGTTCACACTACCTCACATTTTCCAGGACCTCTGCAGTTGCAAACTACCGTACGTGGAGCACACGCGTGTGCCGGGGAGGGAGGAGCGGTGGGGGGAGCTGGCATCTGCGCCAGCAGCAGTTAGGGATGCTGGCAGTGAGGAGGACACGAGGGGCAGGCTTTATTTCTTCGGAAGGTAACTGAGGCCACCCCATCACCTCTGCGCGGATGATACATGCACCCCTCCTCACAGCCTCCTTTTGCACAGTAGGAGGGGATGTGAAGTTTGGAGGAGGACTGACGCGCTCTTCCCCCACTCCTGCAAACCCCAAGAGCAACGAGTACTCGGCTGTGCTTCCGTCTTTGTGGTGGACGAGGCGTTTTGCAGCTCCGTACGTGCACAGGCGTGCTGCAGGTGTTAGGCAGGCTGAGGGTTTTCCCAGCACTGAGGCAGCTAAAGCCTGTGGGTTGTTTTCAAAATGGGAAGATTTAATTAATAAACACCTTCAAGGATATTTGGGCTTTTAAAGGATAGTTACAACACAGGCTGCATGGAAGAGCTCATACTACGTGGGTCATATCCAAACCTAGAGTTTGCATGTATATAAGTCAGGTGTATTGGATCTATGGGTGATACATAAGCATAGACAAGACTTGAATTACAGAAATTATACAAAGGTCTCAAGCTCAGGTGATGTTGTAGAACATATAACAGCACATACTACAGGCCAGATCAGGAACATTCTCCAAGGACCCACATTGCCCAAATGTCTTGGTCAAAGCACCACAGCAATGTAATGTCCTTGGGACAACCTGGTGTGGGAGCAGACTATGGGCATGCCACGGTCACCAGGGGCTTCCAGACCATAAGTCATGCATGCATGGATTGAAAAGAGCTTGGCCATGCCATGGAAGATGCAGGATACTAGATGCAATGCTGAGATGTTACTGAGCTCTGTAAAAAGCACTCTAAGAAATGCTCCTAGAGCTCAGACCCACCTGCCAGCATAGCCCCTGAGCTTGTCCCCATGCCTATGAGGTGATAACCTGAGCCCATGGCAAAACGGGAGCCCATGGGAAAAGGAGTTCAGAAGAAGAGTAGGGCAAAGTCCCACATCACTGTAGCTTATTATTTGCTTGATATTGATGGCTATGAGATGGGAATCAGCTCAACAACTGGGGTCAGTTTGCAGGTGTCTATGGGGGCTGTGGTCTGGAGATAAGAGCAAACCTCTCCATGCTTCCCCCAGAGCTAGCTGCCACATTTGGAAGGAAGTCCAGTAAAACCGTAAAGGTACCTCTCGATCTGCCTTCCAAAAACATCTTTCAAAATGTACTTTGCTGAGATGTTTACACAAATTCTTGCAAGTCAGCTTGACAGCATGCCAGTCTACCGTCAACCACGCAAACCAGCGTTCCCTCATCCCCCTTGCGCTGCCTGTGCTCGGTTGGGCAGGGGCAGCCTGGAGGGAAGCCACAAGACCAACCCACTTTCCATGTTGCACACCTGCAACATGGGCCTACCCAGAATACAGTCTCCAGATTTACATCTGGAGTGTATTTATATTTGGGTTATAAATAGTGTGTGGCTTGCCATTCAGTCCTACTTCAGTGTTCATGTCTTCCTTTCACCTGCCCATCCGAGTCCATTAGCCTGTGCTATTTTTCCAGGTGTCCTTTCGGTCTGAGCCAGGAGAGGGCTCTTGGTCTCCTTCCCCTTTGTAACCTTCAGCACACCAAAAGTTACAGACTGCATCAAATAAGCACAAAAGGAAACATCTCCTGCACCAAAACCTAGCAGAAGCCACATTAGGGAGCCTCATTACTTCTACAGAGGATAGAAGACTCATTTGTGATTTTTTTTTCTGCACTAAAAGACCTTTCCTGGAGTTTGGGAGAACCAGAGAACTGAGGGTTTTAACACAATACCTGCAGTTTGCATTTACCTAGTGATTTTCTGGAGCCTCTTGCCAAATGTCTGGCTGTGTGCTCTTCCAGAAGGTAATAAAAAGCCTGCACCATGCTTTCTCTGCAGAACTACTTAATGGGGTTAGGAGGTTTGTTCTCAATTTCATGTTAATTCCAAATAAGGATATATATTCTCAGTATTTGCTGTGCTTTCCTCTTTGTCCATGCCACCAAGCCCCGTTCTGCCCTCCACCAGCAGAACCCCCTAGATTCTCCTGCACCAGATCAGGTGCACTTTGGGTTGTCCTCAGCTCCCTCTTCTCTCCTGAAGCTCTCCCTCCCACCCAGCCAACTCGGCCAAAGTGCCCCAGCCAGACATCTCCATCACACCAGCACGACCTGTCTGGCTCATCACTCTACTGCCCTTACACATGTGATCTCCACCACTTCCACTCCTCAGAAAGAAAAGGAGGGAGAAAAAAAAGTCCTTTCCAGATGGGGTTCACAGATGTCATAAATAGTCCATATCCCTCCTATCTTCAACAAAAGCTTGAGGAAACTTGGCAGACCCCAGGTATCATCACCTATAAATTATGGTCTGTGGAGTAAGACCCATACCAGACTGGGAAGCTTCCTCAAGTCATGTGAAGTTGTTGTGCTCACACTCATCCACCTGACCTGGGGCCCTCCAGAGAGAGTTCAGTGGGTCACACTTTAGGTTGGCCAGCTCTTCCCTGCTCTGTGATGGTTTTCTGACTTCTTGAGACACGTAATCAGGAAAGAAGGAGACGCTGTGCAGCAGAACATCCCTCGTTGTTCTGGTTGATGCTGGACTTGAACCAGTCACAACTGCTTTGCAGACCTCTCTCCTAGCCAACTCACCAAGACAGGTTTCTCAACAGACGTATCTTCCTCATGTAGGAAAACACCACCTTTTACTCCTGCCTGAAATCCAAAGCTCCTGACAAGAGCCAGCAATCACAATTGTTATCTACAAGAAATGTTATCCCATCAGCATCACTCTGTTGCAACTCCATGGGACTGTGTTGGACATGCTCCCTGCACAAACATTTCTCAGGACCTGGATCAACTCACCCCAGAGTCCTCAGACCTCTGGCTGAAAGGGTGAGCTAAAAGAAAGATAATTCTTACGGGGTTGGGGGCGGGGGGTGTTTGTGTTTGTTGGTTTGTGGTTTTTTTTTTTAATCTGATGTTCAGGCATATTCCTTAGCAAAATTTGTCCTGCGTACGCATGGGTTCACCACATTACTCTGTTATCACGGCCTTTAGACATGTGAGAAATAACAGCATGTGAGGAAGCACTACCCCGAGGTAAGGAAGGGAAGCAGGTTGTTCCCACCCATACAGTGGAAATCTCAGGGTTACCAAGATACTGCTTCATCCTCAGACATGAAGCTTTATCCAAGCATGTCAGGATTTTTTAAGAGGGTAATCTGTCACTAGAGACAGTGCGGAGTGGAAGAGTATTAAGCCATGTAGAGAGGAAAATACAACAGTCTTCTTTAGAAAGCAGCCTGTCCCTTGAGAGTGAGGGCACTAATAAGGGATTTAAATGCTTTCTCTGGAGTATACTTCATGTTGCTATAAACAGGACAGTAATGTGTCACTTAGGGCACAGACCCTGTCGTAATTATACCTGCTGCATGATATAGGTAATAAAGTCAAAGGGATGGAGAGGCAGCTAATAAATTACTTCCTTTATCATTAGAGGAACCACTCGTGAAAAGTACTGAAAAACCAGAGAGCTGAGATCCTGTGTCCAATATACAATTTGCACTGATCACCCCCCCACACTAATCCGAAGTGAAACTTGGACTTTCCCTTGGAAGCACTCATTGAGCAAACATCGCCAGTGCACGCTTCCTGCCCTCCAGTTCATCCCCGCCGGAGTGAAAAGTCAAACCAGCCGTTCTCGGGAACACAGCAGTGCCCCTTCCATCTGCAACACGGGCTTGTATTTCTTCCAAAAAATAAACACAAAGAAGGACAGACAGGCTTCCATCTGACTTTTATCAAAGCCTAGATGAAGGAAGACTTTCAACACTGCCTTCCAAGCAGCCCTTTGTAAAGATGGGAGGATGGGTAAAAATAACTTGTAATTAGAGTCTAATGAATCAGCACCAGTTGTCTAGCCAACAGTGCATCAGCTCCCATGTGCTGGTTAATCGTTTGATATTCTTTTCATCGTGCAAGAGCAGCACGCCGGTGAGTTCATGCTCACTGCCCCCACAAATGTTTTTCTTTGCACTTGCAGTGCAGGTTCAAACTCTGCTTCACCCCAGAGAGAAACAGGACATGACTTTACCAGACAAGGAAGTCCAAGAAACCAGCAAACTTGCACAGCTTTCAGGGCTGATGCACCTGGAAGTACATTAAAGCAGCGGCAGCTCACCCTGTTTTACCCATTTGTGGAGCTTTGTTGCGGCCAAGAATCAAGCTTCATAAGCAAGGCCAAGCGTTCTCTGTGGCACAGTGGGAATAAATTCAAACCATCCCAAAATTCCTTGGCAACAAGCCCTAGACTTCACGGCAGTATTGATTCAGCACGTTTCCATGAAATACTTCTCATTCCCACCCTTTCTTCAAATGTACACGCAGATCTTAGTCCCGTTGTGTTACAGGACGTGGTTCTGTGGGGAAGGAAAATGCCGTGGCATGCTCCGCAGCAGTGGGAATAATGAAATACCCAGGCTCTGCTTTTGAAGCTTGCATCAGCTCAGAAGAGCATTTCAACTTGGCAACGTGTCTGCCAGCTCCAACAGCAGGGACTGACACTGCTGTTCAGTCGAAGTGACATGCAGATGAGATGCTTCTTGCGACAGATAAAATAATGAGTGCTCCATGATATGGGAATAAAATCCCTTTGCTGATGACTGCAGAGCAAATTTGCAAAGTTTGCAAGGAAAAAAAAAAGATTTTTTTTGTTCTAACTGCATATTCCTCCTGAGATATGAAAATTAAACTGGATTTTTTTTCCTTCTTGCATCTTAATAAAATTCCTATTCAAACCATTTCTAAGTCTTTAGCTTAGCTTGTGGTTTCAACCCAGCCAGAGAAGAAAACTGATTTTCAATTTAGAGCACAATCAAAAATAAAATGAAGCCCAGGTTCAATTAACAAAGATCAGAAAGGGTTGTCAAAAACATAGACTACTTTAATTCCATTTCACTTTATAAATATAAAGGACATTAAATAATCAGAATTTGCTTTTGTTAGAGATGTGTGTGGAGCTGCTGAGATCTGGACTGAGTGTTTTCAATCCAAAGGGCAGGTCCATATTCAACACCAAAGATGACTTTTCTGCTCTTTTATCATCTTTCCAACTAAACTGTTACCAACAAAACACAAACAAAATGTGTTCAGATTTAGGCAGGATGAGCAAAAGTTTTGTCGTCTTATTCATTTTTCCCTTTCCTGTCCTCTAGAGAATCTGACAGTGGAAAATAGTGTGAATAATTCCTGTAAGTGCCCTGTAAAAATATGCAATACAAGAACTGCAAGCACATGCACGCACACACCCCGACGCTGAGCCTGCAGCCGTCATTCATATGTCAAACAGCGAGCACACCTCGAACGCTGCTGCATTCCCGTTTGCTTTTGCACAATTGAAATAAGGAAAGTTCCAAGACACAAAAGAAGTTCCCACCATGAACATAGCCCAAACTCATGTTCGTCCTCCATTCCAGCTCCATCCCTTCAGTCCTAGGCGCGGGGTAGGTCATTGCCAGTGATGTGCCTTCAGTATGACCCGTGATACCGTGAATGGGCTCAGGGACCCGAGATCCCACGGGATTTTACAAAGGATACTGAAACACCTTATCCCATCACACAGGACAGAAAGCTGCCTGGACAACACTGGGGAGCTTTTCCTGGTGCCCCACGGACCGTAGCGGAAATTGAGGGGTTTGGTGGGTTGAATTTCCAGAATCAGAGCTGAAGTGAGAATGATGGTAATGAATTTCCCTTACTGTGCTTAACTCTCCTAAGCATCATTTTCTGAACACATTAAGTCCTATATCAAATAAATGTCTGAGATAACAGCTGTCTACTACAGCATATTAGTCAATGCACTCTGCACACACAATGTCCAGGCCAATGTTTTTTGTTTTGGGGTTTTTTTGGTCTGATTGGTTAAGGCATGCAAAAGAGGACCTGCAGATTGGTTTATATATCCATTAACCATAAGTTATAGCACTACAAAGCATAAGGTCAAAAGAAGGAAACATAAAATAAGCATTCAGGTTGGTTTCCCAGTTTCAAGCTTGTTATTTTTGGCTGAATTCCCCGCCTTTCTTTTAGAGCAAAGACTGGGTCAGAAGATGACATCCCAATGGAGTGAAGCATTTTCCTTTTCTCTTCTCCCTCTTTTGATCTTCCCTTGTTCTGCAGCAAGAAGGCCACGAGCTATTTCCATGGCAAAGGAGGTGGTGGATTCAATACAGTGCTGCCTTTTATTCTGCAGAAAGCAGCACTGGTGGCAGGTAAGGGAGCAAGAAATGCCAGGAGCTGCTGCAGGAAGGACAAGAGCAAAGCCAAGTATGGCCACATGAGACCGGGCTCAGAGCTCTTCTACAGCACCCAGGCTGGGTGGTGGCACATTCTAGCTCAAAGGATTCAGACAAGACATGGAAGAAAGTCAAGTTTTTCTGGGTTTCAAGCCAGATTTAAACTATTATGCATTCTTCCCCACAAAAACTTGAGCACAACTTCCAGCATGACCAACACCTCTGATGGGCTCTGCTGTCTTCTGCAATTGCATCTGCTTTGGAAATGTAGCACCCAAAGTTAAAAACAAGGCTGCCCACCTCTGTCCTGCCAGTGGCTGTGCAAAGTGCACCTATCTATCATGTCTGTTGGCACGGGGGAAAGAGGGACATGTTTGTGTACATATCTGGATGACCCACATACGAGGTATAAGGAGGGATTTACCTGCTGGGACTATTTCATTCCCTTCTCAGGAGGGAAAGTGTGTTAGCTTCTCAAAGCACATGCAACTGGTTATTAAATTTACAGTAGTTAAGTAAACTTGTTAGTAAACCAATATTTATTTATTTATTTATTTAATGTATTGACTAACTTCACACACGCACATTCTTTAGAATCTCAGAAATTTCCAAGGCACTCCAGCTTTTATCACACAGGCTACAATATCCAGGGCTAGAAGTGGCCCAAGAAAAAAACAAAACCAGGTAAACTGCCAGCATGGATGGGGCTCATAGATAAAAACCTACCACCCCTTGGCTACACATGTTCTGCTATTTCGCTTTGCACGTTGAGTGCTGAGATTTTCAGCAGCAGCACATCTAAGCCAAGGTCAGACATGAACATTATGGTCCAATGACTCGCACAACCAGTCGAGCCCTTGACTCTAGAAGTAACTGAAAGATGGAGAGGCTGAAAATCCAGACTGAGGATGTGATGTGCAGAATCTAAGGCCAAACAAAAGCAGCTGTTGGGAAATATTGAGAAAAACAGAAAATAAGAGTATGCAGTGGTGAGCCCATTTTCAAGCCAAGTTGTGACATCACGTCTCACAGGTCTCCTCATGGAATAGTATGTTCCTTTCCTGGACTAATAGTAAGGAATAATAGCCCTGAACAGAGAAGTAATAACATGGCAAAATACTTGTAATGCCCACATCATCCCACCATGTGGGGTCTGTGCCTGTCTGAATGCATCCCTGTGTGTCAAAGGACAGTGTTACAGCACCAAACAGTAAAGATAAAAAAGCAACACAGAGAAAGCAGACTGTATCTGGCCTCAAAGGAGTTAAGATCACAAGGGGTAGCTTCCCCCCAGTCTCTTCCCAAAAGAAATGAGGAAAGCAAAGCAGATGTGGAGAGGACACGCATCCTAGAAAAAGGAGATACAGCCCAGCAGGCAAGAAAGGCAGGGAGACAGTGGAGGTGGAATGTTTGCAAGCCAAAAGAGAAATACAGACGGGTTAAGCTGTTTGTGTTGCTTGCACTGTGTTGTAAAGGCTTTGCACCTTTGAGAAATTAGATCCTGTTTGACTTGAGACGCGCTTTCCGCAGCCCCTGTCCCAGGCTCCCGGCAGAACCCAGCCCTGCTTGCATGTGCTGAATCCATCCCCAGCTGCCCTGGGAGCAGCGTAAGAGCAGAGAGGTGGAGAAATGCCACCCTGTATGCAGTAAAAACTTGGCATCTGGCAGGGACCACCTGGAAAAGTCCAGGGAGAGAGCTCGGGCACAGCAAGACATGAGAGGATTGGTGTGAATCACTAATCCAACACAAATTGTATCGTTTCCTGGAGTATACCCGCAAGTACAGGATTTTTTCTATGTTCATGGATATAACAGAGAGCAAAACTGGAGGAAAGTATATGATGATCATAATAGCAGCAGCTTTCTCTACTCATTTATTAAAGTAACATAAGGCCAAGATCCTGCTTCCTTCAAGAGTTTTGACAACGCCTTAGTCGCCATTAAGATATTGATGTAGCATTATTTTCTCTGTAAGCCCCCTAATTTGCTCTCAATTCATTGTTCATAGGATTAAGTCCATTTTTTTTTAATGAAAACACAAGAAAAGCTCAGTGACAGGAGGATGAAGGAAGTCTGTGCTATTCACCAGCCACCCAGCCACCCACATGCTATCTTAATTCATCAGCAGACAAAGCCAGCTCTTTGTCTTTGCAGCTCCCTCTATGCCATTCATTCACGGTGAGATATCGCTCCCAGTAATCAGAGCCTGCCTATACAGGGGGGAAAAAAAAAAAAAAAAGACAAAAAACCATCTAATCAGGCCTTAGACTTAGCCCCATTGTCACAAAGACAGCTCCGTTTTTAAAAACAATGTATATATAGCGATAGATCTCTATTAAGCACCCTTTCCATGCAAAGTTAGATGGAAGCTTATGTAACAAGCAGGCGACATGAGTATTTTCTTCATTTACAAGAGTTTTTGCCACTAGCAACAAATCAGCTGAGCATTGAGGGAAAATAATAATAATTCCCTATGAATTATGAAGAAAGGATATCCATAGTTTAAGGTTGTTTTAACCTTTGCGTCTTCAAATACTTTGCTATTCTGTGCTTAATGAACTACATATGTGATTTGTAACTGTTAAGGGGTTAATCTCTAACCATTGTTTTAATTGGATCAACAATTGGCCTTCCGCCACTTCCTTTGGAAGATTATTCCACGATCTAAAAGAAATTGGTGCCAGAAAGTATTTTCCTGAGAATATGTGCCAGAGGAAACACTATGGGAATAGATAACGACCCAAGTTTCACAAGGATCAAATATTGCAATTATTATCATCAGCCAGAGTCATGACAGCTACGACTGCATGTGGTCACACTTCCAAAACTGCAACATCTTGGGAATGAGAAGCTAATGGAAAAAACTTACTAAAAATCCTGTAGCTTGTACAAATGAAGAAAAAGGAAAAAGAAAAAGGGATACCTAATTCTATATTGTGTCATATTGCTTAGCAATGGCGCAAGTAAAGGTAAAATCCAGACCCCAATTGCTTATATATTTTCTTTGTGGGCAAGATTAAAAATGGCTGAGCAGCTGAGACATCTCTTCTGCCTTTTCCTCAAAAGTAACCATTATATCAGCCCAAATCTATACCAAACCAGTAAGAAAAGCACTGTCCAAGTTTTTCTTTCTGCTCGCACTTTTTAAACAACAAAAAAATCCCATCAGAATAAAATATCTTGTGTAAGTGTCACTGTAACAGAAGTGTCACTCCTTCAGATCAAGGAAATCAAGTTCTCATATGCCTGCGGGCATAGCCCCAGCACCACACACTTCTGCAACTTACCCAGTGCCTCCGTATGGTTGAACACGTGCTGCTTTTCACAGACAGCTTACGTGCTGGTGGCGGTAACTTTTCTCAGAAAAATACATTCTTTTGGCTAAATTTTCTTGACCTTAAGTTTAGCCCCTAGGCACTGGGAGGAGGGATGCTATCAGCAGTGAAAATGCCTTTGAGACATATTTTTGCAGTATTTTTTTTAAGCGGTCACCATACAGACATCACTGTTTATATTCTGAATGGTAACTTGTATAATGCTCTTCCAGTTGCCATCTCTGTAAACTGGACTATGAATACATACACATAAATAGGTGCATAAATAGTACGTCTAGTTTTTCACCTTGGACTATGTATGCTTGTTCAGGAGTCCCATCACACAAGTGAGGGTTCACCAATGTGAGCAATGAGATCCTACATGTGCTGTACACATTTTTCTAATGCTGATACACATATAAAAATGGATAATTTCTGGCATTATGCACGTGGCTGCATCACATTTAATACTTGTACTGAGAAAGGAGGAACATTTTAAGACTGGTATCATAGACATACAACCCGCAAAACACCTCAAGGAACTGAGGCCAACAGGTTTTGGATTTTAAGAGAGAAAATTCTCTGTCCTAGGGAAACCAACACTTCTGAGGCAACTTCTGAGAAGGTGCCTTTGGTGTTTCCCCTACTCTAGTCTTCCTGCCATGGACCTAGTGAGATCAGGATCATGACTGAGGACATCTGAGGAATCCTTCGGTGGGCCAGTATCACATGCCTGAAAGCAGCAACCAGGAATTAGCAAGAGGAACAGATGAGCCCCTTCCCCATCCTGAATTGACCCATGAGAAGCAATAAAGGGGATTCTTTCCCTGCATGACCCATTCGATAGATATTGACAAAATACTCCCATTAGTTCTTTGGACAGCTCTGATCACAGCTTTTGCCCTCCCTCCAACCCTTGGCTGACTGCATTCTAGCCTGTTTGCCTCAGGTTATGGCTCTCTCCCTTTCTAGCCAAGTGGTTTTATGCAAATCTCAGGCCCTTGGGTAATCCCCTGTGCAACCATGTTCTTCTGCAGATGGAAATTCAACCTAGGACTTTAGGGACAGGTCACCCACACAGGTTTCAAGCCAGAGGAATAGGTGGATGAGGCTAGGTCTGATGACGAATACCCTTAATTAGCTCCTCAAGGCTTGGATTGTTTGTCTTATTGCTTCACCAAGAGCTGAAACTCTCTGTTGGCACTTTTGAGACATTCTCATCTACAGTCAGAAAAGCTAATTATTAATTAAAGGATAGCAGTGCTAAGTGACGCCTCTGTATTTCCTTTTGTCATACAGCTGCTCGTATTTGCTGTATCCTGTGTCTATAATTGACTGTCCCAGTGCTCTGCTCTTCACATCAATAAAAGAGAGGTGGTGGGGACATTACCAAGTCCTCTGCTTTATCAGCCGCTGAAACTTCTGGATTCCCTTCTGAGAAGGATCTGTTTGAAATCAGCAACAGTAGAAAGGCCTTCAGCCACTTCAGCAATGAAAAGATTAAAAGCTTGAATACACTTACCTATGTTTGTCTCAGATCATAAGCAAATAGTGAAATTCTTTCTGCTAAGAGCAGCTGTCAGGATCCACACTGCTGGATCAGTGCATCCAGCGATTACAGAATCTATCGCGTGTGTCTGTCACCTTCCATTCAGTCCCCTCTGCGGGCTGTAAAATGTTCCTGACGTGTCTCATCAGTTCCTGATAAGGGCAGTGTCACTGTGCCCATTTTACAGGCAGGAAAATGGAAGTACAAAGCAGATGAGCAACAAACTACGTAAAGATGGCTATAAACAAACCCCAAACCAAGCCTGTTTTTTAATTAATAGAAAATTAAATATAAATATATATATTGCTGAGATACAGTAATATATATATACACACCCAGAGACATATATATTATCTCAGCATACTTTATAAAACCTCTTTTCAGTCTCCAGCCCATGTGAAATATTGAAGATACCAGACACATAAATTATATTTTTAGCCAGCACAGCCAGCGCTCACATGTTTACCCATGGAAGTCTTGGGTTCATTTCCCAGGGACCGTTTCACAATTATTCAGTGCCTGCTGCTTTCCAGAGGGGTAGAGATCTGCTTCTGATGTGCAGTTCCTTCAAAATGCAAATGACAAAACCAGTTCTATTGGTACCAAAAGAGCCACTAACTTTGAAGGACCATGAAAGAGATGGGAATTGCTGGGTCAAAGTTTTTCTGCAAGCAGTTGCTGCTCATCAGCAGTGCGTGCAGTGTGGAATCACTACACCTCTGATTTTTGGAAGGAGAGAAAAATAAATCTTTGAAGAGAAATCAGTCAGAACATCCTAAAAATAACTAGGAACAAGTCTAGAAAAGCCTATCTGCTGGGAGGAGGGGCTGAAGAGAAGCAGGGCTGGAGATGGCCGGGGCGGTGGCGAGGAGAAGAGGGGAGCCTCTGTACCTCCGCTGTTCAAGCAGAGCGGTGGAGAGACGAATAGAGGAACCACCAGGCTATGAAAAAAGAGGGTTGTCAAACTGGGGACAAGACTTCTCTGTATACGAATGCCAGTGGGACTGTAAAGGAAATAGCTCCCTGGCTTTTCCAGCTGGTGGAAAGCTCTTGCTGCAGCAGCTCTAATAGATGCGAGGGCGCAGTGGGGAACGTGCTGCACCCGGGCAGCACTCGGCCAAGCCTCCGGAGCACCAGCCAGACGCAGGGCTGCTGCCAAAATCCGCCTGGAGGCAGGGGTGGAGGCAGAACTGCCAGCCAGAGAGGGTTAAAAGTGGAGGAACAAACCTGAAAGGTGAAGAGGAACCAAGCAAAGGTGGGGAGCAATGGCAGGGAGGTGCAGGGGTCAGAGCCTGCACAAACTACCAAGCTGGTTGGCCGGTCCCTTCAGTAAACCACATGGACAAAGACCTCTTTAAAACTCTTTTTGGGGCATGGTCAAGGCATGCAAAGTTTTTCAGCTCCCAGCTGCTAGCTCCTCACATCAGGTTCAGCTCAGAAGCAACATACAGGGGTTGCAACACTCTTTCAAGCCTAAAAACCGAAGATGAAAACCTTTGCAGGGTAGATGCATCCAGCGCACCCAGTGCAGTGCAGACACAGGCCGGTCTGCACCGAAAGGCTGGGCTGACCAGGGCTCCTTCTCCAGGGCAGTCCACAAGGATGGACCTGGCAGGTGTCCGTGTTAGGCTCCTTTGAAGTTAGCACTACTCTTATGTCCAGTAAAAGCCTCATTAGCTTTGGGCCTGCAATTTATGTGCGTATTTAACCAGGCTTTATTCGCTGAGAAAATCAGAGCCTAACAGAAAGTGAAAGAAGGGAAAATTCACACAGCTCACTTGCATGCTTACGGGAGGAGTATGTAATCACTCAGACCTTCCCCAAAGTAAGATTTCAAAACTGGATCTGAAAGTCACATGAGGCTCTTTCTAGCCCGCATCCCTTCACATCAGTGAAAACACTTCTGACCAACCCTACTTTGCTTAGCACCCAAACCCATCCTGTCCGTGTGACACAGACCTGGGTGAAGGAGCCAAGAGAGCACTGCTGTTTAGTCTTCCCTGGTTGACCCAGTCTAAGATCAAAGTCTAAAACACTTATTCCATATGCAGAAGCAGACATGAAGGCTCTTTTCCTATAAATTTGCATCCTATGGTCCCTCCTTCCTTCCCCAGCTTCTCCAAATCCCTTTGCCAATGAGACAGTATGAGAAAGTGTGATTGACTTGGAGCCACACATGCCAATGGGCCACCACTGAGGACACACTTGTGGCCACAAGGCCATTGCCGGCTGCAGTGACCAAGAAGCTGATCTATAAATGTCCTTTCACTAGTGGCAGCATCCACTTGGGTCTCTCTGCTCTATCCCAGTAACAGTTTTCACAGAAATTGCAGGAACTGATTATCTGGGAGATTCTCTCTCCACTGAATGAAGTTGAAATTGGCCAGCAGATGCAAAAGATATTAGGGAAAGACTGGCAGGCACACTGTCTTCCAAAGCCTCCTTAAGAAATCAAGCTGAAACATGTAAAAATGCCTTGCTGGTGCTTAGGTGTAAGGTGAGATTTGGATAGGTACAAGCAACAGGGTTGTTGCATAAGCAAGGAATGCTGATAAATTGGGTAGGGCCACACTTTAGAGCCCCTTTCTCAAATTTTCTCCAATCTTTTATTCAAATTAATTCCCTAAGAAGCATCTTCAGTATTTACAGACTGGCATGCAGTGCTCAAGTCCTGGACAAAAACACACCTTTGACTCGTGCTGTTCGTTTCTCCCAGTCAATTCCTTTCCATCCCTCCCACCAAGACACGGTGAAGATGGAAACACTCCACAGGGTATGTCCTACCGCCTGGCCCAAATCTATTGCTATGGTGCAAATGCATAACTCAAATGGAACTACAGCAGGGATCAGGCATATTATTAATTCATATTTCATTTAGATTACTGTTTAAAAGTATTGTCTCAGCGCAAGCATTACTAAATGTTGTTCATTTGTTTCTCTCTGAGAACCACAAGAAAAAAAGATTAGGTAATTGCAATGCAAGCACAAAATACCATCAGTGATTTTATAAAATCTAGCCTGTCCCAAACCACAGTTTTGATATTGTTCATAAAAGCCATCTGCAGAGTTGGTTTATAAACAAACATTATGTTTATATTTTGTAAGACTACTGTTTCCTAATGAAAAAAGATTTTCTTTTGTTTGAGGAACTGACAAACCCAGAAACACTCTCATTCTCCTACTTTGCAGCTCATGGTTTCTGCCTAAAATTTTGGAGAAACAAATTTAATCAAATACTCATCAAGCAAGAGAAATCACTACTGAGAAACAGATTCTAAACTGAGAGGTTCACAAAATCATAAATGCTTGGAAAAGGGTATATAAGTGTCTGTCTCAGACAGCAGAGAAAATAGGTTCCTTCAGAGGATGTAATGACCCATCCTCTATGCCTGGAGCAAGCTATTTCCAAGCGTTTGGTGTTCAGGCTGTCTTCATAAGCACAAGTGTCGATACTCCTACAACACGTTAATGTTAGCTAACAATTAGCTAATCTTAGCTAAAGCAGTATGAAGACAGTCTACTAACATCTCACGCCTGTGTTCCCAAGCAGATGTTCAACAAAATAGTGTTGCGCCAGTTACCTGTTTTAAAAATGCTTTTTCAGTCTTTAAGGCTTTGTCTTTGTAAATCTTAGTCTTTTTTTAGCCATAGCCTAAAAATCTGCCATTAGCAGAGACACTTCAAGATGGTGTTCACAACAGTAGAGGCTCAGGGAGAAGAGAGCCATATTTCTCAAATGCTTTGATAATACCAATTATTATTTTCCCTCCTGATCTTTGCACAACCACTACCTTGTTTGCTTTCTTCAGCAATGCGCAGAATTTAATGCTGAGTCGTCCAAGTCTACCCCACAAAGGAGCAATCTGCACTCTCGCACTGCCCAAAGAGAATTTCAGCTTCTACTTCATCATCTAATGGTATATCTTTAGAAATCATCTCAGTCCATAACTAAATTTCTCTAAGACCATCATTGTGAAAGTCGTCATCAAAGATTTTTTGGAAGCTGATATAAATTCTAGCCTGCTGGCTCTCTGACTGCAGACTATATTGATTCCCTTAAAAAATGAAAAAAAGGCAGAAAAACAGCATGAGTCTTGTAGTGGAGGACTTTTGGTCTTTTTGTTGCTCTTTCATCCAGTTTTCTGGATGCTACCCTTGTGCTGATCTATAATTCTCTATCATCACCTTGCAACTCCTGCAGACAATTACGGTATGTGCCATATTCCACCTCTCCTGGGGAGAAGTAGTTTTCAACAGGTTTGTGTATTTTTGCTAGCAGCCTAGCACCCACTTTAAGTGCCTTCAAGAGTCTTGAATGATTATTGCTCTGTCCCGCTGACTAATTTCTATTGAAGTTAGCATTTTGCTTAAACATTTCCTCTTCCAACAGTTCGCTGACTAACAGTGCCTCCTCTTTATTATTGACAAAGAGAAACCTGGAGGAGTAAGCATGGCTCTGTAGGGCTGAATAAAACCCAGCATTCGTGAAATTCAGGGGGGGTTTCCCTGCAAATCTTGTGATTCCATATATGTTTATTATGACCTACAACACTTCATATCAGTTTCTGGCTCAGGTGATTCATTAAAAAGCAGAAGAGCAAATAATATGAATTAATTCTACAGCCCTTGAATCAAGAATTATATCGTGAGTTGGTTCCCTCATAATGCTTCAAAAAGAGTGATCTTGTTGATATACCTCAATGCCAAATATATAATAAGGAATAATTCTCCTGTCTTTACCATCAAAAATGTCTGGTGTGTCTGCAGCAAGCTTAGCTCCCAGCTACAAACTCTTTTATTGACAGAGCTCTGCAATCATTACAATATATATGTGGGAGAGATCACAGTTTCTTTCACTAATACACACCCTGGGCAATTCATGGATGAACCTGAAAGTAATTTATGAGAATAAGCTGATTCAGAGAACAGTGGAGGAAGGCCTGGATGACTTTATCTTGGACCGGTTGCAGTGCATCACAAAACACACGACTGCTCCAAGTCGCGCACTGCCCCTCCTTACCAGCACGGCTTGGCGATGTTGAGCACAGACTTCCAAACGTTATGCACACACAAGATACATATCAATACTAGAGTCGGGATAATTTTGCCGTAGGGCTGGCTCCCAAAGAAGCAAAGGTTTTGCACCTCAGTAGGAGAGCGGTAGCACAGAACAGTGTCATAATCACAAAATCCACAGACATTTTCTGAAAATGAGGTCATTTCCATTGCAGAGAGGCACATGAGACATTTGTTCCCGGAAAATATATCATGCTACGCTAGGGAAAAAGAAAGAGAAGAGATCATTCTAGCTTTGACTTTATTACATCAGATTTGGAGGGGGTGAGAGAAGTCTTTCACAATCCCTTCTGCAAAGGAGTATCCCTTGCTTTCATACAGAAAACATGAATAACTATTACACTGAGTAATCTTGCTTACCCACCTCTGGCTGAAAGGAGAGGCTTTCAACTGCAACGCCTGTAAAGCAAAACCCTAAAGCATAATAATACTTATTTCTCTGGATTTACAGAGCCCACCCAAATGTTACAGTAAGGAAGGGGAAGGTACCCATATTTTTGCAAAATGATTGATTTCTTCCAAACCTTTGAATAACATACCAAAGCAGTCAAGAGCTTGTTGGCAACAGCACCCACAGGCACCCTCCACACACATCATCCCACCCATTGCAGAGAAAACGGGTGACTATGCCCTGCAGGTCCACGTAGGCTCCATCAACCAAGAACAAGCCAAAGCCCCTGTCTCCTGGGAGCAGAAATGCTGCAGTTTCTGCTGTGGTGAAGATGCTCTTTCAAGAAACAAAACCACTTCAAGGAATTTAGCTGCTTCCTTGCCTTTTCCTACAGCCCTTGCTGCAAACACCTTCCACAAGTGCCAGTACTCCAAAAGAACCCCTTTGGGGACCAAGGGACCTCACAGGACAGAAGCTGTGGCTGCTTCAGCAATGGCATCTCAGGAGCTTCTTCCACATGTCTCCAGCTTTTAAAGATCTGCCTGTTTCTCGTGGATCACTTTCCCAAAACAGCAGGAAAGCAGCACCCAAAATAAAGTTATAGGCAGGACTCTTAGATCAGGATCAGATAACAAATACTGACTGTTTTCAGACTTTTTTATGAATTGCAATGATTCCATGCACTTTCTGAAACACTTTGAGCACAGCTATGGAGAGTGGGAAGCACAAAAGCACGACATTCACTTCGATAGCATAGCTGTGATCGCTTACAGTAGCAGCACAGAAAAGTGGCTCAACTATAAACCCTATGAGGAAGAAAATACCATATAATGTTAGTTCTGGCTCTGCTGAACACCCAGTTATTTGGGTTTTCCCATGACCAACCTAAGGAGTGACTTGCTCAGCATTTCCATGATGTCTCCACTCATCTGTAAATCCACACACTAAGTTGGTTGATAGTGAAGGACTCAGGAGAAAACTTAGCCACAGAAAGGAACATTACTGGGTAAAAAGTTATTTACCTGCCTTTCTCATCCTCTCCCACCTTGCATTGAAAGCACGGGGCAGATCTCTGCTGCATGTCCTCTGGAGGGTGGGCTCCAAGCAACCTCACCAGGCTGGATTTTTGGTGTTTTTCCCATCAGCCCTGCCTTTTGTGAACCACCCCGTGGTAGTAAAGTCACATAAAAAAACCCCAAATCACAGGATATGACTTTGCATGACCTGTGGGTAGGAGGAGAACATGGCCTAAAAGAGACTCCTCTTCTGAGGAGGATGGACCCACAAAGAGAACTTCAGAAACTATCCCAAGCCCTGACCAACGTCTCTCTGCCTGTCACTCTGCAGGGGCTCCGCTATGTCACCCCTTTGCCAGCAAAAGAGAGTTGCACTGAAAGACCGCTGATGTTTCAGACTCGTTCCCAATGGCCTCTCTGGCTGCAGAGGACATCTCTGTCCTTGCTGTCACCTTTCCTTCCTCCCATCCTCGTTGTATATGACACTTGTAACCTCCAGTCTCTGCTCTCTACTGACAAGACTGGGCAGATAATTAGAATAAAAGGCCGAGCTGCAGTAAAAAGCATTNAAAAAAAAAAAGCAGCTAAAGGTTCTGCGAGCAATACATCACCACCCATCTGCAATATCAGTATGTCAGCATCTGTCTGCCACAAACATTAGTCCATAAAAACAAAGGAATAAATCAATGGGGCTGTACACCCAGGCATATTATCTCAGAGAACACTGCAGGGCTACGAAGCACCCTCTTTATTTGCTCAGCCAGAACTGTTCACTCTGCTTACAAGGCAATGTTACAGGATGAATTATCTTGCAAGTGCCTCCGTATATCACCGTATAAACTTGTACACAATATGACAGCCGTTATCAAATAACTTGGCATCTGAGTAGTTGTCTGCCCTGGTTATGGGCAATTTTCACATGTGTTTGTTTTGAAACGCCAAGTCCCTCTTCCTTTTGCATCCCACAGCTTTTTCCAGCATACCTCCCACTTGCAGCGTCCACCTTGGCTGCTGGTGTGGGCAAAATGACACTGCACGTCACGCTGTAACGGTTAAGAGGTCCCTGACTCCCGTCCCAGCACACGCTCACGCAACCCGAACGGATGGAGAACCACGGTGAGCCTCTGACCGCTGTGCACATGTTGGGAGAGGTGGTAGGAGCAGCACTTCCACTAAAACTGTCTTTTTTAGCACTGTCTGTAGTGGAAACCTCAGCACTACGTATGCAGCAAGCCTGGCCCTGCACATCTCATTTTGCTCAGGTCTTCAGCAGAAAAATCCAGGCTGAGGTATCACATGGAATGGATCAAGCCCTGCTGCCCACCTCACCTTGACCCTGTTCCCAGCCACTTCAGGAGCCAAACAAGCTTTGGTGACCCTCCAGGGCACAGAAATAATGTGACAGGACCCTTATCTGGCACCTTCTCACATCCCTTTAAAAAAACACAACAAAACCATCTGAAAGTGGCTGAAGTACAACTGTCACGTACTTATAACGGTGAATTAAATGGGAGATGAAAGTTTAGTGATTAATCGTGAACTTCTCACAGTGCAACGTATCCTTTTTATATTCTTGACCTCCAGTCTACAGGAGCCAAACTGCCTGTATTTAACCCATTTCTAAAGAGCCTACTTGAAATGTTTGCAGCCAATATCTCCAGTGTTCACCATTCCCACCCTGGGGCTGCTCAAGACAAAACAAAACAAAAGTAGCCGCTGACATTTGATTTACGCTGGTCCGATTCCCACTGGGCAAAAGGGAGACCGGGCCAGAACACAATTTCGACATTCACTTCTAGTCTGCGTACACACATCCACCGAGGTCCTATTTCAGGAAAGACAACCGAGAAGAATGAGTTTTACATAATGACGCGTGAAGGGGAGAAAAAAGGAAGCTGGACCTGCTATAATTAGAAAGTGCTTACGCCCCCAAAGGCGGCTGCTCCAGCCCACGCATTTCATCACGAGTAGGTGCTCAGCTATATTTACCTCCTGTAAGAAATGTTTAACTTGAGATGGGACACAGAAAACCCCACCAGGATGTGGTAAGTGAGAAGGGAAGTTCACAAGATGTGATCTCTAACTGACATCATTTTGAGGCACATCTGAAACTCAGATGCTTTTTGGGATTTTTTTTCTGTGCAAGTTACAAATTGTATAAAAAAAAAAAAAAAGCGAGAGAGAAAGAAAGAAAGAAAAGAAACGCATTCTTCGGAACAACAGAAAAAAAGCTACATCAATAGCACAACAGTAGCTTTGGGGCAGTTCTGATGTTCTTTTAGCAATTAAGCCCTCCTGCACTGGAGCCCAGTCCTCATGCTGGTGTCTCAGCAGAGAGGACATCGTGCCAGGGAGCTGCACCGTGTGCCCACCGCAGCACGATGCTGCCAGGCTGTCCTGCATCACTGGCCAGGTCCAGCCATCACTCTCCTCTGCAGAAACATCGTGAGTCACTGGTCCTTGGGCTCTGCACAGCATTTCCCTTCACCCACAGCCACGGCCAGGCTGGGAAACACCATTAAAGTCTTTGCCAATAACAATGCAAGGAGCGATACTGGAAGACCTGTCTGTATGAATGCACCCAAGAGCGCTGGGGGCAACAGGATCAGTGGTCTGGATGGGACAGAGGACATCTCTGGCCCCATCTTTTCCCCTTTTTTCTCTTTCTTCTCCTTCTTTCATTGACCCTCTGGCCTCCAGCTGATTTCCGTGGAGTTGGTGGCTCCCAGGACTGGTATATGTGCCATGTGCCTCTGAATCCACACAGGCACACACAGACACCGAGGCTTGTTCCTTCACTCATTTTACTGCAGAACACGAGCTTAGAGTAGTGCCAAGCAGGAGCTGAACCTGAGAAACAATTTTCTGAGGTCTTCCAGTAGAGAAAAAAGGCTCATGTGGGACCCCACAGCCATTTGAGTGATGTACAAAATATCTAATATTGACAGAGGAGGAAGAGAGGAGTCCTGCGAGCTGGGAGAGGGGAGAACACTGGACAATTCCCAAGTTTCAGTACTCTTCATACAGAGCAATGACTCCAAAGGGAAGAGCATCACTTTTTATCCCTGAAAGGCTGGAGCAGGGGTGAGGTGGATCCAAAAGCTTGGCAGAGAAAGCACTAATTAAAAAGGAAAAATAGTACTTGTTCCCATTACAAATTTCTGGAATAAATGTCAACACTTTCCAGTACCACCTTCACCATTTTCTGGACAAGAATGGAGCCAACAGGGCACTGAAACTACTGGCCTGCAGCCCCTCAAGCAGTCGATGAGCCAGGCAGCACCACAAGTTCCCTAAAGCACCCCAAAAACTAGCTGAAGTGATTCCATGAGTGCAGCCACCACTAAGGAGAGCTCATGGACCACAGAGATTCTCGTTCACTGACCCAGGCTCTGCAACCATCTCTACAGCTTTTACCAAAAACGCAAACACCCATCGTACCATGTAAGACATGGCTGTAAGAGACAGACTTGCTGGTTTAGTGCTGAAGGTGCAGGGAGAGGCTGTCTCGTTCAGATTAAGCTTGGAGGTGTCTATCTTGGGCTGTGCAATGCTGAGTTACTCCAGCATTAGTGGAGTAACTACTCCACTCTCGTCCATGTGTCCATGGGCAAGACCCTTTCCATTTGAGTTGGGTGTCTATAGGCTAGATACTCAGTTTGAACTAGTCAGCCATCTGTACTCAATGACTACTTCAGCAGGAGCTAAAACATCTCTAAGAGGTCCCTATTTCTCCCAACTGGTTATTCAGAGGACCTAAAATGATGAGTTTGACTCAAACTTTTAACTTTTATATATTTACAATTGTATCACTAATCTCACCCCAACTTTCTGTGCCTGTATGTGCCCAGAAAGGATAATTTAACTTGGATGACCTATGGCCAATCTTCAATCATCAACAGAAAATAATTGTGTAGCCTCAGATACAGACACAAACAAAAATTAAAAAGCCCTGGAAGTTACAGTGCCTTAGCTTCATTCATAATTTGATTAAAATGAATGAGATCAGTTCTGCACACAAACTTCTCAGGGTACCAGGGAGGAGGGCAGATTACAGACACCAGTCTCTCCAACCTGGTGCCTACAATGTCAGAATGACAATCCTGGATATAAAAACCTTCTTGCAGCATCACTAGTCCTCTCTGCCTCATGATGTTGTGTGCTCTCAGGTCCCCACTCAGTTTCATCCCCATAATTACCACCACGACCCGTGCTGTGACATATAACTGTCACCTGACTCACAGATTCCTCCAAGAACCTGTATCCAGCTACAATGAAATCTTGTTCATTTTTTCTACGTAGCACACTGAGGGCACAGCCTTCCTACACATCCATGCAGGGAAAAGTCTCATCAGCTTGATTCTCACAATCACAGTATGCTTTTGTCCTTGACAAATGCCATCTCGTCATCCAATATTCTGCTGCTGGTCCGCCACTTTGAGCATCTCACCTTCCACCTCCTCCCTCTTTATAGCATCAAACAAGAACTTCTTGTCTCTGTTTTCAAGGCCCTTCCAAGCACCCTCAACCCAACCTGTCACTACTGCATTTGCTGTTGCAAGGTCAAATTCTGTTTCATGGACTGATCTGAGGAAATCTCCATTGATACTTATTGGTGTTGCCAAGTCAAA